>CM067078.1:34740600-35234173 GCA_033980235.1 Diadema setosum | reverse complement strand
TTTTCTATCGAAAAACGCAAGCAAATTGTCCTCATTTCGGGAATCATTGGGGATCAAAATGATATGTTTGCCCCCTCCCCCTCCCGCCGTTCGACCCCCCCCCCCCCCCCCCCCGTCCTCAAATGGTCCTCCAGGATCGACGCCCCTGCATACGAGGGTGCTTTTGCATTTTTAGAATTCGGATGAAAACATCCCGTAAACGCATTTATGATGTAATCTGGGAAAATTTCAATCCCAGAAGTGTAAACTATTTTTTTTTTTTTTTGGGGGGGGGGGAACCCACCGTTAATTGAAGGCTTTTAATTAACGGAGGTTTCACCCTCCCCTATATATAGATATCTCCTCCCACCCATGGAACTTTTGCATTTTTTCTTTTTAACTGAAGTAACAGACCTGGTGCACTCTTTAGATGAAACATTTTAAAATCTGTCAATCTAAAGTGTATTAAGTAGAAAGGACTGAATGGGGGGGGGGGGGGTATGGAAGGGGTAGACCTATCCCCCTCTTACGCGAGGGAGATTTTGTATTTTCAGAATTGAAATTCAGCCATCTTGGGTGAAATATTTAGACAGTTTTCTATCAAAATAGTAAAAACATTTCCACATTTTGGGAAATACGAGGAGAGCAAAATGATATGTTTGTCCCCAATACTTTTATGGGGGAACCACCCCCCCCCCCCCCATCGACGCCTCTTCATATGAGGGAGGTTTCGTAAGTGAAAGATCTGCTGCACACTCTTTGATAACATACTACGAAATACGTCAATCTCAAAAATGTACAAAGTCTCTCGAAAGGACCCAGTAGCGGAGCTTTTGCATGTTTATGATTGCAATTCAACGAGCTGGTGCATAGCTCTGGCGGTATGTGGACATAGACATATGATTGATTATTCTAAGAACCTTTTTCTCTAATAATAAAATCCTGTTGAGTAATGTTGATGAGGCATTTTCCCCAAGCTAAAACACCATAGTTTATATACGGAGAAATCAACGTAGAATAAAGCATTAATAAATGTGCTATTGGCAAAACACATTTGAGTTTAGGTATTATTCCTATATTACGAGAAATGGTATCAAAATTGTCTTTCCAGGAAAGTGCGTTATCTATGTAAAAAGCACACCAAGAAATTTAGTAGAAGGAACTTGCATTATTGGAATATCATAATTATAATAGTAAGGGATTAGGAAGATCAGTTAAGGTATTTTACTGAAAATCATGTACGAAGTCTTTTCCAAATTAAGGGATAACTTGTTAGCTTTCGTCCAATCAATAACATAAAAGTTCATGGTATATTTGGTAACGAGTTCAAGATGGTCAGAATGAGAGTAAAATATGTTAGAGTCATCAGCATATAATATAAACTGCAATAAATTTGAGGACATTATTTTGAACATCATTGATGTAAATAAGAAATAGGAGAGGCCGAAGTAAACTGCAAGAGATAAACTGCATAGAAGAAGAGGTACCGTTGACGTTAACATATTGCTTACGGTCTGGTAGGTAATTTCTGAACCACTCCAAGGTCCTTCTTCGAATCCCATAGTGACATAATTTGTGGAGAAGTATTCAATGGTTTATAGTATCGAAGGCCTTGGAGAGGTCCGGAAAGATTCCTACAGTATGCAGAGATGGCTCAATTGAATGAGCAATTTGGTCAATTAATGTCAAAAGGGCATGTGGTCTAATATGTTTATGGCGGAAGCCAAACTGTTTATTACTTAAAATACTATTTTAAATCACAGCAAATTAATAGTCCTATTGTATACATTTTTTTCAAGTATACTTTAGACAAAGATGTAAGTAACGATATCGGTCTGTAATTACTCACTATTTGCTTATCTTTTTTTAAAAAATAGGAATAACTTTAGCCGGCTTCATATCATCTGGAACCTTGCCAGCTGTTAATGATAAATTGAAAATATAAACAATAGGTTCAACAATGTGATTAATGATGTTCTTTAAAAGATAATTATCTGTTTCATCAAAACCAGAACTTTTATGCAATTTCAAATCATTTACAATATTATCAATTACCTAACTGGAGTTTTGTTGGTGTGAAAAAAAAAATAGAACCTGGATTTGTATCCTGTAAAAACACATCAAAATGTTTGTTAGAGGCGGGAATAGATTGGGCTAAATCTTCACCAATTTCAGAAAAGTAAGAATTAAATGTTTCAGCCATTTGTCTGGGTTCGCTCATATTATTCTCATCCCCAACTTTTAAGTGAGATATCACTGCAGATTTCCCACTCTTATTCAAAGCATGATTAGTTGCTTTCCATGTATTTTTCATATCGTCTTCATGTAAAATCAACTGATCAGCTTAATATTGTTTCTTTACAGTACGCAACAATGAGGTTAAGATATCCTTATAATTAATATATTTATTTTTGATACAATATTAGATCTAGTCATTACATATTTATAATACAAATCATTTTTCTTGTTTATAGATCTGAATGTTTTCATAATCCAAGTGGATATAGGGACCCTTTGTTAGAAAGCTTTACAATTTTAAGGGGGAATCAAAAGTTTATTTGATGAAAATCTGTTCATGGCTGAGATTACCTTAAAAAAAGGTAAAACAAAGAGATTCTAATAAAAGTCGTGGCATGTCAATTTCATTATGATCGCTTTTTTGAATATCTCAACCATTTCAAGGCCAATTCTCATCAAATAAACGTTGAACCCCTCTTGAATAAATTCTTTTTCATTTTTCATAAGAGATTTCTCATTATCTCGCAAAAAATGTTATAAACCTGTATCACCACCTCAACCAGTACTGTACAGTCCATTTAAGCTACTAATTTTGTATTTGAAGAAGAGAGAAAGAGGGAAAGAGAGAGAGAGAGAGAGAGAGAGAGAGGAGGGGGGGGGGGGGGAAGAGAAGGACCGAAACGGTAACGAGAAGTTGTGAGTGTCTTTTGCCCTGTCACCTTTTATGTCTGTGGAAACAACTACAGTAGCGTCTGATCCGTCGAGGCGAGAGCTCTGTATTCGTCCTGGATTACCCGAGTACGTCCAGAAGAGAAGTTGGTGAACAGGGTCATAGTCCAGACTCCACACGTTACCAGGGTTCGAGAGAGGGAGTGCGGTATATGAGATGTCCCTGATGTTAGAAGCGTATATTGCTCGTCTACTGTAATCCCCTACCAGCATGAACTCATCTACACATCAGTTAGATGGATCAGTGTAGGAAAGACGAGGAAACAGAATGCAAGCATGTTAGGTGAAGGAAATGACAGTTATTCTAGTTATTTCATGTATCATTTTGCAGATAGGGAGCAACAAGTGCTTGGATTTGCACCTTGTATAGACAAACGTGCAATGCATATACGCGATAAAAAAAACTTGGGATAACAATCATTATTTCGGGTATTATATATGTATGATATATACTCGACCAAAAAAGTAAGTTCCCCCCTAGCATTTTTGGATATATCTCAAATAGTATTTGACCGATTTTCATAATTCAAACGGGAATGGATAGGGAATTTTATTAGTCATAACATGACTGGCATATCATTGCCACCATATATCATTATTGTGTGAAAAATTCATTTTATGTCAAAATGCATAGGAACAAAAGTTGCACTTAAGGTTATACTTATGAAGTATATTGTGTACATTTCCTATGCAAGTTAGCGAATGACCTTTTTAAATTGTAATGTAATTCTCAGGAATTTCTTTAGGTACAATGTGCTCCCCAATTAAACAGATGTTTTGCATGCTTTTTATTTTAAAAAAAAATAGGTCTTTTCAATATGAAAATGTTGGTCGAAGCCATGTGCGTTTTAATTCCAGCTGGGGTTGATCACATTAACGTGCTTATGGCGATTTTGCATCATGCCGCGTCTGCAATTTTTTGAAAGAGGGAGAGCTGGGGTTCTGGTTAAGGAGGTGGCCAGGAGACTAGGGGATTCGCCCAATGCCATAAGGAAACTAAGAGCAGAGTTTCAGGAAACTGGAGAGGTCAAAGATCTGATTGTTTGATTCTACCAGTTAATGCAAATCACTAAAACGAAACTTTTTTTGCATGCATTTTGACATAAAATGCATTTTTTTCTCACATCAATAATGATATCTGGTGGCAATGATATGCCATTCATGTTATGAGTAATAAAATTCCCTATCCATTCCCGTTTGAATTTCCAATTATGAAAATCGGTAAAATACTTTTTGAAATATATTCAAAAATGCTAGGGGGAACTTACTTTTTTGGTTGAGTGTAAAAAAAGTGTCATTCTGAACACAACACGAAGAAAAATGGAAGAACTCGAAAATTCATGAAACTAAATAAATGTTGAAAACTCAAACAAAACATGAACAGAGATGGGCATGAGGAGACCACATCTACAAGCTCTGCTTATTTAGTCCTCTCCATTTCCAACAACTTTGATTCGGTATTTGGCATATAAGTCACAACATTTATTCTATTTCAGTTTATTTCCTAATAATTTCATTGATTACATCGTTATACTGTTTTTTTTTTTTTGTCATTTAAACGTATTCAAATGATCTATTGCAATGACATTTTTTCTTTAAAATGAAATAAACGAAATGAAATGAAAGAGAAAATATAGTGGTCTAATGTTGATTGCCAGCTGCTTTGCTCCCACCATAATCGGAAGAAAATATAAAGAGGGGGAGGGGTGTAGAGGGATAAATAGAATGTCGAAGTGCTTGATTCGGTCACATGATTATCTTACCTCCCAAACTCCATCGCAAGTTCCCTGGTGGGTTGTCATTTCGTGCAGATAAAGAATAGACGTGTGGAGAGAGGGAGAGAGAGGAACATAGAACGTCAGAAGGAGACTTGTGTATCACCCCTAAATGTAATATCAACGCTAAATGTAATATCGACCCTAAATGTAATACACCTTAACCCTAAATGTAATAACAACCCTAAATGTAATACATTTTAACGCTAAATGTAATAATTGAGTCAACCCTAAATGTAATACACTTTAACCCTAAATGTAATAACTGGAGACAACCCTAAATGTAATACATGTCAACCCTACATGTAATATCGACCCTAAATGTAATACATGTCAACCCTAAATGTAATATCAACCCTAAATGTAATACTTTTTAACCCTAAATGTAATATCGACCCTAAATGTAATACATCTTAAAGGTATTAGCCCACATTTGTAAACCTGCAGCAATTGGTCTCATAGTTAGCATGGAGTTTGGGTATGATTGCAGTAACACCTGTGCAAAATTTCGTTCCAATTAGTCCATTACTTTCATAAAAATAAATGAAAATGCACCGTATGCATGCGTATAACGTTCGCTAGCTTCGGTCCACGTACGTACTACATGCATGCGATACATGTGTAAGTTACATGTACGTAGCTAGCCCGCGCTCGTAATTCGATTTTGGGTCGGGTTGACCCGGTCTGAAAATTGATTTTAAAACGATGATTTTCTCTCTTTTATCGAATGGTATAGACAAAGAGCAACAAGTGAGGTATGTTACTGTTATAACTTGTATTTGAAGTCATATTGGACCTGTTTTATGCAGTTTTGATTTTCGTGGGTTTGCAAATGTGGGCTAATACCTTTAACCCTAAATGTAATATCGACCCTAAATGTAATACACCTTAACCCTAAATGTAATAACAACCCTAAATGTAATACATTTCAACCCTAAATGTAATATCGACCCTAAATGTAATATCGACCCTAAATGTAATACATCTTAACGCTAAATGTAATATCGACCCTAAATGTAATACATTTTAACGCTAAATTTAATAACAACCCTAAATGTAATACATTTTAACGCTAAATGTAATAATGATCCTAAATGTAATTCATGTCAACTCTTAATATGATACATCTTGACGCTTAATGCAATTACCACCCTAAATGTAAAAACCTCAGTATAGAGAGTGTAACCAACGCAGAATATCGGGCAAAAGGTCAGGGGGTATGAAAGGGATATGACGCAACTTTTATAGCACTCTTGAAAGAGCAGCAATAGCTGCTTAGATTTGTTTTTGCTGTTTACTCAGGTAAAGATCACGCAGTCTTATTAATTTCTTTGTTTGCTGCAAAGTTAATTAGGTACATTCGACATAGTTTTTCTTTTTAATCTATACCTTTATCATACAATCACATAAACATTTTGTATTCCAATCTTCATTCCGTGTTCACGTTTGTTTAAAGTTTTGATGAAAAAGAAAAAAATGGGCAAAAATTCTTTGCAAGGAAATTCTGAATATGAATAATATTGCTAGAAAAAAAAAACATATACCTACTGATGAAACGGGATGATAAAGCGAGTAGATTGAGAAAATTAGAAATTAGAAAGATTTAGAAAGATTTCGCAAATTTTTTTACGAACCATCATTATCTATGTAATGTTTTCAATGACGAAATATCTGTCACACATTGACATGACAGCAAATCACTGTCCGAAATATTAGCCTCATGACATTTTTCACGACTCCTGGTAATCACGACTATACTTACACGAAACTGGGACAATAATTGGTCTTGGGGAGGGTACACGAAATAAATTTAAAAATGCCAGTAAAGCAAAAAGAAATAAATGTCTTTTTTATCATCTTCAAGTCATCATTTATATAATGACTTTCCTATGATATATGAATGTATGAGTAAGGCAAACTGACTTCACTTTTGCCCATTTTTTTTCTTTTTCAACAAAACTCTTAGCAATAATGAACACTGAATAAAGATTGGAATACAAAATTTTTATGTGATAGCATGATAAAGCTAATAGATTTAAGAACTATGTCACATGGACCTAATTAACTTTGCAGCAAACGATAGATTTAATAAGACTGTGTGATTTTTACCTGGATAAACAACAAAAACAAGTCTAACCAACTATTATCATTCTTTCAAGAGTGCGAGAGAAAGTTGCGTCATATCTCCTTCGTATACCCCCTGACATTTTGCCCGATATTCTGCGTTGCTTACCCTTTCTATAATCAGGTGTATACATTTAAGGTCGTAATTACATTAAGCGTTGAATATATTATATTTGATAGGGTTGACATGAATTACATTAAGGATTGTTATTACATTTAGCGTTAAAATGTATTACATTTAGGGTTGTTATTACATTTAGCGTTAAGATGTATTACATTTAGGGTCGGTATTACATTTAGCGTTAAGATGTATTACATTTAGGGTCGGTATTACATTTAGGGTTGAAATGTATTACATTTTGGGTTGTTATTACATTTAGGGTTGAGGTGTATTACATTTAGGGTCGTTATTACATTTAGGGTTGAAATGTATTACATTTAGGGTTGTTATTACATTTAGGGTTAAGGTGTATTACATTTAGGGTCGATATTACATTTAGGGTTAAAAAGTATTACATTTAGGGTCGATATTACATTTAGGGTTGACATGTATTACATTTAGGGTCGATATTACATTTAGGGTTGAAATGTATTACATTTAGGGTTGTCTCCGGTTATTACATTTAGCGTTGATATTACATTTAGGGTTGATACAACTTGTTCTTTTGTACTAGCAGTCAGGCACAGGCGCAGAAAACTGCGCCTGTCGAAAAGCGCCGATTTCTGCTATCATGAATATTATAATGACAATACCCATCATGCCACGCGATGCTCGTAGTGTAAAAGGCATGGAGAAAATTTAGGTGATGAAGACACCTAATCGATATTAATTTCGTACGAAAATTCTAACCTTGACACTTTTCTGATATTTCCTCTGTAGTAAGCCAAATACCTAATCTTGCATAATAATCATTTCTAGGGGAATACAACCTTGACATCTGGCGTAATTCTGGTCAGAATACATAATTAGGTAAATGTTTTTTGAATGACCACCGGTTTGCCCTCTTTTTAGCCTTGTGCAACAGGTGTTGGCTAGTGTAACAGAAATGTACTCCTCCTATCAGACCTTCCTCTCTCCCTTCTCCTCTCTCATCTCCTCTCGTGGCTTCTTTCCCTTTCTCTCCCCCAGCACAGCCACCTTCCATCTCTCAACGCATCATCTCTTTCCCCCTCTCTCTTCTCTGTGGTACTCTCCCCGGCAGGTTGGGTTCTTATCTCTGTTGAGTAAACATAGGGCAGCAGTTTAAAACAAGGAAAGTGTTGTGAAAGTGCGGCCAGGCTGCGATTTTTTTTTTCCGTAACCCTAACGCGTCGAAATTGCCAATTGTGGCACTTGAGCAAAGACTATCAGTGTACTAGTTGGTTGCGATACTTGTGTTGCTTTCTTGTATACAGTACCATGGTCGTCTGCTAACCACAGAATCAGATTAGAATGTGAGAATGGCACGCCGCCTTGTGAACTGTCATAACAAGGAGCTTGAAGCTCCTTGGTCAAAACACCCTTGTGAACTGTCATAACAACGGCTTTGTGTGTGTGTGTGTGTGTGTGTGTGTGTGTGTGTGTGTGTGTGTGTGTGTGTTGTGTGTGTGTGTGTGTGTGTGTTTCCACTTCGCCATCGGCATCGCGTTCTGCTTTGCCGTCTGCTTACACTACTGGTATTCCTGTGGTTTTGTTCGCCGTCTGCTGACACTTTTCCTTTGTCTCGCAAGACTTGCATTGTTAATGATAGTAATAAATATCATTTATAAAGCACTTATTACAATGTTTCTAAGCGCTGAGCGTCTCGATGAAAACATTAGAAAAGAGAAATTCAGTCATGGAGTACAAATTGTTGTTAAGATGCAAACTCGAAGTTTTCATCAATATCTTGCAAAAGTAAATTGGAAATCTAAGCTTGGAATGAATTATGATATTAGTATTATGTAGGCCTATATAGGCGTACAACTGCAGCAATTGCTATTGTTAACATTGATCATGTTTATTAAGCCACGCTGAATCAGATTCGAAGTGGGCATTAGGTCTAATTGGGTAACATGAATACACTACTAACTTGGTTAATTTGGGTTTATACTTCTCCAACCTCACGATGATTGTGCTTTAAAAAAAAATGATTCAGAAAGGCGTATAGGCTCCTTTTTAGTTCAGGTTCATGTAGATCAATATATATATATGATTAAATTTTCATGCACTAACATCCAAGATGAAGATGGGGAGGGAAGAGAAGCTGGGGGAGAGTAATCATCGATTTCGATATCTCTATATCAATATATTAATTCAATCAGCTTTATAAAGGCATTTTGAAACAGCATTTATAAAGCAAACAGCAACTCATTTTCATTCTAATATCACGTACGGTTTGAATTGATCTATCAATATAGATGATAGGTCTATATTTTTTGATGTTCACTTTATCATTGCCAACCCTATAGTTCTCCTCATCAAGTGCCTCGTTACCTCTACCAAAACGACCATCAGTGAAGGAAACCCAAACCCAAATGTGGATTGAGTGAAAGCAGCAACATTAGTAAAACACATCAGTGACAGTTAAAGGAAAATCGCACAATTATAAAAGATGCAAAAGTTATGCATTTTTAACGTTTTGATGTTGGTACAACTGGATAAGGGGATACTATAAAGACCGCTTTCAGAAAGTAGGGGGAATGATTACTGCCTTTAACATAACTTATGTCAGTATCAATTAAGTTGATGGAATGTGTAATTTTCATGAAAAATGATTTCTTTGTGGAATTCTCATGTTTTCTTTACATTGTTGTCCACACATGACGTCATGGACTCTAGTAGTCTCCTTATCCAGTGATTACAACACCAAAACTATAAAAATGGATAATTTTTGCATCGATTGTCGGATTTTACTCAAACTTTCACTAATGTTGCTGCGTTCACTCAATCCATATTGCTCTTTTGGGTTTTGGTTTCCTTTAATATCAAGCAATCATCACTACCGTCATTGCTTCAATTAGATTATAAAACTGAGGGATCGATCACAGAAAAGAGTTCTGTGGGATCGACCATAAACATTATTACTATCATTTCACAACTGGATATCATCTTATCATCATCATCATCACCATAATTGCTACTCGTATTACCATCGTATACAAATTACCACAAGCAATCTTCCTCCACCATATTGCACTTATCAATATTTTTTTTTATGTCACCAATCCATCAACAACTTCACGAAATCTCTTGCATATTTTCAGCTTCATCATTTTCATCAGTCTAAATAAGCATTGCGATTTTCAATATATTCCTACTCGATCCCTCCCTTCAATGCCCGTGCACATGGCCTAGCATCCTTATTGTAAGTCGATTCAATGAAATGATCAAGATAAATGATTGAATATTAAAACACTGCTTTGTTTGTTTGTTTGTTTATAAGAACACTAGCCGCATTCACACGTGTTAGCTAGTTACCGAGCGCGCTCCAAAACTCGAGTTCTTGTTATACTCGTAACTTTTTATGAAACTTCATGATCGATATATTAAACTGGTATCAGATTCCTTGGTGGGTTCATGAGTTTATGAGTAATACACATTTGTGGAAGCGATTTGAAACGATTTTTTTATAATGTGTTGTTATTTGGCACAAATTAATTTCATTTATTCTAAAGGTGAAGGATAACCAAAAGAAAATTAATCTACCCGATATTAGCCAAATTTAAGGTCTTTTCATTAAGTTGGAACATCAAGCATCTGTGCAGAGTCACAGATGCTACTTACGCGTTTTTATAATATGCATTTATAGGAAACTGATATACATTTAAACGATGTTAACCATTATTATGGTGTCCTATATAGCTCCATACCAAGCCTGGACAAAAGTACGGAATCTACAATGTTGCAATGTGTTTGTGTGTTTTTTCTTTGCACCGAAAACTCGACGGCGGGCGCCTGAAAACCTTCCATGCACTTTGTGTGTGTGTGTCTGTGTGTATGTGCGAGTGCGTGCAATGTGTGTTGTGTGTTTGTGTGTTTATGTGTTTGTGTGGGTGTGGTAGGTGTGCAGTATATCGTTACTTGCAAAGTTTCGTGTATGCTAACGTAAAAATCGTAATCAAGAGTTATTCTGAAAGAAAATGAAAGCGAGGTCACAGCTGGTCGTTGTTCACGTCTGAAAAAGTAAACATTCTGGTTATAATCATAAAAGTGTCAGAAACTGTGCACTCTATTGTTAAAAAAATGTTTGTTATTCAAACTTCAGCGTATTTTAAGAACACATATTTATATATTTCAAGATTGAGCTGCTGTGACCTAGTTTAGCAACCATGTCATAAAGCATTACAATTTTTCCCCTTAAACGTGATACAACCATGCTAGCAACTATATGTGAATAGGTGGTAGACGTAGATATAAGGCTTAGGACATTTGCAGGAGTAGGGTAGGTTAGATTTTTATCATGATTTGTACCTTCAGGTGCTCACAAGCGCTTTATTAGATCTTAAACTGAAATACTGATAAACCAACTGGCCACGACTTCAAAATGACGTCAAAATCACATCCATTTCCCTTGTTCTTGAAGAAAAGGCGTTTTTCAGATGTATTCCTTGTTTTCTTTTCCAATATACGTTAAAAAGTCATGAATTGACGTGTAAACGACGTGCTCATGACGTTCTGACGTACATCTTGTCTTTAGAATTATTTACACGTCATTAAGAAGACTTTTATATAACCACCAATGACGTCTTTTGGACAACTTCCATTTGAGCAAAAATACGACATATTGACGTCAGTTTGAAACGTTAATATGACGTCCAGTATCTTTGTTTATTTTCGTCTAAAAGATTTTTTGACGTCAGTCTCGTCTTTAAATTAGTAATTTTTTGTGACGTATAACAACCCAGACGTCAGAAAGACGTCACAAATATGTCGTCTTTTAGACGTCATCCATTTGAGCAGAAATACGACTTTCTGGCGTCAGTTTAAGACGCCTAAATGATGTCTGCTTTCTTTGCTTATTTACGTTAAACAAACGACAATTATTGCGCCTTTCTGAAGTCTAAATAATGACGTCATTTTTATATCTTCCATTTGAACAAAAAATCGTCTTATTGTTGACAGTTTCGACGTCTTTCTGACGACAGTAATGACGTGATAATGTCATTCTGACGACAGTATGTCACAAAGCAAACTGATATAACTCTATAATTGGTAGGCCTTATTATAATATGACGTTATAAAGACGTCGAAAAATGTATGTAAGCATAATGTTAATATGTCGCTAATATAACGTCATAAATACGTCGCAAAACAACGCAAATTTAACGTTGTAATACGTCATTGATATGACGTGATGAATACGTTGCAAAACAAACTGATATAACTCTACAAAACTATAATTCGTAGGCCTAGTTATATGACGTCATGAAGACGTCGCAAAACTGACGTGAACATAACGTTCATATGTCGTTAATATAACGTCATAATACGTCGCAAAACAACGTAAATTTAACGTTATAATGCGTCATTAATATGACGTGATGAATATGTTGCAAAGCAAACCAATATAACTCTATAAAACTATTCGTAGGCCTAATAAAATGACGTCATAAAGACGTCGCAAAATTGACGTGGACATAACGTTAATACGTCGCTAATGCAACGTTATAGATACGTCGCAAAACAACGTAAATTTAACGTTAAACACGTTGCAAAGCAAACTGATATAACTATATATAACACTATAATTCGTAGGCCTAATTATATGACGTCACAAGGACGTCGCAAAACTGACGTGAACATAATGTTCATATGTCGCTAATATATTGTCATAAATACGTCCCAAAAAATGTAGCCTAAATTTCACGTTATAATACGTCATTAATATGACGTGATAAATACGTTGCAAAACAAGCTGGTATAACTCTACAAAACTATAATTCGTAGGCCTAATTATATGACGTCATAAAGACGTCACAAAACTGACGTGAACATAACGTTCACATGTCGTTAATATAACGTCATAAATACGTCCCAAAACAATGTAGCCTAAATTTCACGTTATAATACGTCATTAATATGACGTGATAAATGCATTGCAAAGCAACGTAAATTTTACTTCACTTATGCGTCGTAAATACATGAATAAACCGTCACAAAATTGACTTGAATTTTACGTCTTTAGTTCGTCGCTAATATGACGTCATAAGTACGTCGCAAAACTGAAGAAAATTTCACGTTAATACGTCGCTGATGTGACGTAATAAATGCGTTGTAAAACAAAGTATATATTACGGTATTAAGACGTCATTTAAATAACGCTATGAATACGTTGCAAACCAACGTAGATTGCGTCATTAATACGTGTTTATGACGTAAAAATTACGTCGCAAAATTTACGTAAATTTTACGTCATCAGTATGTCACCAATATTAGGTAATAAATACGTCGCAAAACTGACGTAACACATCAAGAGGTCCATAACATGACGTGATAAATTCGTTTCAAAGAGACATTGAAATCACGTCATTTTCTGGTCATTTTCAGACTTGCGACAACTTTGACCATGTAGTTGCGACCAAATTGAGACGTCTTTTTGACCTCTGTCTGCTGGCTGGGATGTTCATAAAGTTTGTTCCATCCCTTTCTGCCAATTCAACCGTTCATATGACTATACTTTAGTATTAGTGATATATGTTTTTCCTAACCAATTTCTGTGCATTTTCTGCACGCATCCTAATGCATCCAGGCTGTAGAAATCGACAACTTTTGCTGATCTGAGATACAACGTCAAACGTTGAAATAGATGAATTTACAGGTCTGTATTTGAAACCTCAAGTAAGGGGAAGTCCAAACTAAAGATAACTTCTTAAAAAAAAACCCTCAAGTGGCAAATAAGAAAATATTATTGGTTAAAGATTGAGGAAAACTTTCTTAAGAAATGTATCATTCTAATCTTCAACAAATTATAATCGATCAAGAAAATCAGGCAATCTATGACGTTTCCAGCGACTTCCTATACAAGAGAATAGAAAAGAAAGTACATGTATGCAAAATTTCATATTCTAACGTAAAGGCATCATTTACCTTTTTCATATGAAACAAAAACCCAGCATTGGTGCTTCAAAGTAGTTCTTAAATGTGCGTTAGGGATAGAAACAACCAATGTAAATATTTGAACCATTATCATCGATGTTATGTATTTTTAGATATACAAAATAAAAATAAAAATATACAAAATAAAAATGTTTCCAGATTAAACCGTCTATACAGTTATGGTTTAGTGAGAAAAATAGTGATCTCTCCTTATATTTCATGCTTTATTGAAAACGTTTTATATGGTGGGATGTGGAATGACCTACACATGAATCAAAAGTGTTATCTTGAACATTACTTTTTAAATCACTGTTCTCAACGGTAAACAGGACCTTTAAAATACATGTTTGTATTAAATTCATCCTCTTTGGTAATCACTCCAAATATTTTATAAATAACCTCTGTGACATCAGTTCTACTACTTCATCAAAACATCATGGGAAATACATTTCAAATAAATTTCTCAATATCTTTACAAATGCCTACGAAGGAGAAAATTATCAAAATACTCTTCATAAATTAAGTGACGAGCACATCAAAACACCACTTTTCTGCGGGGGAAGGGGGGGGGGGCAGAATGAATTTTTGAACACTGTGTAGGTGATTAATTCCTAGTGGAGTCAACATCTTGGTTTCGAACCAATCTTGGCTCAACCTTATACATGCACGTAGTTATGTCGTGCCACGCTGGACTAACCATTCATGTAAACGTCACATGGATGTTGACACAATGTTTCATTGAATACTATCATTGCTTTTAACATCTTAAAACCGTAGATTTTTTATGTTATACAAATGCGATCCTATACACTAACCCTTCATAGATAGCTGTTAACGCCATCCTTACAGTTGACTAGCAAATTACTATTATCTCAGCTGTTGTAAAAAAAAAAGAACAATCGTATGGATGTAATTTATACGGTTTTGTCAAAAAACATAGACTTACATTTTTGTATACACCACGTTCACACACGTATACACATATACACGCACACACACGCACGCAAATAGCCTTCGATATATATACAATCACTTATTTAGACGTAAAGATGTATTAATTTATATTGTTTAAAAGTTTTATATAGTTATCATAAATCTGATACATATTTACACACTTGTGTATGTTAATGCACACCACACCCAACACAACGTTGATTTATACAGATTAATATTTCTTTAATGTCATATATTTCAGAGAATGACATTGACATAGTATTGCTGTATATCTCTTGTGTGTTTATCATGTCTATGTATCCATGTTAAACGTGTGCTCTGTATATATTGTATGTATCGATGTAACTTGTGGGCATGCTAACAAAACAAATTTCCAGAAACGGACAATAAAATCGAATTGAATTGAATTGAAATGAAATTTCTTTTACCTCACGGCCTATGTAAACATCATTATATCAAGCAGCACTATAATATCCTACCCCCCCCCCAAAAAAAAAAAAAAAAAATCATTCGTGGCTTGTCAACGGACACCACCTGACGCTCACTCCACTTTTGAGGCTGCCGCGTAAGGCAGCCCATAAATAATCTGAACACAAGTGATCGCTGTCAGTGAAAGTGACCAGTGATTTGTAACTTTGATTGAAAAAGGCACCCTCCCGTGTACCAGGGAGGTGAGAGAATTTTAGTCTCACCTCCCTGCTAATATACCCGCAAGGTGAGTCACCTCCCTGCTTATGTTGTACACGATATACCGAGTGCTGAGTTTTGTAAAATGATATACACCGTATACTTGCTAAATGGCTTGCTCATGTGAAACGTCTACGAATAAAGCTCCAACTTACCATGTACGACTTGTGTCCTCACTTCTCATTTTCCTCTGGAACTTCGATTAATGGGAACGTGTTACTGTTGAGTGTATACTTGCAGTGCGAACAGAATAATACAGAAATGATATTCTTCATTAGAATTTCATCGATATTTCAGGCCCATGTTTACAATGAAATTAATTTGAACAAAAATAAGCAGCTGAATTCTTATCTCGTGTGCTTCTAAATCATATTTTTCTTACACACAGTACAATATAGGCCTATATATATATACATCATACCATGCGTAGCGTATTACTTGACATAGAATTCTGCATGAATATCTCAGAAAAGGCTTTCTGATTACTTAGTAACTTCAAGCCAATCCATATCTGCCTTACGCACACACTTGTGCTGCTGAATCACCTTCTTTTTTAAACACACACACACACACACACACATACGTACACACCCATACACACACACGCACACACACACACACACCTACACACAAACCCGTTGTTATGTTTGAAGGGCGTGCCATTCACATTCGAATCTGATTCTGTGTTAGCAGACGACCATGCCACTGGTATATGTGTACATACTGTACAGTAACAAGTCCAAGCGCATGCGTACAAAACCAGCCAAGTACACTGATAGTCTTTGCTCAAGTGACACAATTGGCAATTTCGACGCGTTAGGGTTACGGAAAAAAAAATCGCGGCCAGGCTGGGGCCTACCTCGTACCTCCCTGGTCTTGAACTGACCATGGGCAAAGCACAGAGGCAGGGGCTATGCGATAGGTATTGCAGTTTTAGATTAGATTCCAGAGAGACAGAGTTATACAAGAGAGCACATAGTTAAACATGAGTTATCATAGTTAATTGCAGATGATTCTGCAAAGGAAGCAGAACAGCGTAACATCGTAACAGCAAGGTAATCCCAATGACTCCTACTTCATTCTCAATCTCACTAGCCTATTTCTTGATTTTGAATTGAATTGAATTGAATTTATTTCCTCTTCATGGGGTGGAACACCCTGATCAGCAGAGCTGGTTTCAGGGGTCCACAAATGATTTATAAATGAGCTATGGTCAGTGAAGAGAGACCTATATAGCGCATGGTGTTTGTTGGTGAGAGCGTGTGGCTCTGCATGGATGTGCCTGATGCATGCTGTATTTCGATATAATTATGGTGATACAGTGCAGTATACACATACATACTATCGTGTTTTGGCAATTTGTTTTGCATACAGTACTTAGTGCACTGCAAATCAGTAAAAAGCAGTAACGGGCGCCTGGTACACAGACGATATCAATGGAACCGACTGTTCGCGGAAACTACGAGAATCGATTGTAGCGGGCACACTTGCTCGGCGCTCGGGCGGATAACCCCAAAGTAGCAGTTTTCTGCGCCTGGCGGGAGGCGCAGTTTTCTGCGCCTGTGCCTGACTGACTAGGCTCTGTGTGTCTGGTGTCATTGCACTTTACATGAGAAATTTACCCGTGTTGAGGAAGTAACGTTCTCCTGCATTTTAGCAACAGTATAATGACTGCTTGATAACACAATAAATCACCTGCAGGTTTCTCTTAATAGTCGACAGGTTCTTAAATTTGATTTACAGTTGCCTCTTTAATCTTTCAATGGGACTTCCTTCATGAAGTAGAAATCACTGTGCGAACGACAGGGACATGTTGTCCGTACGTTGAGTAAATTATTACATGGCGTAAAAAAGAGAACTACATGTATTCCTTTAAGAAAGGCAAAACAGAACTTCACACACAAATCGGAAGAGTCCTACAACCACATTACGACACGATAATACCAGTAAGGTGCCTTAGGAAGCCCCTAAAGGATGAATTACAGCTCATGACAATATTCAAAACCTGATAAATCCTTTGAACAGATTCAGTTAAACGTCTGTTTTATCAGTCTTTTTGTATTTTCTCCTTTGTGACATATTGATATCTAACTAGCAATTACCTCATCCAGAGTACTCCAAGATACCCACATTCACTGGTCAAGGATAATCATGGACTAAGAAAACAAAGAGAGAAAACTAAGAAATGGACAACGCGTCTTGCTTGCTAAAACCTATCTTACAGGACCAGATATTTTTCTTTGCTTTTTTTTTTTTTTTTGGTGCGAAGCGCGAGTCAAAAAAAAAAATCTATCATGTATCCATTCATCTCTCCATTGATTTTGCCACGTCTGCATGGAAAAAATCAGCAAGCACTCGGAAGATGTACACTCAGTAATAAAACTAGTCACGTAAAAAAAAAAAAAAATCCATGATCGATATACACGTATTATTATTTCATATAGCACCCAATTTTAGGAAAAACCTTACAACTGTCACATGAACGGTTGGTTTAACGTTTCAAAGTCATAAAAATGTATCAGGTCTCATAATATTTGTATCTAACATCTCTTTCTCCCAAATAAACTGTATATAACAGAAACTAAGAATCTTAGAATAATAACTTATCATTCGATTAATCAGTTTGCGCTGATGTACGAAATTTAAAAGATTACAGCCTTTTTCAGCAAAGTAACACGATACTTACCTTGAATACATGGACTACGGAGGAGTAGAAAGAGGAAAGTTGTGGCAAAGACTGTTGTAAACATGTCAACTATACCGTCTTCTTCTCAACACGGATGAGTAATTAATTTTATCAACTTTAAATGACCAGTAGATATCCCGATGTGCACCAATGTGTCTCTTCGCATCAACTGATTTGCTGCTCGCAGTGTTTAAAAACTGATAATGAGGTCGGTGCATGCGACCTCGATGAACGACGACTGCTCTTTGAGGTGTGCAAAGACAATCTGCTACTTTTGGCGAATTGTGCAGGTCTTTATGGTTCTTGTCCCACAGAGTTTCTGAGTGAGAAAAAAAAAAGTGCGGATTGATAGGTATGGAACGCCATGTGTTGTAAAAGTATTAGATATCAAACCGCAGATCACTGTGCAAACAACATAAAAACTCCTCATTAGTGATCAGACACTTTGTCAGATGTTTCTACTGTGGACATGCAAAGGAAAACCTCCGATTAGCAGTGTTTTTTTTCTGTTTTATCTGCACGTACATCGCGAAACCTTTGATTAGCAGTTTCAACTCCGTTTTGTTGCTGTTCAGAGGAGTTTCTTTGCTCGAGCAGGTTCGAATGTGGGAGAGGTCCGACAAGATCACAGGTCAAAAGGTCAGTGAACTTGCCTCATGAGCACTGACTCATATTATTTTGGTGTACCCTCTTTCAAAAGATTTGAATTATAACAACCAAACTCGGTCACGCCGGCCATATTTGAATATAGGTGAAGTCCGACATGGTCAAAGGTCAAATTGTTAACGAACTTTAACTAAATAGGGACTGCACATCTGGTGTTTGTGATGTACTAAAACAAACAAACAACAACAAAACAACAACAACAACAACAAAACTTTCACCGCTTTGAGCTATGACCACCAAATTCATACCACAGGTAGGCCTACATCACCTTATGGTACCGGTCAATTCGAATATTGGTGAATTCCGACAGGGCCAAAGGTTAAAATGTCAACGACCTTTCCGTTATCTAAGCACAAAATATTGTATTTTCTATAATAACTTTCCGCAGCTTTGAGCTATGACCACAAAACTCACATCGCATGCACACCACCTAAAGAAAGTTCAAATATTGGATAAGTCGGATAAGGTCAAAGGACACTGGACTTGCATTGAAAAACATTGTAATTACAATTGCCATTCTTGGACGAGACATCGCTTGACGTTTGCCTTGTTAAAAACCTCTGAACAATTAAGGGTTTGTCTGATCTTTGAAACATATGGCTTTATATATATATATATATATATATATATATATATATATATATATAGTTATCTGCCTGGTAGGCGCACCTGGGAAAATGGGTACGTTGCACTTTATAATGAGCAGGTGGGAGACGATTTTCTTTCGTTTTAAGACGGATGTAGAGATAATTATGATGGCAGGATATGGAACGTGGTGGAGACACAGAATCTAGGTTCATCCTCTCGACCTTGGGCTAAGAAGGATGTTTGTCAAGTCATCATCGATAGAGAGTCCTTGTTCGAAAACCAAAGGCAAAAGATAACTATATTACAGGGAAACTTTATCCAGGGAAAGCGAAAGGTATGAATTTCCCATGTACTTTCCGTGACTGGACAAACAAACAATGTGATTGAGGTCACCTTTTATTTCATTGATTAAAGGTGTAAAGTCAAACTATAGACAATGCTGAGCATAATTTCTATCATTTGCTCGTAGGCCTATGTGTTTGCTATAGTTGCATAAAATAAATTTGTCTTTATTCCAGACAGGCACAATTATATAGAAACATTCCAGGCAAGTTTTAATTTTCTGCATTTGATACGCCACGAAAGTTTCAATAGTCTTACATTAACAGTTGGTAACAATAGTTTGGGCATCCCTTCTTTCCCAATAAAGAGTTCCCATTGTCATTCTGACTTTCTCTTTAATTAATTTAATGATTTCTCTTTATCAAAATAGAAGACATTTTATAAACTAAACGGGAGCTTCTTTTTTTTATTTGGCTGAGGGGGTAAGCCACTATAGTGCTACTTCACCAACGACCCCATTATCTCCTGGTTGTGAAGCAGATTGCTCAAGACAGTTTGGTGAACAAGGAACAATTACTTTAGAGGAAAATTGAAGCAAATCTGTATAAATCAAATCTAGCTTTCACAGTAAGGTATGTTAGATAATGATGTTAGCAATCGCTGCAGCTTTATATAACGGCATTTTTCGTTATTGTTGTTATTGTTGTTGTTGTTTTATTTCCGTACTAAAAAAACAACACATTTCATACATAAAGGTCAGTAAAGAAAAAAATACATACGGAGGGTAGCCCATTTTCAGTAGTGACAATGACAGTCACTTCTGGTCTTCCATGGGGCCCTGTACACAAAGATTTCATACAATCAGGGACTGATGATAGAATGAAATATACACAAACAGAAATAGAACGGTACATACATTACTACATTGTAACTACATATATACCATATTATCACACATTGTTCAAAGGTTTGAAGCACAAAAAAGATCAAATAGAAAGGATTTCGGTTTTAACTAAATTGAACTTAAAAACGGGTAAAGAGGAAATTTGACGCAAATCATTGGGTAAGTTGTTATACGCTGATGCACCTCTGTATGAAAAAGATCTCTTACAATAATTAGTTTTTAGCTGAGGTAACTGTAAATCGTTTTGATTACGGAGAGAGTATGGTGATGTCTTGTACTTAAAAATATCTTTCATATATTCGGGGGCCATGTTATTCATAATCTTATACATAAATGAAAGCAGATGAGTTTTTAGTCTATTGATTACTGTATTCCACCCTAAGCTATGATGAACATCACTGGTAGTAATATGGGAATAAGGGTTAAGTTTTAAAATCAATCTCCCGGCTCTATTTTGCATCTTCTGAAGTTGGGAAAGAGAGTTACCGTTGGCGGATTGCCACACTACATCACCATAATCAAAATGAGGTAACACAATAGAATTATATATCAGTTTCAATTCAGTCATATTAACAAACTGTCTCAAACGACCCATACAACTAATCATTTTACTTAACTTGTTGCATAGTTGTTCAATGTGAACATCCCATAATAACTTGTTATCTACAAAAATTCCCAGATATTTAAAACTATTCACCTGAACATGCAAATACTCTTGCTTTTTTAACATATTATTTGTACCAAATAACATACATACAGTTTTATCAAAATTGTATTTTAAATTGTTATCAGCCATCCATGATTCCATACATACAAACTTTTTTTTGCAAAACATTTTCTACAAATTTCGGGTTTTTATGAGAGTAATGAATAACCGTGTCATCGGCATATAAATGGGCCCTGCAGTCAGAAAAAAACCGGATTGATATCATTGATAAATCGTCGTGCGCATGGCAGATTGTCGTTAGCGCGCTTCCCTGCGCCTGGCAGATTGTCGTTACAGTGTGGGAGTGCGCATGGCAGATTGTCGTTAGGGTGTGGGAGTGCGCATAGGGTTAACAACATTCTGCCATGCGCACGGAAGTGCCCTAACGACAATCTGCCATGCGCACGGAAGCGCGCTAACGACAATCTGCCATGCGCACGACGAAATATACTAAACAACAATGGTCCTAACAAGGATCCTTGTGGCACTCCGCTATAGTTAATAATCTTTCATCCGAAAGGGTATTATTGATTGACGTCCTTATTCTTCGGTTCGAGAGAAAACTCTCGAACCCCTCAAGTTCTATACCATTAACCCCCATGTTTTCAAGTTTAGATAGAAGGATCAGGTGATCATCCATATCAAAAGCTTTTTGCAGATCAACAAAGATGGCGCCAACGTATTCACCTTTATCAATAGAGCGGTGCCAGTCGTCCGTGACGGTAGCAAGTGCAGTAATAGTAGAGTGCTTGGGACGGAAACCTGACTGGTTTCTGCTAAGCAAAGAGTGCAATTTTAGATAATCAAGTAATTGTTTTTGAACAACTCTCTCCATGACTTTAGAAGCACAGGACAATAATGAAATGGGTCTGTAATTACTACAATCCAACTTATCCCCTTTATCGGTACAATTTTAGCTATTTTCCATTTATCAGGCACTATCCCTTCAACTAAGGATTTATTTATAATGTAAGTGAACAGCTCTAATATTTCTGAAATTGACTCTTTCAATATATACATAGAAATTTCATCTAATCCAAACGACTTCTTTGCTTCCATTAACCTCACATACTTGAGAACATCTAACTGAGATACAAAACAAAAATTAAATTGTTTATCAGACCTTTCCCGATTATGCGACTTTTGAAAAAAAATAATTCTTTTTCCTTTGCTTATCTCCACCACTTACCACATTTGCAAAATAATCATTAAATGTATTTGCTATAACCTGTGAATTTTCTTGAGGGAATGCACAATCAGTAACTTTACTCTTGCCCATTAATGATCGCAGTGTTTTCCAGGATGCATTTCTACTTGTTGCATTTGAAAATTGTTGACATATATATTTACGTTTTGCTTTTCTTATTTCATTTGTTACTCTATTTTTCAGACGTTTATAACTTTGCCATAAATCATTGTCCCTTCTAATTTTTGCCTTTGATTTAACTTTATCTCTCTGTTTCATTAATGACATAATTATGCTATTCATCCATGGCGAGGGCGTTTTTCGTACTCGTCTCGTCTTAACAGGCATATGCTTATTAACAACCTTCATTAACATACTTTCCCATATATCGACTGAATCATTTATATCACTGAATTCTTCTACCTTCTTCCAATTTTGTTTACGTAAGTCAGACCTGAAAGCTTCCATGTCAACGTTTCGTGATTTTCTGAAAGTTACATACGTCTCACTTTGTGATGTATGTTTGCATTTCCATACCATATAACTGATATAGTGATCACTCATGCCGTTCTGAATTACACCATATGATTTCACTTTGCCTGAAAAATTCGTGAGCATGTGATCAACAAGTGTTCTTGATCTTTCGGTCACTCTTGTATACATTTCATTATTAACCTGTTGCAAACAATATATACTATTAATTTGATTATAAACCTTAATATTTTTTCGGGTGTTTTCTTCTTAAGTGTCACAATTCATATCGCCCATAATAACCAGTTGGCTATCAAAACTACTCGCAAAATTTAAAAAATCCTCATAATAACTAAAGAGATCAATTTTTGAGTTTGGAGGTCTGCACCAATTCAAAAACATTATTGGTTTGGAGTTTTTCAGACAGATCTTGATGCACAATGCTTCCAGGTTGACAAGTGAATCATGGGTAACCAAGGTGAATGGAATAGATTCATGAACATAAACTGCGACACCACCTCCATTTCTGTCTCTGTCTCTCCGAATTGAAGAATAATGGGGAATACCGATTTCATTGTCTGAAATAAAAGAGTCAAGTCTAGTTTCATTTAGGGCAAATACATGTATTTCATTCTCAATCATAATTTCATTAATTTCCTCATGATATTTCACAAGGCTTACTATATTCAAATGAACAAACTTAATTCCCTTCTCAGAAAGTTGTTCATACCTCCGAAAATGAAATAGGGTTCGCTATTCCGAAGGCTTGTTAATCCGAAAATGAAATAGGGTTCGTTATTTCGAAGGTTCGTAACCTTATCACATTTTCGGATTAACGAACCTTCGGAATAACGGACTGTAACCATCTGCACGACTTTTATGTAGGATATATATTATTTTACAAACTTTTTTCTCTAAAAAAAAATTAAAGTATTGATAAAATCGCACTTTCTTTGAAAAGAGTTTTATAGGAAATTGTTCAGAAATTATCAATATGTGTGAAGTAGAATGTCATTAAGTCCTATCTACTGCCAGCTGGAGTTAGAGTTTTAGTACATAAGACTTCCAGCTGACTTGGGCATGTGGATGAACTAACTAAACTTATTTCAGTTATTGTATATAGTACTTGTATTAGAGCTTTTAAGTGCATGGCAAAATACGTATTGATTCAACCTTGTTTCTAGCTGTCACTGACTTTATGTTCATAGTACGAAGTTTGATTGAATCATTTCTTTATTCAAGAAAATGTTTATACACAACCAGGTCAATTATCTCTTTAGATACTTGCAGGTATATATCGAAAATTACAAATCACAATTTCATGAACATACAATACAAATAACATTCATGAAACTAATGCGCCAGTATCATCAATAATATTTAACACTAACAAACATTATAACATTTATATCGATTATATATATATATATATATATATATATATATATATATATATATATATATATGTATATATATATATATATATGTATGTATATATATATATATATATATATATATATATATATATATATCGGACAATATTTTATGGAACCTTCATACTCCGGACGAGCCAATGATTGGTCGATGTTCTGCACTTCTTTTTTTCCGATTTCATTTTATACAAAATCAAAAATTTCATTAACTTTCCCAATAAGAAAATATACATGGTCCTAAAAACTATAATGGGCCTTCTTTCAGTATAATCTAATTCCATATTACATATACCGATATAAAATATTACACTTACACACTACTAATTAACAAACTTTAACATTTTTCATGCTGTAGGGAAAGACCCATGAACTGAGAGTGAAAGTTAGATTCTGACAAATTTGTATCTATTATATACTTTTTTGTGTGTTTTATTTTGATGACGTTTAATCGTCTGCACGAGGGGTATTAACGGCCTTGTGTCCGTTAAGGTCATAACAATACTTACACTAAAAAGAAAACAAATCAAATATTCCAGGAGAGAGTTAAAACAAAGAAGAAATATAACTGGGGATAGAGGGTCGCCTTGAAAGGTACGTTCCCACAAAGAGCCTGAAACATACCTCTAAAGCCTGCTGTGCAATCAGTTGGTGTAATCTACCAATAGGGTGCCCTGAATCTACTAAACAACTGGGTACATTGTGATGAGAATGGGCAATGAGATCGTGCTTTCTGCCGCCAAGTACGTCATTAAAATATAAATCATTTTCGTTTTCTATTTTTCGCATTTCACATACAAAATAATTACATCAGCCAAAATTTGATAACATATCTCACTGATACAAAATATGACGGAAATCATTCAGAAATTGTCAAACAAATTTGGGTCACCAGATTTATTTCAATACAACTTTTGAATTTAACCATGTGTTCAACGGATTTTGGCCTTCCAGCATCATTCGTGTAGGTGGTGTGTGCAAATACTAGTAATATTACCAACAATTATAATATCACACAGTAGGAAAACGTTTCAATATACAATTCAATTTCAAATAAGTTACCTGTATATACAATGTATTATCACATAACATTTTCAACAAGTAAATAACTTAATATCTACAATATGTTGATCTTTGATAACATATTAAACTGGAATTGGTACCATATACAAAACCTGATTATACCGACATATACGGTGCATCAGACCATGTTTGTTCATGTCTGCTGTAAAATATGATAAAAGAAGCCAGAAGTGTGGTAAACCTTGCTATTCATGTCATTGTACAGCTCCTTTGGTTTCTTGTTACAACTACACTTGGCGAGGATTTGCTTTATTCGAGTTTTGTTTTCAACATCAATGAATCCCCTTTGTCCGACCTCAATCGCTTCAAATGAGGTGTCGTAATCATGGTAATCGGTTTCATTCAGATCTCGAACCAAAGCTTTGTACCTCTCTATCTTCCTTTTGTGAGCGTCTTTTATGTTGCTCTCAAAAGGAACTGTTAACTCAACTAACATAATCTGTTTAGGATCATGCCATACGACAGCAAGATCTGGGCGTTGGTTAGTTACCAGGATGTGCGGGGGTACTGTGCCTCCTGCAATTATGTGCCCCCTACGTCACAATAAACGTCAAAGTTGTTAATTTCTGTACTCATTATGATGGTCTGAATAACCTTAAGGACATTATTGTGTCGCCAAGTATACCTCTCTAACATCGATGGACAGTGTGACAGAATGTGGTGTAGGGTCCCTGTTGTATTTGGACAGAAGGGGCACTTATCGCTTAGTCTCTTTCCCCAACGGGATAGATTTGAATAGGAAGGAAGGGAATCAATACACGCGTTAACTGCAAACTTTAAAACATTTCGAGGGAGATTAAACATAATGGATTTCCATGTGAGGTTTTCTCTATCGAGCAGTAATAATTCAGCAAATTTTCCTTGGCAAAGGAGTGGCTCTTTCTTTTCCTTCCAATATTTTGCAGCATCGTCCTCTAGTATTTGGTTATTGTTTTCTTCACTGTAGTCCATGAGCTATTGGTCTGTACTCTAAGTTCACTTACGGCTTTCTCATGGACACTGTGACAGACGGTTACAGTGGACTGCTTTGTTGTCCATTTCGACTCACGTTCCAACGTGGAGTCAAGGGCGTGGTTAAGTAAGTCGTCACCAGCTAGTCTTGATCTTGTATAAGCTGAACAATTGGCTTTCCAATAAATATCGGAAAAACGCGGGATAGCCATCCCTTGCGGGAGGTGTACGGTTGCAATGTTTGCCCCTCGGCTTGGTATTCCTATAACCACTGTTTTAGGTAGCCGTCTGTCATGGTGTCTAATACATCGAGATGTGATTTATTCAGTGTATGGACACTCATCATGAAACTCATGGCAGGTAACAGATACCGGACATATATGGAAACCTTGTACTCCGGAGGGACCAGTAATCGGTCAATGTTCTGCATTTTTTCTGTAGTTTCGTTTTAAACAGAATCAAAAACTTCATTACATTTTCCACTGAAAAATATCCGTGACCCTAAAAACTGATGTGGGCTTTCCTTCGGTGGATCTATTTCTGTATTACCAATACGGAATGAGATATCACCTGGAGTACCGCTACAAATTGACAGACTTCGACATTTTGCAGGCTTCAGGGAAAGACCCATGGACTGGCAGTGGGAGTTGAGTTCTGATATGACTTTTTGATGGTGACGTTTATTATTCGAAATCAGATTAAAATCGTCTGCATAAGCGGTAGTGATGACTTTGTGCCCATTGAGGTCATAGCCGTACTTAGATTTAATTGAAGTCAAATATTCCAGTAGAGGGTTGAAACAGGCAAGAAATATAACCGGGGATAGAGGGTCACCTTGAAAGACTCCTTTTCGAAAGTGAAAAGTTTTTGATTCCCACGAAGGACCTGAGACATATCCCTGAAGCCTGCCATACAATCGGTTGATGTAGTCTACTACACAACTGGGTACACTGGGTACACGATTCAAAGAATGGGCAATGAGATCATGACTTATGCTGCCAAATGCATCAGTAAGATCAAAAAATGTTACGTGAACCGTTTTCTTCATTTCATGTATAGCAACTGGTTATGTTCTATACATCCGTTAACATTCTTCACAAAAGCCTTCTGCACAGAATCATCGATGAACTTGTTTGCTGTAAGATATGTTACAAGGCGGTCTGCCAAGATTTGGTGAAATATCTTACTGATACAGGATGTGAGGGAAATCATTCGGAAATTTTCGGGAAATCCCGGATCACCAGATTTGTGTATGAGTACAACTTTTGAATTTGACCACGTACATGGACGTATCGGGTGGATTTTGACTTTCCAGCAACATTCGTGTGTATAGAGTGGTCAAAAAGTGATGTACAGTCGGAAGACGTTTGAATAAACCATACATTAATCCGTCTGGGCCTGGGACGGATGTAGACTTTTTCTTATAATTCGGCGAATCACAGTCACAAAATGCGACATAGAAAGGTAGTCACGTGATCTGATAAAAGTTTTCGTCAGACCCTTCTATTAAATCTAGCTCAGTTATACATGAAAGTTAAATCAATAATATGTATTCAAAAGGGGGTCGCATTTCGTCACTATTTGACGGTACTTTTACATCATGTAGCCTACTTGCTCTAATAAAGAAGGGGGTTTCAGCGACAGGTATATGTATGCATGTCACAGGACCTCGGTTCACGTGTCAGAAAATATGGTGATGTGTAAAAAAAGATCACCCCCTTTCTCCACCTCCTTTCTCCCCCCCCCCCCCTTTCTCTCTCCCTCTAAATTTCTCTCCCTCATAAACTCTCTTCGCCTTTTGGGGGACTTCCATAAATCTTATAATTGCGCTGTATACGTCATGGTATAGAAGCATTATACGTAGTCTAATTGTCTCGAAGAACTGATTGACACATCAAACAGGGCTATGATATATTCCAATAGGTCGCTATTGCTGTGACAATGTAGTTAATCGTCTTTGGGTTGATATTATTTACTGCATGTCGATTTTCAATTGTTTGGACATTTTTCTTCGCTAGGAATCAAATTTATCATGGAATTGACAACATAAAAAATATACACATCTCGATGCGATAAGTTGTTTGTAATTTTAGAGAACCTAAGCGAATCAGTTTGCTCGTGGTAAGTATCAAAACAAAACAATTTATACACATGACCCTCGGTTTTAATTGTCAAAAGAATTTGACAAAGATCTCACGTTCTTCTTTACTCAGTCATTGGGACGAATTTGATGTAGAGCGCATTGATCACTTTAATTGGAAATGCCCCATTATCATTGTATGGAACCCATTGACATTCAGGAACTTGACTCCTTCACTCTTCATGGCATGCCTTCCTCACATCATAATCAGGGTTGCGCACTAAGCGTTTGATGTCTTTGCTGACCAGATGAACCGTTTGAAATAGTTTTTCATCTTTACAAACTATCGTCACGTCGTCCATGAACAGAGGGTGATGCAGAGAGCTATGAATTCCTCTGATGTCATAACCGACCGAGATATGATTAATTTCGTAATTATATTAAAGGTGGGATGAATGATCGGTATTCTATACCGAAGCGTATAGGACGGTGGCAGGAGGTCCCGTTGCTTACCCGTAACTGAGGTGGTGGGGGCGGGCGTTTACCAGCATCCCAAAATATAAAAGAAATAAAAAGGAAAAATGATCATGGAACCCCTCCCCCTCCCATTTAAAAACAAAATCAAAAAGATGAAAGGGAACTTGATGTCCCATCCCCCCCCCCCCCCCCGTTTACCAGCAGCCCCCCCCCCCCAAAAAAAAGAAATTAAGATAAGAAAAAATGAGTCGCGTAACCCCGCCTCCTCCCCCTCCCCCCGTGTTAAAAAGAAATTAAAAGGGGCTTATATGCTAAAGCACTTTTTTGTTTTTGTTTTGGTCCTCCTTCTCTTGCGTTCTTTCATCACCATTTTGTCAATACGTCGTTCATAGTTAATCTCAAAGAGATTGTTTAAGCAAAGTTGTTATTTGTAAGTAACACAAGAAATTTATTCTGGGCTAGCTTATCATTCCTGTATAATAGCATGTTGATTGTTATTTCGGCATTCTGGTGAACTCTTGCTGTGGCGTGTACATTTTTATGTTACTTTGCAATGTACAGTATGCCGGTATGTATCTACATGGCCGGTGCAGCCGTGGGGGCCGTTGGGGCTCGGGCCCCCACACTTTTTGTGCACCATGCAAAGGAATACATATAAGGTGTCATCACTTTGGGCCCCCACACTTTTTTTAACCCGGAAGTACGTAAGTGGCAATAAAATAGATCGAGATCTTGAAGTATGGCGGCGGTAAGATTATGTTTTTTTTCTGAAGACCTTTTTTTTTTTTTTTTTTTTTTTTTGCTTGTCAGGTGAAAACACCAGGAAATGGAAGGGGAGAGAATGAGGTGAGGACCCCCCCCCCCCCCTTTTTTTTTTTTTTTTTTTGCTTGTCAGCTGAACAAACCCGGAAGTGGACGGGGAGAGATGAGTTGAGGACCTTTTTTTAATGATAAATAGATAGATAGATAGATAGATAGATAGATAGATAGATAGATAGATAGAGCTGAATGGATATATCGAAAAGTGGAGATATTTCCATCGTTTAGCACCCTGGACAAGCAAGTAGTCAAACACATCGTAAAACTATTTTACACCTGCACTTCTATGCCACCGTTATGGTTTCGTAAAGGAAGTAATATAACAGAGAATTCTAACAAAAATGATAAGACAAAATATAAACAGACAGGCTATAAGGTTCAATTAAGTATTGGATTTTCTAATTATTGTGATAGAATTACATACGAATTCTAGAGCGTTCGCTGGGTGGTTAGTTACGTTGAAATGCATAGAAATATAACACTGTGAAATCAAAAGCGAAGATGTGTTGATGTTTTCATTCTACGCTTTAAATAAATACAAGATGTACACAATGAAAGCACCAATACACTCTTTTCTTTTTCTTTCTTCATATATTTCATACTAATTTATTTGGTACTTGTAGGAAGCCCGTGGTACATCGTAAACAAAGATCTATATTTACCGATCCTACTCTCTTTTTTTGTATTCACTCCTTAAGAGTGAATATTTTCACTCGATTTTTTTAGAGAGTAAATTTTAACCTGATTCAATTCAATTCAATTCAATTCAAACTTTATTTCATTTTTCGAAAAAAAAACATAAACATTTCTTTTTCATTGGTAACAGAGAATAAGGTTACATAATCAAAACAAAGTAAAATTAAAAAGAGAACATAATTGTGGAACCTTGAAGTAACAAATAATGTTGTAATGAAAATTGACTGAAGTGATATAGACGATATAACATTACACAAAATATCGAAAAATGGAGGGACCCACTGAAAAGGCAATGCTTGTAGATTGTGGGCCCCTCAGGTACAGAATGTCAGTAGAAAACGAACTGATGCAAAAAGGGGAAAAAAGATCGGGAATAAAGTCAGATTAAAAAATGATGACTTGCTCATCCACACGCTTGAATTCGAACTTGCTTTATCGGGTTTATTTCATTATTTAGTTTTGTGTGATTTTCCATAAAGTTATAAATACATATATTTCGCAAACGAATGCATTACAGTATCGACAGATAAAAGGTTTAAAGACACAGTATCTATTCAAACAAAAAGGCAGCTTTCAATATGCGCCATTGAATTGGTGAAAGTAACTCCATTCACCATGGAAAATATCAAAAACGAAAATGATTTGTAGTTAATAATAGCTTGGTACAATCGAAAACAATCCTTACCAAGAAAATTGTATCCACTGTTACCATGCACTATAACCAGCCATAACTATACTAACAATATCTCGTCCATGGGTACAATCACCGTCATTCTGCTGCATTCTTTTTTTTTTTTTTTGGTGGAGGGGGGGGGGTTGTTTTTAAAGCACATTCATGTCAATCGATACAACATTTTCATTGTTAGCCTTTTGAAGATGATATGGATAAGAAAGCATAAAGTTTTTATATAACACTATAGACACGTCATTAGCTATACATTCTAGTATTATCAAGTTGTGTTCTTGTGTGCTTTCTTGGGATATGTTTCACATAAATTCCCACAGTGACAGTGACAGTACTGCGTAGTCCTGCTTCGTTGATAATGGTTAGAGAAGTCAAGGAGACTTGTGCCTACATGCGATACCTCTTACCTGTATGGGGAAAAATAACACCTTCATTTTTTTTTCTTTTTCAAAACAGACCAACTTCTGTGTTCAAATCAACATATTCCCCTTTTCGTTTCTAGATTTCTGATCCCTTTCTATTCCCCTTTCTAATCATGTACTACTTTTGTAAATGAAGCAATATTCATATCTAAAAACATCTCATCGCTAGAGCCTTTATTGTCTGGTGTTCTGACGGCGTTGATAGAAGATGACACTGATGCTGCAGACCAACATGGCGGACAGAGCGACGTATACAGTCACCGAACTCACCGACATACCTGATGGACAGTGGAAGGAATTAGTAAGGACCAATACAAAGGTATACAATCATAAATTTTTAACTTACTTCTCTTTATGACGAACCTATCTAACAGCAGCTGCTACCAAATAAAAACAAAACAAAACAAACATAACATAACATAACATAACAAGAATGAAAACTATCAAAAGCGCCTACTGCAGTTTGAAGAGAAACCGCATTCATGTCACGATGGTTACGTCGACATGATAAAGATGAATGCGTCAGTTTCTTATTTGGCGATATCCAGTAAAATTGTTCTCCACATTTCATACAAACATATACTTTATACTCCAAAACACGTAGGACTGTACACAAAAGCACATACACACTCACGCACACGCATAGTCATGGAAAACAACCACTGAAAGGTAGAAGAGATACGAGGGAGAGAGAGAGAGAGAGAGAGAGAGAGGTACAGTTTCAAGCTTATCAATAAAATCTAAATGGGATTTAGAATCTCTGCAATCTGATTGGTCAATTATCATGCATTGATTTTTACTTATTGATCCACATTGAGCCATGCATCTGGTAAAATCCGATCGCATGGCTCCAGCATAAGGTGTACTGCATGCATGATGGAAAAAATGTCGAATTTTGTGAAGGAACAAGAAGAAATGGTACTAAAGCAGGGTGTATTTTTATTTTCGGGACCATCTAAACTGCATGGCATCTTGGAATATCAGTATTATACCTTTGTTTCTCTGGACGACGAATGGTCCGTTTGACAGTATGTAACCATTAGCAGGTTTCCGGTTCGAAGACCTTTTGGCACGTGGGCCAGAACGGTCCGAAGTATGACAACTTTCCAATCGATCGTTTTGCTGGCATGCCAGGACGTTACAGTGGATGTATGTCTGTTAAATAATCCCATGACAAAATACTGTGTTCAGTGGCTCCGTGGCTGGCGCTTTATTACTCACAATAAGAATGAATAACAAATTCAGTCTTGAAAGCAAGAGAGTAATTAAGCAGAGGGGTGAAGGTTGAGGTGTGAATTTTCCTTCAATTTGTCTCCATCATCGTAGAGGGAGAAAATGTGAATAAAATTATACCTCAAAGTTAGTCTTTATAGACATAAAATCAAAATGTCATCACGGTTCCATTTATCTATAGTCATATCAGGATTTGATTTTTTTTTGGGCTAAAACTTTTGCAATTTTATGTGGTAGTTGGCCGAAGAAGGAGCTTCCTATAGCAACAGTCAAGTTTAACGTTAACCTTGGATGACCCCCTCCCTCAAAAAAGAAAAAGAAAGATGAAATAAAATAAAAAAGTAAAGATTCATTGAGTTCAAATGTTCGAGGCCGGTTGAGATTCATGATGTCATAATCTATTGTCAGACAAGTAGTTCTCTGCTTACTCTGGGTCTGCAAAACCAGTTCAATTTATTTGACTACACAGATACAAAGGGGGTTCATCTTTTTCAATCAACATCTTTACAACAAATGAAGAGTTTGTTCGCAAAAACCGATAAGTCCATTTTTGAAGATTTTGAAGTAATGTCTCTGTCACGAAGTACAAAATAATACCTTTGAAATGATACATCGGTCACTACATATAAAGGTAAGAAGAAAAACTTTTCTTGTTATTCTCTTTATTTTTCTTGTCCTTTAATCGCAAATATCTCCATTTGGCAAATATGGACTTATTTGCAAACAAACTCTTCAAATAATCCCAAAAATACCAAATTTCCCTGATCTTATTCATCCATATTCAAAACTATGGAGGTGATGTCCAATTACCACAGAACATCACACATCCACCATACAGACCCATAAATATATCGTTGCAGAGCAATTTGATGATGGAAATAAGCGCTGAAAGATTGAATGAAATTACACCTTGAATTTAGTCTTATAAACACAAAATCAAAATATCTTCACGGTTCCATTTACCTATTGTCATGCCAGGATTTCTTTGTCTTAAACTTTTGCAATTTTATGTGGTAGTATAGGCTGAAGAAGGAGTTTGTTTGCGACAGTAAAGTTTAACGTTAAACTTGGATTAATCTCCCCCGTCCACCCCCCCCCCCACCCCTCCAAGAAAAAAAGATACATTGGAACCAAATATTGGCGGCCGGTTGAGATTCATGACGTCATAATTTATTGTCAGACATGCACATGTAGTACTCTGCTTACTCTTTTTTTACTACACAGATACAAAGGGAGTTCAATTTTGTTAACCAACATCTTGACAACAAATAATCCAAATGATACTAAATATCCCTGATCTTATTCATCCATATTGAAAACTACAGACCATCACACATCCACCATACACACCTGTAAAGTTCATCGTTGCAGAGCAATTTGATAATGAAAATAAGTGCTGAAAGATTCTCACCAACTCGGTAACGCGACTGAATTGGAAAGCCCTGACGGAAAACGCCTTCACCGTCGAGTTGTTGATATCATAGATTTCCACGTTTCTCGATACAGCCACTCTGCAAGTTCATGATATAAAACGTGTTACAGTTATTAACTTCATGATAAATACATTTAATGATGAGCTGTGTTTTTATCATTATACAGAACGGTTTAATCATTGAGGTACTTTAGTAGCTTCATAGTTTAATAAACTGTTGGAAATCATCAAATTTCTTTACGGTAACCACAAATCTTGCTCAAGAGCCTTCGCTTGCAAGACCTATATTGACTTAATTTGAGAAGATATTTAAGAATGAACTGAAATATCATTATCAAAAGCTTATTGATGAACGATTGAAAATGTAGAGTTTGATTAGTTTATCTAAACATAATTAACAGATGTTTAGGAAAGATTGATCACTTTCACAATACATTTTATATGTTCCAACCAAAAGTGACTATCATGTACAGCCTCAAAGATTTTCCTAGGGTGTCCAAATTCTTGCATAACATACAAACAGTAGACTATCAGAACTAAAGACGCAGTAATCGTAACAAGTTTGTCGAAGTGTTTGGATGAAATCTTGCCATACAAGAAGGAACCGATAAGATATCAGCACAAGGCGGATACAGGGATAAAATTGGTATTGCTTAAGACGGCTATCACTGTTCCCCTTACTCACCCACTTTCTATCAGATCTCGGTAACTCCGATCTGCCGGGTCCGAAGAAGGCGTCTCCCAGCAACGCTCGTTGAGGATGTAAAGATTCCTCATGGATGCGATTGTTGTGCCGAGGTAGATGGTATCGCCTTCAAACACCTTGATAGTTTTGATTCATTGAACAGTTGATTTGGAAATCAGTCGAGATAATTCCATGACACAAGAATAACAAAATGACACGCTAACGATTCACTCGACAAGAGGCTGAAGATACCCCGTGCCAAATCTTTACTATATCAGTACTGAGTATCATAAAGCAACATATCACAGAAACTACCCAACTTCCTGCTCACTCTCTACTCTAGTGATTTTCAAAATCGTCAACTATTTTTCATTACAAAGTAAATGATCTTAGCTATCATCTTCATCGCAAACTGCTACCAAACGGTGAAACATTGTGCTCGAATGAATTTCCTTTTAAATGATCATGTTCTCTTGATTCGAATTCGAATTCTTGTACACATGTATGAGACGTTGATATGGATGTTCATTGTCTTTCCTCATTCGTATTGTGAAATCATTATCACCATACACACTGTAATCATGTCACTGACTCATGATAATCGCAATGTAATACAAGGACAGGTGATGTGGGATACCTGCTCTGGGGGATCCTGTTCCGAGAGGGCTTCGTTGAAATTTTGACTGGTGAATTGTCGAATAGCAATGGTGAAATTGCCATAGCCAGATGCCTCTGTGAAGATGGACAGAGATGATGGGGCGACGTATGAGGTGTGGACGAGTTGTCTGCGCCTCACCGTGCAATTGACAACGAAGCTCTGCATAACCCCGCTCACATCCTCAATCTCATTCGTGAAGAAAAAGTTCTCCTCGTCACTCTGAATATTTGTGTCAAAATAAGTGTCCCAGGTTAAAAAAAAATGTACATGATCCATTTAGTGACTTTATGAAGACGAAAACGCAGAGAGGGAGAGAAAAACTTAGGGTTTCATTATTGTAATATCGATACAGAGCGCGTCCGAACCAATAGTCATGATAGTCTGTACTTGTTGCCCTTTTTGCTTCATGCTGCAGGTCAGATCAAGGTCAGATGGAATGACCAGGGGTCAACATCGCTCCCCGTCCAGAAATCGCAAACGCATTTTCTGAGTTTTCTTACGCATTATCTTTCCTGCAATGGATAGAATATGTGTTGTTTTGATTAAAGCACTGAATGAAAAGAAGTATATTCACGTTTCAACACAAAGCGCATTGACAAAACCAAATTCCAGGAAAGATCCACGACTGCAGTTTATGTAATTTGTGGTCTGGCAGTTTCCATCTCAAATTGAAGACCTGAATAATATAAGAACGACCCAAGTCCAATTTTTGGCCAAATTCAGTTTGACATGGGAAATTGTAGCTTATTAGATTCATCTTGTGTATAAATGATAAATCCTAATTACCCCCGGAAGTGCCTGAAATTAATGAGTTAAATCTTATATGAATGTAAAAATTAAGGACTTGGGTCATTCTTACATTCATATTATAGCGCCCTCTCTCATCCTTCTCTCATCTCTATAGCAGAATATGTATATGATTCAAAGAACGACCTAAGTCCATATGATTCAAAGAACGACCCAAGTCCATCACACAAAATGGCCTCTCCACAATTAATGTAAATGTTAATTGTCATAATTATATATGTTCTAATATGTATATACAATGTTGCCGTCCCATCACAGTTGAATAGAATATTATTTGACAAATAAAAAAGATATGAAGTTTTTTTAAAGTTTACTCAAAATGGTCTTCCATGGACTTGGGTCGTTCTTATATTCATATACTCAATTCCAGGCAGAGACTGAATGACAATAACATGGAAGATTCACTATAACTGGGCTAATTCAAGACCAGACGGCTTAATTTTTTGGACACACAGTTAAAGATGAAGAGTAGTAATTACTAGAATTTGTTTTGTAATTGTTACAGTAAAAGAGATGCGTGATAATCTACACGAGTCTTGTCGAATTGTCGGTATATGTTTCCGCCAGACTTTATCATATTTACCGCTATGCGCGTTCCACACTCTTCGAAAGATGTTGAAAGGGCAACGTGGTCAAAGTTTAAAGCGTAACCATAGCAACGAGAACCGGAAAAACGGATTTGGTTAGGAGCCGAGACTCGGTAACTTTCCCTTTTAAGAAGTACTTCCATTCTGCCGTTGTCACATGAGACTTTCGGAGCTGCCAGAGAGAAGGGGGGAAAAAGAGAATTAATGGTAGAGACAATTGAAGGATGACATGAAATCCAGCAGTGACGATACTGTATTTCACAAAACACACACAAAAAAGCGCCCAGTAGTACATGTACTGATAATCGTTTTACAAAGAAGTTGATGCGTTACTTACAATAATTTGTAATAATGTGTATGAATACCACGATAACAAACTGCTGATCTATGATTACCATCGAATTGGTCATCGCAGGGTCCGAACTGGACGTCATCCACTCCAAAGACGCTACGCTCTGGAGTACCGACCACGCCTTCGAAGATGAAATGTCCCTCACCCAGCCCAGAGGTTACCACCCTTGCTAGTTTCCAAAACGCTCCCTGGTCACCCCGCTTCAGCCAGATGAGCTTGGAAAAACTTTGATTGGTGAAGTAGAGTTTGAGAAAGGAGTGACTGGAGACCCCCGGCATGATGAAGGCGAACCGTAAACAGGTGGCAGTCGTGCTTACAGTGTTGGTATACGGACTTGTGAAGTTAGCTCGAGCACCAGTATCCTGTGTTGTGCCGTTGATGAACATACTGTAATCTCCTAGCAGAGAAAGATAGTACAATGAAGGAGTTAATGAAGACTATGAATCGCAGATAGTTTCTTCGATCCAGTAGCTAGTCAAACTATGCATCCCTATAACCACAGCATAATACCTCTCTTCCCGCTTATCTGATGACGAACGATAGACATAACAGAGCATGTACTTTCCTCCATTAACACTGATTAACATTTGCAGTATCAAAGAATGACAATTCAATCTGTTTTAATGACTCATGGGAAGAATGCTCAGAAACTGGAATTCTGGGAACATCAGAAAATCACCCCCCCCCCCCCCCCCTGTCGCTCTGAAAAGGAAAACCAATGCTTTCTTCAGTATAATACATTATACTGTTGCTCAGGTGCAGTGTATCCAAGGTAAAGGTTATTTAAGTCCAGCTATCGTTTCGGAGGTTTATTGGGTAACAGAAAACAGTGATTGCTTAAAATTAAATTGGCATTTCCACTTACCAACGGATGGACCATTCTCTGAATGTCTGCTGACGTTACGTGGCAGTCTCAGCCAATCAAAATCGTCCCCAAAATCCTGACTCCACCCACAAAGATTGGAGCCAAAGTTGTCGAAATCGCAAGCCCATTGTGATGGATCTGTAGAAACAGAATGCTGACACTCAACATAGGAAAGGTGTAGATTTTGTAACGTTATAGTATACGCAGCGTGTGTCGTTTGTTATGAACATTTTGGGGCCGTTGGACCAAAGAAGTAATGATAATAACCCGCTGAGATAAAGTGACCCAAAACTTGACGAAGTCGTTTCACTGATAACATCATATGACATTATTTGACTGCCTAATGAATTCAAGATTCTGATCATCCGCTGCTAGACGAGAAATGTCAAATTATAACCCTTTCTCTTGTACGGTAAGACCCAAGTATATTAAAGCAGTTATTTGTTAAAAGTTACTAAAAACACTCTGACAACACGAAGACACTCTCTCACAGGTCCATACAGAAAACAGAATCTCTGTTACATTGGCCTTTGGTGTTAAGCTCCGAGCTATTCGTTATTATGGAATCCATGACTAGAAAGAAGGGGTAAAATCTTGTCAGAGAATCTGAAGTAGGCCCCTATTATTACAGATGATCCCTAGTAAGCTATGTCGCAAATACGTTGGCTAAAATCCAACCTTTTAGAGACGAGACCACACAGATATCGTAGGCCTTGGAGAATGTTCGAGGACCGACGTATCGAACCTCTCGTGAAGTTTCGTTCATGATTGCTATGACGTCACGGGATGTTTCCGTTAAGTAGATATCTCCATTGTGCCAGGTGAGTCCATAGAAACCACTCCTAGTCAGCAACAGGGTCCTTTCGCCACTCAGTAAATCCAGAGATTCGATCCTGTTGGTTCCGTAATCATGCCAATACATTTTCGTTCCTATACATAGAAGCCCATACGTGGAATAGGAGGATTATTAATTGAGGCGAACATAGTGATAACATCCTTTATGGTAGATAACAGTAATGCCTACTCTTTGCTTCATTCTGCTGAAATCAAAATATGGGTTGCGACGCGACAAAATGGCCCTTAATTAGCGCTGTCCCGCACTAACGCCATAGTTTGACAAACCATGAGTACGAGCCAAAAAAAAGAAGAAAAAAAGAAGATCAGCTGGCTTGCTGCTCGCGTATGCATAAGCGCATTGAAAAGTGGCATGATTTTTGTAAAACATGCTTTTTTTAAATGTCATAGCTTGGGCATAAGGAGTGAAATTTCAGAAAACGGTTTGCAAATCTAAATACGTCAGAGTTCATTCTACAATATGGCAGCGAAAATTCATTTCTGGTATTTTAAGCCCTAAGGACCCCTTTCTCGCGTCGCCGTCTGAATATATATATATATATATATACATATAGCAATAATAATGTCACAACAGAGGAATGCATTAAATGCCAATCATGATTTTAATTAAAAGTCCGAATTTTCGGGGGTCCTCCCCTTCGTCAGGGATGACAGTGCGAAACAATATGGCAGTGTACCCGTATTAATGAATATGGCAGTGTGGTCCTCCCCCGGACGAAGGGGGAGGACCCCCGAAAATTCGGATTTTTAATTAAAATCAAGATTGGCATTTAATGCATTCCTCTATTGTGACATTATCATTGCTATTTCTAGTACTGCCAATACGCGGAGCATCTACAATATCGATTATATATTATACAAGTAATGAATGTTTATGAGTGCAATGGACATTGTCCATAGCACGAATAAAAAGCATTTATTATTTGTTTTATATAACGCCTAAAATAGATCATTGTCATTTGATGTTTTATCAATAAAGAACCAAGAGAGAATCTGAGATCGCGAGAGTGCTCACTGAGCGCTTTACGCTTAGCCTAGCGCTTAGCGCGCTGTCGCATAGGCCTACACATACTGCAAACGCGTAGTGTGCCGGGCTTTCAGCGAGCGTGCAATGAAGCAAATCGTACGGATCCAAAATTGCACGGTAAATGGAGCCGCAATTGCACGGGTGATGACGTCATAGTGAAATGGGCCGAATGACCAATGTCAAACAACCAATCAAATGACAGGGATCTCTTTAGGCGTTATATCATATATATATTTATATAACGCCTGAAGAGATCATTGTCATTTGATTGGTTGTTTGACATTGATCATTCTGCCCATTTCACTATGACGTCATCATCCGTGCAATTGTGGTTCCATTTACCGTGCAATTTTGGATCCATACGATTTGCTCCATTGCACGCTCGCTGAGAACCCGACAAACTACGCGTGTAAAACGCTTGCGTTTGCAGTGTGTGTATGCGACAGCGCGCTAGCGCAGCGTAAAGCGCTCAGTGAGCATTCTCACGATCTCTCTTGTTCCTAATTATTACAAAACATCAAATGACAAGGATCTATTTCAGGCGTTATATAAAACAAATAATAAATGTTTTTCATTCGTGCAATGGACAGAATATTTAATTCTGTGAAAGATGAAATGTTTGATCCATTCAACTCGGCTGCGCCTCGTTGAATGGATCATTTCATCTTTCACCTAATGAAATATTCTGTCCATTGCACTCATAAACATTCATTATTTGTATAATATATATATATATATATCTACATATATATATATATATATCTACATATATATATATATAATATATATATATATATATATCAACGGCGTAAATCCATACTGAGGAGTGGGGGGGATGATCGGCGATAGTCACCATCACCACGATTACAAGCCCATAACCGAACCGGCGCAGCCTTGAGGGGGACGGGGGTGAGAGAAACTTGGTAACCCCCCCCCCCCCCACACACACACACACACACACACACTTTACAGGGATCGGATGTCTCACTCTTTTGCATGAAATATAAAGTGGGAGGAGAGTGATATATTTCTGACAAACTGTTACAAGCGAGCTTGAAAATTTTGACATTTTACAGTCCCCAAACTGCAGTTTGTGACTGTATTTTGTCCGCTTTGGAAATTAAGGGGGGGGGGGCACCGGGTGAAACTGCCGGCAATTACTGACAGCAACATCAAGAGAATGGCATAACAATTAAATGCGAGCGAGCGAAGCGAGTGAGCTTGAAAATTTTGACATTTTACTGTAAAAAAAAAAAAAAAAAACTGCCGTTTTGGGCTGTATTTTTTCGCTTTGGAAATTAAGGGGGGCGCACAGGGCGCAACTGCTGGCAGTTCGTACTGGCAGCAACATCAGGAGAATGGCATAACGATTAAATGCGAGCGAGCGAAGCGAGTGAGCTATAGAAAATTTTGACATTTTACAGTCCCAAAACTGCCGTTTGTAGCTTTATTTTTAGCTTTGGAAATTAAGGGGGAGCACCGGGCGAAAACTGGTGGCAATTACTGGCAGCCACATCATGAGAATGGCATAATGATTAAATGCGAGTGTGCGAAGCGAGCGAGCTTGAAAATTTTGACATCTTACAGTCCCCAAAACTGCCATTTGTAGTTATATTTTTCGCTTTGGAAATTAAAGGGGACGCACCGGGCACAACTGCTGTCAATCACTGGCAGCAACATCAGGAGAATGCCATAGCGATTAAATGCGAGCGAGCGGAGCAAGCGAGCCTTAAAATTTTGACATTTTGCAATCCCAGAAAATGTCGTTTGTAGCTGTATTTTTTCGCTTTGGAAATTAAGGGGAGGCACACCGGGCGAAAACTGCTGGCAATTACTGGCAGCGACATCTAATCAGGAGAATGGCATAATGATTGAGCGAGTGAGCGGAGCGAGCGAGCTTCAAAATTTTGACTTATTACAGTCCCAAAACTGCCGTTTGTAGCTTTATTTTTAGCTTTGGAAATTAAGGGGGGGGCACCTGAAACTGCTGGTAATTACTGACAGCAACATCGAGAGAATGGCATAACAATAAAATGCGAGCGAGCGAAGCGAGCGAGCTTAAAAATTGTGGCATTTTACACAAAAAAAAAAATTGCCGTTTTGGGCTGTATTTTTTCGCTTTGGAAATTAAGGGGGCGCACAGGGCGCAACTGCTGGCAGTTCGTACTGGCAGCAACATCAGGAGAATGGCATAACGATTAAATGCGAGCGAGCGAAGCGAGTGAGCTTGAAAATTTTGACATTTTACAGTCCCCCAAACTGTCGTTTGTGGCTGTATTTTTTCGCTTTGGAAATTAAGGGGGAGCACCGGGCGAAAACTGCTGGCAATTACTGGCAGCAACATCAGGAGAATGGCATAATGATTAAATGCGAGCGAGCGAAGCGAGCGAGCTTCAAAATTTTGACTTATTACATTCCCAAAACTGCCGTTTGTAGCTATATTTTTCGCCTTGGGAATTAAGAGGGGAGCACCGGGCGAAAACTGCTGGCAATAACTGGCAGCAACATCAGGAGAATGGCATAATGATTAAATGCGAGCGAGCCAAGCGAGCGAGCTTCAAAATTTTGACTTATTACAGTCCCAAAACTGCCGTTTGTAGCTATATTTTTCGCTTTGGAAATTAAGGGGGGGGGGGGAAGCACCGGGCGAAAACTGCTGGCAATAACTGGCAGCAACATCAGGAGAATGGCATAATGATTAAATGCGAGTGAGTGAAGCGAGCTTCAAAGTTTTGACATCTTACAGTCCCAAAACTGCCGTTTGTAGCTATGTTTTTCGCTGTGGAGATTAAGGGGAAGCACCGGGCGAAAACTGCTGGCAATAACTGGCAGCAACATCAGGAGAATGGCATAATGATTAAATGCGAGTGAGTGAAGCGAGCTTCAAAATTTTGACATCTTACAGTCCCAAAACTGCCGTTTGTAGCTATGTTTTTCGCTGTGGAGATTAAGGGGGAGCATCGGGCGAAAACTGCTGGCAATTAGTGGCAGCAACATCAGGAGAATGGCATAATGATTAAATGCGAGTGTGCGAAGCGAGCGAGCTTGAAAAATTTTGAATTCTTACAGTCCCCCAAACTGCCATTTGTAGCTATATTTTTTGCTTTGGAGATTAGGGGGGGGGGGCGCACCGGGCGCAACTGCTGTCAATCACTGGTAGCAACATCAGGGGAATGGCTTAGCGCTTAAATGCGAGCGAGCGGAGCGAGCGAGCTTTAAAATTTTGACATTTTACACCCAAAAAACTACCGTTTTCAGATATATTTTTGCGATTTGGTTTGTCCCACTTTTATGGGGGAACCATCCCCCCCCCATCGACGCCTCTGCATATGAGGGAGCTTTTGTTAAGTGAAAGATATGCTGCACACTCTTTGACAAAATAATTAGGGAAATATACGTCAATCTCAACAGTTATACTTATCGAAAGGAATCCAGTATAGCGGAGCTTTTGCATGTTTATGATTGCAATTCAACGATTTGGTGCATAGTTCTGGCGGTATTTGAACAATAATTCCATTAAGAAAGTTCGAAATTTGTCCTCATCTCGGAAATTGTTTGGGGGATAAATGATTTGCCTGCCTAAACACTTTCGTAGGGGCGGGGCAAATGCCCTTTGCCCCCCCCCCCCCCGAGATATTTTCGACGCTCCTGATCTTCCCTGGGTATACCCATAGATGTATCTTGACTGAATTATCAGTCACTGTCGTTCCTCATGAATGATTCAGGAAATTGAGGGGGTTCAATTATGGCAATATAGTTTTTTTATTGTTTGTTTTCGTACATATTTTGCAGATGGTCCCAAGTTACTCTCGTCTTAGCATGTTTACATGTAGGCCTACACTATTTGACGTTGTCAACGTCTCAGCCATACCTTACAGTGTATGTGCATGTCCGCGAGCGAGCGAAGCGAGCGAGCGAGCGCTTGAGAAAATTATGCATTCGATTTCCTACAAGATAGAATACTGTTCAGCTCTGTTACCTGTCTGAAGGCCGGCGTACAAACGTCATGCAATATGCCAAAATTGATACAATCACATTTCTGCTTCCTCCATTTTTTTTTTCTTCAAAATTCAGGGGGGGATGATTGTACAGGCCATCCCCCCCTCCTCCATTTCAGGGGGGGATATATCCCCCCATCCCCCCCGGGATTTACGCCCATGATATATATATATATATATATATATATATATATATACGTATCGGACGGCGACGCGATAAAGGGGTATTTATAATACATCAAATATTTTTGTAATGTATGTATTAAGAACTGTCTAGAACTTTGTCGCGCACTATTGGAACACTGCGGTGCAGAGGATACAATATTATATCAAATGGGTTAGTCAAATAGTGGTTAGTGATTGGCTAAACACAGTCACGACAGGTCGTGATGGAGGCACATTGGTTATGTTCGCTCATGGGCATAACATTTTTGTAATGTTCTCCCATGGGAAAACATTTTCACGTAGCAAATGACAAACGATACCAAACGATTGAACGGTCATATTTTTCAAGCAATCGATAGGATAAATTTTCCTATTCCATTACACCATGTGAAAAAGCAGATGACCGATTATTGTAATGCGTACGAAAGTGTGATTTGACTAACCCATATACAACAGACATGTACCAAACGTTCCCTCCCCCGCCAGTCATCATCTATAATGCAACAATGGCAGGTCATTCGATGAGAAATCTTTAATAAATTATAAGTACGCTTAGATAGACAGAAAGGTAGACAGGCATTGAAAGAGGTTTAGCGTTATTATGTATAGCTGAGTAACTCGGTATATACATTTGCGATGTTCAGCGCAACAGGTAAGAAAAGAAAATCAGTGTGAATTTCATTTAAATCAACTTTTATGGTCATACCAAAGCGCCTGGATGCTACCTTCGGAGGGAGGGGAGAAGGGTAACGGAAGTCGCTGGATTTATCAACACATCTGTAAACCTGCCCCTTTTCTATGTAATATAGGTCAATGTGCATACAGTATAGTGTGTGCTCATGTGCCCGCTTTTTTTTAATGACATTTGTCATTACTCATATTCATCCAATTACATTATCTGTGGTATAGTTGGATGGCATTGCGTTATTTAATACTGTAGCAAATCAATGTTGTACACACCTTCATTGTTAAAAGCGAGGCCACGAACGTACTGGATTTCAGTGTCAACAACGTTCTCGGGTTCAGCGTTGAGGGCGTCTATGCTCATCTTTTGAATGGCTCCTGGGCTTTGGACTCCCCAGTACAGTTCTCTGGAAGATAGCAAACCAAAACTCACTCACTTTTACAGTAATTCAAATCATAAATGAGTCTCGATCTATCAGCGTCAACACTATTGTTTTACGTTCCGCAATGTCCCGTAAGACATTCCGAGTTAATGTTCGTTCATCCCACCGGCTTCAGTCCCCCCATCCCCCCCCCCAAAAAAAAATAATAATAATAATAATCTACCTACACTAAATTTCCCCTTTGTAGTTTTTGTGAGATCACGCTAAATTGAATTTAAGGGGAAATCCAGTCCAACTATAAGCTAGTCTGATAAGAAATAGTAAAATATAACGAGTTCAAAGGTAAAACTTTGAATAAAATCGGGTAAAAAAATAGGGAAATTATAACATTTTGAAGTTTCGCTATTTTTTTTCTTCAGGAAACAGTTCTTGAACAGTCAGTACGAATATGCAACGTCATCCCCTCACAACTTGCCATAATATAGTTTGGACATAAAATTTTGAAATTTCCAGTTTTTCATTCAAAAGCAATAGCTTAATCCTGGTATATCTAACTGACCACTATTCTGAAGTTATTCAACCAGGAATACCATAATGTTTCAGACTTCAGTGACAGAAACATTGAATTTCCGTAATTCTTGTGTACACGATCAATGGAAAATTGTGAGGCTATGACATGGTTAGTTCACTCATTTGCATATTCATATCCACTGTACAAGAACTGAAAACTTCAAATTACTATAACTTCCTTATTTTTCATCCGATTTCAGTCAAATTTTTTGCTGTTCAAGTCATAAGATTTAACTCTTTTTTTATCAGACTAACTTATATTTGGGCTAGATTTCACATTTAAGGCAGATGTGTAAGATCAGACATATTTTAGATTAGATGACAGGGGATTAGCGGTCACGGGTAATATATTTAAACATGTCAGGCACCACACCCCTTCTTGGCGTATCTAGCTGCACCGACCCGGCGTGCCGTCGTGCAGTCAAGAATGCCGGAAGCCCCCGAAAAACGTCCCGCGGGCCCTATTCGCTATTTCATGCTTCTCCTTAGAATCACTTTCTCTGTTTATACCCCCTTCTCACTAGACGGCAATTCCGCTACGATCATCAAAAATCGGGAAAAAAAGGCGGATCGTGGCTTGATCGCTTTAAATCTTCTCAATCGTATCTTGAGCGGTTCAGAAGCGCGGAGGGTCGCCACCATCGCCATGGTCGCCGCCAAGTTTTGAACATGTCCAAAACTTCCGTAGGGAAAGCGCCGTGGTTTTAGATCGTCTCACGAGTGCATTCGTAGCTTTGACGGTGTAGCAACGCGTAAAGCGGCCCCCAGCATCGCCCATGAAAATTTTCACTTTTACAGTACACGTAACAGAAACCAACCAAGAAAGTAATGCACCAGACCAGGGAGGTGGATGTGGAGAAAAGTGTATAAAATTCCTTTTTCACGTGCACTCATTACGAATCTACTCTGTTTATTCAATTGTTTGTTTGTTATTATATGCCTACCTTTGCAGGTCAATGCAAGTAGATTAAGTTGTAATCTTCTCAAATATATCTTCATAAGATGGACTCATTGTAGGATACGATTTGAAGTTTGCTCGTAAGCCGGTTATTTAATATTATAAATATACACATTTTACCTTTTTATTTGAATAGATGTTGTAAGTTCTAACTGGTGTGTTCTAGAATGCTAAGATGTAACATGATGAAGCCATATTCTGCATATCCATGTTGGTTTGACACTAACATCTGCCTGAAAAAAATTCAATTATGAAACCCACTTTATACCACGATCTCTTGAGATCGTAGCATGAGCCCGGCGTTAACGTATCACTGTCGCTCCGATCGTACCACTGTTGTTGCGAGGTCTTGATAAGCGTACGAATATCGCAATGGAATCGGTTCGATCGCAGAAGAAGCGCGTCTCGTCGGCCTGGAAACGCGGCAACAACGTTGCAGAGTCATATTATTATCGTGGCACTATCGCTTTCAGCGCAGGTTGAGCGTAGAGAAACCGTAGAGTAATCGCCTCGGAGGCCAAAGATGGAGACGGATTGCGATCGCGCCACGATTTGTATTTTTTTTTTTCACTGACGCCATGGTCGCCTTCCTTGAAAACGTCATTATATTATACTCGAAAATAAAATTGCAATGGTCTCTCAAATAAATCAAGTTACGTTATTCACGTATTGGCTTTATAGAATGCTGACATAAAGTATACATTTCTGCAATCAGTGGAAAAAAAAAAGAAAAAAAAAAGCTGAGCCAGCCTACGGACCTACCTTCTTGTAGGATGAATTGTAACTCCGTATGGGTTCTTATGTGGAAGCGAAACTAAAGTTCTTCTCCCAGATCCATCGTAATTTACTACGGCTATCTTGCCAAGAGATGCGTAATCACTCCAGTATACCTTGGACTCGCTGGGATCGACTGCCACTCCGTAAGGAGCTGAAAAACAAACCCAGAAAAAAAAAATCGTTACTGACGCAGAACTATAACTCGTATTATCAGGATTCATGTCAAACAAAACATTCAGTGGATCCGAAAAAAAAAACACCTTAATGAAGACTTTGATAATTATAATGCTATGTAAATTGATACGATTCATCGCATATTGTAAGGAAAATGACGTACATACAAATTATCATCATTGCCACCACACACAAACACACACACACACGCGCGCGCGCGCACACACACACATACACACACATATACACATACATACAAATGCAAACAATGGTTTCATCCCATGCCAATTAAAGGACTATAGCATCCTGCCGGATATCTATGGAGAGTTGGATAGCAGGAGACCGTGAGTGATTTTCACATCTCTCCTTTATTCAGGTCGCATAGTGAAATTACCGTTACACGGTGGATATAAAAGCACCAAATTTGGAGAGATGATCCCTCAGGACCTACTCATTGACACAAAACAGCAAGAGTAAGAGCTCTCTGGATTTTTTTTTTCTTGGTATGACTGCTGAATTTCATTTTCAAGAAATTTTGACTGGCATGAAACTTTCGTATTTTCTTTTGCGAGAAGCCAAGGTTCGCGACAGCAAAATGCGCACGAGTCTAACAATGCATGGAACATGTTGAATGCAGTTAATTCGCAGAAGTTTCATCCTGCGAAAAAGGCCGTCGCGTCGGCTCCACTTCGCGAAAGCTTCATGCCACGAAAGTGACACCCGTATTTACTATTAGTGTATCTGTTGTGACAAAAGAGGTTAAGATTTATGGTATTTTTTTTCATGGAACTGGAAAGCATGACCCCAATCATGAACTAGACCCGGAATTTGTCAAGACTGACAAAATAGGTGATCCGATCTCTTCCAAAATCAATGATTTGAGTCCTGATCCAAATGTTCATGACCATACAGGTTTCATCTGTGTTGACTTGACATTGGCCGTGTGATGTTTGGATTCTCATTTAGAAAAGGGAGTGAGACCTGCCATCTTTGTTACCGAATTCCGTATACACTAACGGAAATACAGAATGAAGTATATTTGACCTTTGACCTCACTTTGCACACCCAAGATGGCGTCTAAGCAAAAAGTGATTAATTTATGAAATGATTCTTGTAACATGGTCTTTGCGTGTGCCAAATATGGGAAAGATAGGACATGTATTCACCAAGATACAGGATGAAACATTTATGACCTTTGACCCTAATTTACATACCCAAGATGGTGTCCGATCAAGTAGTTGTTATTTTATGAAATAATGTACGTGACATGTACTAAGCATGTGCAAAATATGGGATTGATAGCCATTGTTGTTGTTCATCTATTGCACAGAAAGTAGTAGAAAGAAAGTAAAATAGAGAAAAATTATGTTATTTTATAGAAATTTGAAGGAGAAGCATAAAAAAATCAGAAAAAGATAAAATGAGGAAAGGGAGATTGAGATTAACTAAAGAAAAAGAAGAAAAAAAGTGTTTTAAAAAAATAAAAAAAAATATTGGCAGGGGTGAGCCTCGAACCAGGGACCTTAGGATTACGAGTCGGATGCGCTACGCAATGACCTATTTCATTCTCCATAGGCCCTGTGTATTAAGCAAAATGACGCTGCATCGAAGCCTCGTGCCATTTTCAACCAAGTTTTTCGACGTGATGCCGACGTCGTATGAAAAAATGGAGGGCACACTCACGATAGCCCAAAGTCTCAGCTACAACATACTAAAATCTGGGAGAAATTCACCGAAGCATAAATGAGCTAGTGCTCGAAAAAGAGAGTCATGTCAATTTTCACTGCCAGAAAAACTGCTCTCCCATAGAGATAACACGTAAACTGGTCAAATTTGACAATATTACTTTCAATCCATTTTTATGAGGTGATGCCGTCATCCAATTAAAATGTTGTAATCATACTAATGAAAGATCATTTAATAAGCTACAACATACTGAAATCTGGGTGAAAACGGGCAAAGGATAAGTAAGATGCGCTCGAGTGAACTTGTAATTTGATGACGTCATTTTGAAAATTTACTCTTTTTATTTTATTAAGAAATGTGATATCTTTTAATCACTTTTCCAGCATCGCCAACCCATGAAATGACACGTAAAACTCATCAGCTTTCAGAATATGTAAAGAAAATGGGGGGTCACCGTCCATCCTAACGAGTAAAATCGGATTAAAATTTGAAGTTTTTTGGCATTGTTGCACTGTATATCGCCATTGACGCGCGCGCGGAATTTCAACTTTGACGGGCCCGTATGACGTCATATTGAGTCGGATTGACTTGAAACTTGGTAGACATATTCCCTGACATTTCAGGCAGGCGATAAGTGTGAAAAAATGGGAAATTTCTATTGCATATGAGCTGTGCGTGCGTATATGCGCGCGCGCGTACGCGTCCGTAAATTTTTTTCAATTTTTCAAAAAATGCTCTAAATGTTCTGAAACGTGTGCAAAAAAATTTGAGCTCGATTTGAGCATACAAATATTTCAACGCGCGCGTAAGCGCACGCTTTAAGGATAAATATGAATTTTGAGAATATGAGTAGAATACGCTTGACTTGAAATATATGTGACGTAAATTTCATAGAAAAATTCCATTCCATTAATGAGATATGATTGAGAATGTGTTTTCATATAATGACGTCATAGTGACGTCACGGTCGACTGATCACTTTGATTTTAGTTCGATTGCCGTCTTTGGGAGATGATACATATATGGTATAAGTTTGAAATTGATAGGACCAGGACTTTCTGAGCTAATCGATGCACAACTTTTGGGGAGAAATAAGAAAAAGAAGACTAGAGATTGTAATTTGTCATTACTGACAAATTAAGGTGATCCGATTTTTTTTTAAATCTATGATTCGAATCATGATCGCAATAGGCATGACCATACAGGTTTCATCTGTGTTTAGAGACATTGGCCGTATCATGTTTGGACTCTCATTTAGAAAAGGGAGTCATGTCTGCCATCTTTGGTACTAATTCTGTATACACTAGATAACGAAGATACAGCAACAAATACATATGACCTTTGACCCACCTTTACACTCCCAAGATGACATCTGAGGAAAAAGTGGTTATTTTGTGAAATGATTCTCACAATATTGTTTTTGCGTGTGCAAAATATGGGAAAGATAGGACATGTATTCACCAAGATACAAGATGAAACATTTATGACCTTTGACCCTATTTTACATACCCAAGATGGTGTCCGATCAAGTAGTTGTAATTTTATGAAATAATGTACATGACATGAACTAAACAGGTGCAAAACATGGAGGTGGTAGGGGCTGTTTTTCTTGAGTTATTGCAAATAAAGTTGCACAAAGAAAGAAATATCTCAATACATCGAAGATAAGCTTTAATTTCAACCAAGTTTTTAACATGATCCCGACATTGTATGAAAAATCGAAGGCTCACTCTCCATAGCGTAAAGTCTCAGCTACAACATATTAAAATCTGGGAGAAAATCACTTAAGGGTAAGTGAGCTAGTGCTCGATAAAGACAATCATGTCAATTGTCACATAAAAAAAAAATCCCTCCCATAGAGATAACACGTCATAACGAAGATAAAGAAAGAAGTACATATGACCTTTGACCCCAATTTGCACAGACAAGATGGCTTCTGAGCAAAAAGTGGTTATTTTGTGAAATGATTCTTATAACATGGTCTTTGCGTGTGCAAAATATGGGAGAGATAGGACATGTATTCACCAAGATACAGGATGAAACATTTATGACCTTTGACCCTAATTTACATACCCAAGATGGTGTCCGATCAAGTAATTGTTATCTTATGAAATAATGTACGTGACATGAACAAATCATGTGCAAAATATGGGATTAATAGCCATTGTTGTTGTTCATCTATTGCACAGAAAGTAGTAGAAAGAAAGAAAAATAAATAAATTTACTTTGTTTACTTTATTAAGAAATTTGATATTTTTTAATCATTTTTTCAGTATCGCCAACCCATGAAATGACATGTACAACTCATCAGCTTTTAGAATATATCAAGAAAATGGGGGGTCACCGTCCATCCTGACGAGTAAAATCCGATTTAAAATCATCGGTTTTTTGGCATAGTTGCACTGTATATCGCCATTGACGCGCGCGCGGAATTTCAACTTTGACGGGCCCGTATGACGTCATATTGAGTCGGATTGACTTGAAACTTGGTACAAATATATCTTGACATTACAGACATCCGATCCGTGTGAAAAAATTGGAAATTTCTATTGCATATGAGCTGTGCGTGCGTATATGCGCCCGCGCGTACGCGTCCGTCCGATTTTTTCAATTTTTCAAAAAATGCTCCAAATGGTCTGAAACGTGTGCAAAAAAATTTTGAGCTCGATTTGAGCATACAAATAATTCAACGCGCGCGTACGCGCACGTTTTAAGGTATAGATGAATTTTGAGAATATGAGTAGAATGCGTTTAACTTGAAATTTATGTGACGTAAATTTCATTGAAAAACTCCATTCCATTAATGAGATATGATTGAGAATGTGTTTTCATATAATGACGTCATAGTGACGTCACGGTCGACTGATCACTTTGATTTTAGTTCGATTGCCGTCTTTGGGACACGATACATACATGGTGTAAGTTTGAACTTGATAGGCATAGCACTTTCTGAGCTAACCTCTGCACAACTTTTGGGGAGAAATAAAGAAAGAAGAAGAAGAAAGAATCCGTACAGATACAGAAGGTGATCCGAGAGGATACTCGGATCACCTAACTAGAGATTGTAATTTGTCATTACTGACAAATTAAGGTGATCCGATTTTTTTTTAATCAATGATTCGAGGTCTGATCGCAATAGGCATGACCATGCAGGTTTCATCTGTGTTTAGAGACATTGGCCGTGTGATGTTTGGATTCTCATTTAGAAAAGGGAGTCATATCTGTCATCTTTGGTACCAAATTCTGTATACACTGTAACGAAGATACAGAATGAAGTATATTTGACCATTGACCCCACTTTGCACAGCCAGGATGGCATCTAAGCAAAAAGTGGTTATTTCGTAAAATGATTCTTGTAACATGGTCTTTGCGTGTGCAAAATATGGAAGAGATAGGACATGTATTCACTAAGATACAGAATGAAACATTTATGACCTTTGACCCTAATTTACATACCCAAGATGGTGTCTGATCAAGAAGTTGTTATTTTATGAAATAATGTACGTGACATGAACTAAACATGTGCAAAATTTGAGGGTGATAGACGCTGTTTTTCTTGAGTTATTGCAAAGAAAGTTGCAGAAAGAAAAGAGACATCTCAATACATTGAAGATAAGCTTTAAATTCAACCACGTTTTTTAACGTGATCCCGACATCGTATGAAAAAGACGAAAGGTAAAATACGATAGCCCAAAGTCTCAGCTACAACATATTAAGATCTGGGAGAAATTCACCGAAGCATAAGTGAGCTATTGCTCGAAAAAGATAGTCATGTCAAATTTCATTTGCAGAAAAACTGCACTCCCATAGAGATAACACGTCATAATGAAGATACAGAAAGAAGAATATATGACCTTTGACCGCACTTTGCACAGACATGATGGCATCTGAGCAAAAAGTGGTTATTTCGTGAAATGATTCTTGTAACATGGTCTTTGCGTGTGCAAAATATAGGAGAGATAGGACATGTATTCACCAAGATACAGGATGAAACATTTATGACCTTTGACCCTAATTTACATACCCAAGATGGTGTCCGATCAAGTAATTGTTATTTTATGAAATAATGTACGTGACATGACCAAAACATGTGCAAAATATGGGATTAATAGCCATTGTTATTGTTCATCTATTGCACAGAAAGTAGTAGAAAGAAAGAAAAATAAAGAAAAAATTGTGTTATTTTTATAAAAATTTGAAGGAGAAGCATGAAAAAAATCAGAAAAATATAAAGTTAGGAAAGGAGATTAAGAATAACTAAAGAAAAAGAAGAAAAAATAGTGTTTAAAAGAAATTTTAAAAACAACTGGCAGGGGTGAGCATCGAACCAGGGACCTTAGGATTACGAGTCGGATGCGCTATGCAATGACCTATTTCATGCTCCATAGGCCCTGTGTATTAAGCAAAATGACGCTGCATCGAAACCTTATGCAATTTTCAACCAAGTTTTTCGACGTGATGCCGACGTCGTATGAAAAAATGGAGGGGACATTTACGATAGCCCAAAGTCTCAGCTACAACATACTAAAATCTGGGAAAAATTCATCGAAGCATAAGTGAGCTAGTGCTCGAAAAAGATGGTCATGTCAATTTTCACTGCCAGAAAAACTGCTCTCCCATAGAGATAACACGTAAACTGGTCAAATTTTACAAGGATACTTTCAATCCATTTTTACGAGGTGATGACGTTATCCAATCAAAATGTTGTTTTACATTAATGAAAGAACATTTCATAAGCTACAACATACTGAAATCTGGGTGAAAATTGGCGAAATTTAAGTGAGATACGCTCGAGTGAATTTGAAATTTGATGACGTCATTTTGAAAATTTACTTTGTTTACTTTATTAAGAAATTTGATATCTTTTAATCATTTTTTCAGTATCGCCAACCCATGAAATGACATGTACAACTCATCAGCTTTTAGAATATATCAAGAAAATGGGGGGTCACCGTCCATCCTGACGAGTAAAATCCGATTTAAAATTGGCGGTTTTTTGGCATAGTTGCACTGTGTATCCCCATTGACGCACGCGCGGAATTTTGAATTTGACGGGCCCGTATGACGTCATATTGAGTCGGATCGACTTGAAACTTGATAGAAATATTCCTTGACATTTTGGACATCCGATCCGTGTGAAAAAACTGAAAATTTCTATTGCATATGAGCTCTGCGTGCGTATATGCGCGCGCGCGTACGCGTCCGTCCGATTTTTTCAATTTTTCAAAAAATGCTCCAAATGGTCTGAAACGTGTGCAAAAAAATTTGAGCATGATTTGAGCATACAAATATTTCAACGCGCGCGTACGCGCACGTATCAAGAGAAAATGTAAATTTTGAGAATATGAGTAAAATGCGCATAACTTGAAATATATGTGACGTAAATTTCATTGAAAAACTTCATTCCATTAATGAGATATGATTGAGAATGTGTTTTCATATAATGACGTCATAGTGACGTCACGGTCGACTGATCACTTTGATTTTAGTTCGATTGCCGTCTTTGGGACACGATACATACATGGTATAAGTTTGAACTTGATAGACATAGCACTTTCTGAGCTAACCTCTGCACAACTTTTGGGGAGAAATAAAGAAAGAAGAAGAAAGAATCCGTACAGATACAATAGGTGATCCGAGAGGATACTCGGATCACCTAAAGAAGAAGAAAGAATCCGTACAGAAACAGAAGGTGATCCGAGAGGATACTCGGATCACCTAATTCCATGAGCAGCAAAGCATGCCTTTGAAACATGGAGGTGGTTGAATTAATCACCGATTCATAATGGAAAGTGCTATGCGGTGCCATCTGCATTGCAGTGTGATGTACGTACCATTCCCAGTTCAGAGATACATGGGCCCTATATGTATCAAATGGACTTGGGAACATTTTCTTCTTTTTTTTTTTTGGGGGGGGGGGGGGGTGGAGATCACTGACCCTTGAACACCCCCCCCCCCCACCTCCCTCTTTTCCGGCCCTAAGACGCAGCCGGTCCATACGTAACATACATAAATCTGAACTGACCAGTGTCTTGTACTAGTAGGCAATAATGTAAGCTTATACAAAGTAGTTGTAAATCACACTGTGCCTCTTCATAAACCGGTAATTGATTCACCCACCTCCATGTTTCAAATACTCAGTTGATCATGGAATTCAAGATTGGTTTCATCAGTGGCATAACTAGGCCCTTCCCCCCCCCCCCCAAAAAAAAAAAGAAAAAAAAATCCGCTGGTAGTGAAAAAAATACGAAAATGGTAAATTCAAGGGTTATTAAACTGCTTTTGAAATCGACATGAAAGGGTGATCAAAAAATGAACTATTTTCCCCAAATTTTTAAACTACAATTGTGATTAAAGAGGTATATAGTGTGAAACATTGTTCAAAAGGCCTGGCATCGACAAAAGATTATGATTCAGCGTGATTCCTGGTTGGCATTCTGAATTAAGCAGGATGTGCGCAGTGTACTCAACATCCGAACGGCAAAGAGTCGCTGCAATGTTGCGCAATGTGATGTAGAATGTACCTTACGCTTTGTTTTATCAAAGATATCATTGATTTTGCAGTGTTGCTTTTCTACTAGTCTATATTAAATTGCCTTGCATTGCCGATAATAAGACTTGACGTGGGCTATTTCCTAACTTTTCCATGTATTAGATTAATAACACACACACACACACACACACACACACACACACACACACACACAAACAATTAGGGGATGCTCTAAAGTGAAGAATTTGGACATCCTTCCCCCGCTTGGTCACTTCGAGGCCCCTCGCTGGTCATACCTCTCCCAATCATGAACATGAACCGACACCCTTGAATAACAGTGGCGGATCCACGGGGGGGGGGGGGGGACTTTTTATTCTTGTTTTTGTTTTTGTTTTTGTTCTTTTTTTTGCTGAATATCAGACCTTAAAAGTATGAAGACTTTTTTGTTGTTGTTTCTGTTGTCTTTTGATTTTTTTTTCTTGACTTACAGGTGATTTTGAACCCCCCCCCCTTCAAAAACGAAGCGTAGCCCTGAATAATGCCCAAATGAATTAAGTAAAATAGTAATATGGATCTCCATTTCTTTGTATGTAATAACGTCGTAGACATTTTCTTATAGCTATTGTATTTGTTCAATTTTCTTGATTTAAGTCAATAAAGCAATCATCCCAGGGGCATCGTTCCATTTTAATGATGGTGGGGGGGGGGGAGGGTTTTTCAGTAGAAATATCTGTGCGAGGGAGATGAGCGACCGAGCGGGGGGGGGGGGGGGGATGAGGGAGGTATCTCCCCCCTCCCACACGAGGAAGATTTTGCATTTTCAGACCTGAAATTCAGCAATGTGGTGCACATTTTTGGTGAATTTTTTGATTTTTTCCTATCAAAAAAACAAGTAAGAAAACAATTATTCATAGATAATTGACTGAATAAATCGTGGTATTCAGCTCTTGCTCCGCCTGTGCAACATCACTGTGAAGGCCTACTAAATAGTGGAGCCTATCACCGGGCGTAGCCAGGATTTGATCTTAGAGGGGGGAGAGGTTAGATGCGAGCGAGCGAAGCGATGTGGGAAATGCTTAGTATCCTCTTGACAAGGCCTCGTGGCTGAAGATTGAGACTAACTCGCCACACCCAGCACGGCGAAAAACGGGTTAGAAACGTGCGCCGCACGGTCTCGCGTTCACCCGTTCTCTCGCAGTTAGTCTCTTTTTCAGTCAAGGGGTCTTGCCAAAAGGCTAGGTGGGAGGTGTGGGAGGGGGTTTCCCCCTCTTACGGTGAAAACTTTTTGCATTTTGATGTTGTAAATGGTGCAATTTAATGCTTTTTTGCGTGTTTTATCGACATGAAACAGTCCCACATGTTTAAGATGCAGTACATTTTGATGCAGATTATTATTGAACAATAAATTTAGCCTCTAAAATTGTATCATTTAAATAAACTTCTGGTATTAATTATTACACTGAATATCATGAGCGTGACCGCATCCGAGCGAGCGGAGCGAGCGAGGGGGGGGGGGGGGGGGTTGGGAGGGGGTGTCCCCCCTCCCACGGTGAGAACTTTTTGCATTTTGATGTTGTAGAAAACTTGTACCTGGTGCAATTTGCTGCATGTTTTTGCGCGTTTCGTCGACTTGAAACAGTCCCACTTGTTTAAGGTCGCAATATATTTTCATGTTTATTATTATTAACCAATGTGGCCATGAAATAGTATCGTTTAAGTAAACTTGTTGTATTAATTATTACACTTGATATCATGAACGCGATCGAACCCGAGCAAGCGGATCGAGTGAGGGAGGGGGAAGGGAGGGTGTGGGAGGGGGTGTTTTGCATTTTGATAATTGTGCATGGTGCAATTTGATGCATGCTTTTGCGCGTTTTGTCGACTTGAAACAATCCCACTTGTTTAAGGTGCAATGTATTTTGATGTCGATTATTATTAAACAATTTGGCTATAAAATGGTATCATTTAAATAAACGTCTCGTATTAATTCTTACACTTAATATCATGAACGCGACCGAACCCGAGCGAGCGGAGCGAGCGAGGGAGGTGGGGGGGGGGGGGGTAGGGTGTGGGAGGGGGATGTTTCCCTTCCCACAGTGAGAACTTTTTGCATTTTGATGTTGTACTAGTAATTGGTGCAATGTGGTGCATGTTTTTGTGTGTTTGAACAGCTTGAAACACTCCCACTTGTTTGAGGTAGCAGAATATTTTGATGTAGATTATTATTGAACATTTTTATCACGTATCATGCGAGCGGAGCGAACTTTCTGCATTTTGATGTTGTAAAAATTGCAATTTTATGCATGTTTGAGTGTTTTATCGACTTGAAACAGTCCCACTTGTTTCAGGTAGCAGAATAGTTTGATGTAGATTGCAATGAAAAATTTGTATATAAAATGGTGTTATTTAAATAAACTCATTGTATCAATTTTTACGATGAATAATTATCATGAACGCTGTCTGCTAAGCAATTCAAACAGAAAAAGCAAGCACACGACTGTGCAGATAAGGGGAATTTCTCCTCCCACAAGAAGGAGATTATGCATTTTCAGACCTGAAATTTAGAGATTTGGTGCAAACTTATACTTTTACTTGGACCCCGTTTACAGTGCGGGGCTGGGCCGAGCCGCGGCCGAACCGCGGCCGAGCCCAGCCTCAATTGCGGGGCCGAAATTTTGTCCTTTTACACTGCCGGGCTCGGCCACACTTTTAATTCAAACCTTTCGATATTTTGTCGTAGTGGTGCTCTGCTTGTAAACAAACGCAATTTGGTATAGTCTGGTTTTCAGACCCTTTGCCAACTGGATTCGGGCAAAGGCCTTTGCCGAAGGAAAAATCCTTTGCAGGACGAAACCACCTAAAACTATACTAGTTTTCGACGTTGAGGGGGTTAATATCCTGAAGAGCGAAATAGTTATGGCAGGGGGTTTCGAAGCCAGACTAAAATTGGCCGCGCATTTGGCCTACTTTGCACTTACACTGAGAAAAGGCCGAGACCACCTCCAGAGCGTGGCCAAATGCGCGGCCAATTTTGGCCTCGTATTTGGCCTTTTGCGCATTTACACTGATATGAAGGCGGGCTCGGCCTAAGACCCCGTTTACAGTGCGAGGCTCAGTGCGAGGCCAATTTTAGTCTGGCTTCCAAACCCTCTGCCAGTACTATTTTGTTCTTCAGGATATTAACCCCCTCAACGTCGAAAACTAGTATAGTTTAAGGTGGCTTTGTCCTGCAAAGGATTTTTCCTTCGGCAAAGGCCTTTGCCCGAACGGCGACTTCGTCGCCACGGAATCCAGTTGGCAAAGGGTCTGAAAACCAGACTATACCAAATTGCTTTTGTTTAACAGGCAGAGCGCCACTACGACAAAATATTGAGAGGTTTGAATTAAAAGCGCGGCCGAGCCCGGCAGTGTAAATTGCGGGGCTCGGCCCCGCAATTGAGGCTGGGCTCGGCCGCGGCCGCACTGTAAACGGTGTCTAAGACTAGTGAGGTAGAGCTTAGGGGGAGGATGTGGGAGGGGGATTCCCCCTCCCAGTCGACGAAGCTTTTGCGTTATTAGAATTGAAATGAAGCGATCTGAAGCGCACTTTTTGTGAAAGATATCTGGTATACGCATATTTGATGGAATATTTAGGAAAGTTAAAAAAAAAATGATCTGTGATGGGGAAGTGAGAGAAGAAAGGGTTCATTAAAAGGGGATATTTCCCTTGTACATCAAGGAACTTTCCAGTTTTCGGAATATAAGTTATAAGTTTTGTGCAGTCAGAATTATTCAGATTTTTTTTTTTTTTAATCTGAAAAGTGAACTAAGGCTAGGGAAAGGGGTACAGACGGGGAGGGTTTGGGAGGGGGTATCCCACTCCCAAGCACGAGAGATTTTGAAGTTTTTTTTAATTGAAATTCAGCAATCTGGTGCACACTTTGGATAAGATATTTCGACAAAACGCAAGAAAATTTTCCTCATTTCGGGAATTAGTGGGGGACAAAATAACATGTTTTCTCCCCCCCCCCTCCAACCTAGTCCTCCAGGATCGACGTCCCTGCATACGAGTGGTCTTTTGCATTCTTGGAATACAAATACAAATGAAAAGTTTTAATGGAAAATTCGGAATGCTGTCAATCCCCAAAGTGTACTAAAGTTTTTAACGGGAAACAAAGCGGGGAAAGTGTTGAATGAAAGAAGATATCCTCTCCCACCCGCTGTGGATCTCTTGTGTTCTTTTTTTGTGACTGAAATGACAGACCTGGTGCACACTTGAGATAAAACATTTGGGAATCTGTCAATCAAACAAGAAAAGAAAAAAAGAAAAAAAAAGAAGAAAAAGACCGAAAGAGGGAGGGAGTATCCCCCTCCCTCGTGAGATTTTTTTTTTTTTTCAGAACTGAAATTCTGCAATCTGGTGCAAACTTTGGATAACATGTTTGCACAGCTTTCTATCGAAAAACGCAAGAAAATTGTCCTCATTTCGGGAATCATTGGGGATTAAAATGATATGTTTGCCCCCTCCACCTCCCGCCGTTCGACCCCCCCCCCCCCCCCCCCCGTCCTCAAATGGTCCTCCAGGATCGACGCCCCTGCATACGAGGGTGCTTTTGCATTTTTAGAATTCGGATGAAAATATCCCGTAAACGCATTTATGATGTAATCTGGGAAAATTTCAATCCCAGAAGTGTAAACTTTTTTTTTTTTTGGGGGGGGGGGGGGGGGACCCACCGTTAATTGAAGGCTTTTAATTAACGGAGGTTTCACCCTCCCCTAGTATATAGATATCTCCTCCCACCCATGGAACTTTTGCATTTTTTCTTTTTAACTGAAGTAACAGACCTGGTGCACTCTTTAGATGAAACATTTTAAAATCTGTCAATCTAAAGTGTATTAAGTAGAAAGGACTGAATGGGGGGGGGGGTATGGAAGGAGTAGACCTATCCCCCTCTTACGCGAGGGAGATTTTGTATTTTCAGAATTGAAATTAAACCATCTTTTGGTGAAATATTTAGACAGTTTTCTATCACAAAAGTACGAACATTTCCACATCTCGGGAGTTACGAGGAGGAGCAAAATAATATGTTTGTCCCCAATACTTTTATGGGGGAACCACCCCCCCCCCCCCCCCCCCATCGACGCCTCTTCATATGAGGGAGGTTTGGTAAGTGAAAGATCTGCTGCACACTCTTTGATAACATTTTACGAAATACGTCATTCTCAAAAATGTACAAAGTCTATCGAAAGGGACCCAGTAGCGGAGCTTTTGCATGTTTATGATTGCAATTCAACGAGCTGGTGCATAGTTCTGGCGGTATGTGGACATAGACATATGATTGATTATTCTAAGAACCTTTTTCTCTAATAATAAAATCCTGTTGAGTAATGTTGATGAGGCATTTTCCCCAAGCTAAAACACCATAGTTTATATACGGAGAAATCAACGTAGAATAAAGCATTAATAAATGTGCTATTGGCAAAACACATTTGAGTTTAGGTATTATTCCTATATTACGAGAAATGGTATCAAAATTGTCTTTCCAGGAAAGTGTGTTATCTATGTAAAAAGCACACCAAGAAATTTAGTAGAGGTAACTTGCATTATTGGAATATCATAATTATAATAGTAAGGGATTAGGAAGATCAGTTAAGGTATATTACTGAAAATCATGTACGAAGTCTTTTCCAAATTAAGGGATAACTTGTTAGCTTTCGTCCAATCAATAACATAAATAAGTTCATGGTATATTTGGTAACGAGTTCAAGATGGTCAGAATGAGAGTAAAATATGTTAGAGTCATCAGCAAATATAAACTGCAATATATTTGAGGACATTCTTTTGAACATCATTGATGTAAATAAGAAATAGGAGTGGCCGAAGTAAACTGCAAGAGATGAACTGCATAGAAGAAGAGGTACCGTTGACGTTAACATAATTATTGCTTACGGTCTGATAGATAATTTGTGAACCACTCCAAGGTCCTTCTTCGAATCCCATAGTGACATAATTTGTGGAGAAGTATTCAATGGTTTATGGTATCGAAGGCCTTGGAGAGGTCCGGAAAGATTCCTACAGTATGTAGAGATGACTCAATTGAATGAGCAATTTGGTCAATTAATGTCAAAAGGGCATGCGGTATAATATGTTTATGGCGGAAGCCAAACTGTTTATTACTTAAAATACTATCCTAATTCACAGAAAATTAATAGTCCTATTGTATACAATTTTTTAAAAGTATATTTTAGACAAAGAAGTAACAATATCGGTCTATAATTACTCACTATTTGCTTATCTTTTTAAAAAAAAAATAGGAATAACTTTAGCCGGCTTCATTTCATCTGGAACCTTGCCAGCTGTTAATGATAAATTGAAAATATAAGCAATAGGTTCAACAATGTGATTAATGATGTTCTTTAAAAGATAATTATTTGTTTCATCAAAACGAGAACTTTTATGTAATTTCAAATCATTTACAATATCAATTACCTAACTGGAGTTTGTTGGTTTGAAAAAAAAAATAGAACTGGGATTTGGATCCTGTAAAAATACATCAAAATGTTTGTTAGAGGCGGGAATAGATTGGGCTAAATCTTCACCAACTTCAGAAAAGTAAGAATTAAATGTTTCAGCCATTTGTCTGGGTTCGCTCATATTATTCTCATCCCCAACTTTTAAGTGAGATATCACTGCAGATTTCCCACTCTTATTCAAAGCATGATTAATTACTTTCCATGTATTTTTCATATCATCTTTATGTAAAATCAACTGATCAGCGTATTATTGTTTCTTTACAGTACGCAACAATGAGGTTAAAATATTCTTATAATTAATATATTTATTTTTGATACAATATTAGATTTATTCATTACATATTTATAATACAAATTATTTTTCTTGTTTATAGATCTGAATAATGTTTTCATAATCCAAGTGAATATAGGGACCCTTTGTTAGAAAGCTTTACAATTTTAAGGGGGAATCAAAAGTTTATTTGATGAAAATCTGTTCATGGCTGAGATTACCTAAAAAAGAGGTAACACAAAGAGATTCTAATAAAAGTCGTGGCATGTTAATTTTATTATGATCGCTTTTTTGGATATCTCAACCATTTCAAGGCCAATTCTCATCAAATGAACGTTGAACCCCTCTTGAATAAATTCTTTTTTTTATTTTTCATAAGAGGTTTCTCATCAACTCGCAAAAAAATGTTACAAACATATATCCCCATCTCAACCAGGACTGTACAGTCCCTTTAAGCTACTAATTTTGTATTTGAAGAAGAGAAAAAGAGGCAGAGAGAGAGAGAGGGAGAGAGAGAGAGAGGGGGGGGGGGGAGGGAGGGAGAGAAGGACCGAAACCATAACGAGAAGTTGTGAATGTCTGTGGCCCTGTCACCTTTTATGTCTGTGGAAACAACTACAGTAGCGTCTGATCCGTCGAGGCGAGAGCTGTGTATTCGTCCTGTCGGATTACCCGAGTACGTCCAGAAGAGAAGTTGGTGAACAGGGTCATAGTCCAGACTCCACACGTCACCAGAGATATAGAAAGGGAGGAAGGTATATGAGATGTTCCTGATTTTAGAAGCGTATATTGCTCGTCTACTGCTGTCAGCCACCAGCATGAACTCATCTACACATCAGTTAGATGGATCAGTGTAGGAAAGACGAGGAAACAGAATGCAAGCATGTTAGGTGAAGGAAATGGCAGTTATTCTAGTTATTTCATGTATCATTTTGCAGATAGGGAGCAACAAGTGCTTGGATTTGCACCTTGTATAGACAAACGTGCAATGCATACACGCGATAAAAAACTTGGGATAACAATCATTATTTCGGGTATTATATATGTATGATATATACTCGACCAAAAAAGTAAGTTCCCCCCTAGCATTTTTGGATATATCTCAAATAGTATTTGACCGATTTTCATAATTCAAACGGGAATGGATAGGGAATTTTATTAGTCATAACATGACTGGCATATCATTGCCACCATATATCATTATTGTGTGAAAAATGCATTTTATGTCAAAATGCATGGGAACAAAAGTTGCACTTAAGGTTATACTTATGAAGTATATTGTGTACATTTCCTATGCAAGTTAGCGAATGACCTTTTTAAATTGTAATGTAATTCTCAGGAATTTCTTTAGGTACAATGTGCTCCCCAATTAAACAGATGTTATGCATGCTTTTTATTAAAAAAAAAATAGGTCTTTTCAATATGAAAATGTTGGTCGAAGCCATGTGCTTTTTAATTCCAGCTTGGGTTGATCACATCAATGTGCTTATGGCCATTTTGCATCATGCCGCGTCTGCAATTTTTGGAAAGAGGGAGAGCTGGGGTTCTGGTTAAGGAGGTGGCCAGGAGACTAGGGGATTCGCCCAATGCCATAAGGAAACTTAGAGCAAAGTTTCAGGAAACTTGAGAGGTCAAAGATCTGATTGTTTGATTCTACCAGTTAATGCAAATCACTAAAGTGAAACTTTTTTTGCATGCATTTTGACATAAAATACATTTTTTTTTCTCACATCAATAATGATATCTGGTGGCAATGATATGCCATTTATGTTATGAGTAATAAAATTCCCTATCCATTCCCGTTTGAATTTTCAATTATGAAAATCGGTAAAATACTTTTTGAAATATATTCAAAAATGTTAGGGGGAACTTACTTTTTTTGGTTGAGTGTAAAAAAAGTGCCATTCTGAACACGACACGACGAAAAATGGAAGAACTCGAAAATTCATGAAACTAATTATGTTGAAAACTCAAACAAAACATGAACAGAGATGGGCATGAGGAGACTACATCTACAAGCTCTGCTTATTTAGTCCTCTCCATTTCCAACAACTTTGATTCGGTATTTGACATATAAGTCACAACATTTATTCTATTTCAGTTTATTTCCTAAAAATTTCATTGATTACATCGTTATACTGTTTTTTTTTTTTTGTCATTTAAACGTATTCAAATGATCTATTGCAATGACATTTTTTCTTTAAAATGAAATAAACGAAATGAAATGAAAGAGAAAATATAGTGGTCTAATGTTGATTGCCAGCTGCTTTGCTCCCACCATAATTGGAAGAAAATATAAAGAGGGGGAGGGGTGTAGAGGGATAAATAGAATGTCGAAGTGCTTGATTCGGTCACATGATTATCTTACCTCCCAAACTCCATCGCAAGTTCCCTGGTGGGTTGTCATTTCGTGCAGATAAAGAATAGACGTGTGGAGAGAGGGAGAGAGAGGAACATAGAACGTCAGAAGGAGACTTGTGTATCACCCCTAAATGTAATATCAACGCTAAATGTAATATCGACCCTAAATGTAATACACCTTAACCCTAAATGTAATAACAACCCTAAATGTAATACATTTTAACGCTAAATGTAATAATCGAGTCAACCCTAAATGTAATACATTTTAACCCTAAATGTAATAACTGGAGACAACCCTAAATGTAATACATGTCAACCCTACATGTAATATCGACCCTAAATGTAATACATGTCAACTCTAAATGTAATATCAACCCTAAATGTAATACTTTTTAACCCTAAATGTAATATCGACCCTAAATGTAATACATCTTAAAGGTATTAGCCCACATTTGTAAACCTGCAGCAATTGGTCTCATAGTTAGCATGGAGTTTGGGTATGATTGCAGTAACACCTGTGCAAAATTTCGTTCCAATTAGTCCATTACTTTCATAAAAATAAATGAAAATGCACCGTATGCATGCGTATAACGTTCGCTAGCTCCGGTCCACGTACGTACTACATGCATGCGATACATGTGTAAGTTACATGTACGTAGCTAGCCCGCGCTCGTAATTCGATTATGGGTCGGGTTGACCCGGTCTGAAAATTGATTTTAAAACGATGATTTTCTCTCTTTTATCGAATGGTATAGACAAAGAGCAACAGGTGAGGTATGTTACTGTTATAACTTGTATTTGAAGTCATATTGGACCTGTTTTATGCAGTTTTGATTTTCGTGGGTTTGCAAATGTGGGCTAATACCTTTAACCCTAAATGTAATATCGACCCTAAATGTAATACACCTTAACCGTAAATCTAATAACAACCCTAAATGTAATACATTTCAACCCTAAATGTAATATCGACCCTAAATATAATACATCTTAACGCTAAATGTAATATCGACCCTAAATGTAATACATTTTAACGCTAAATTTAATAACAACCCTAAATGTAATACATTTTAACGCTAAATGTAATAATGATCCTAAATGTAATTTATGTCAACTCTTAATATGATACATCTTGACGCTTAATGCAATACCTTACCACCCTAAATGTAAAAACCTCATTATAGAGAGTGTAACCAACGCAGAATATCGGGCAAAAGGTCACGGGGTATATGAAAGGGATATGACGCAACTTCTTATAGCACTCTTGAAAGAGTAGCAATAGCTGCTTAGATTTGTTTTTGTTGTTTACTCAGGTAAAGATCACACAGTCTTATTAATTCCTTTGTTTGCTGCAAAGTTAATTAGGTACATTCGACATAGTTTTTCTTTTTAATCTATACCTTTATCATACAATCACATAAACATTTTGTATTCCAATCTTCATTCCGTGTTCACGTTTGTTTAAAGTTTTGATGAAAAAGAAAAAAAAATGGGCAAAAATTCTTTGCAAGGAAATTCTGAATATGAATAATATTGCTAGAAAAAAAAACATATACCTGCTGATGAAACGGGATGATAAAGCGAGTAGATTGAGAAAATTAGAAATTAGAAAGATTTAGAAAGATTTCGCAAATTTTTTTACGAACCATCATTATCTATGTAATGTTTTCAATGACGAAATATCTGTCACACATTGACATGGCAGCAAATCACTGTCCGAAATATTAGCCTCATGACATTGTTCACGACTCCTGGTAATCACGACTATACTTACACGAAACTGGGACAATAATTGGTCTTGGGGAGGGTACACGAAATAAATTCAAAAATGCCAGTAAAGCAAAAAGAAATAAATGTCTTTTTTATCATCTTCAAGTCACCATTTATATAATGAGTTTCCTATGGTATATGAATGTATGAGTAAGGCAAACTGACTTAACTTTTGCCCATTTTTTTTTCTTTTTCAACAAAACTCTTAGCAATAATGAACACTGAATAAAGATTGGAATACAAAATTTTTATGTGATAGCATGATAAAGCTAATAGATTTAAGAACTATGTCACATGGACCTAATTAACTTTGCAGCAAACGATAGATTTAATAAGACTGTGTGATTTTTACCTGGGTAAACAACAAAAACAAGTCTAAGCAACTATTGTCGTTCTTTCAAGAGTGCGAGAGAAAGTTGCGTCATATCTCCTTCGTATACCCCCTGACATTTTGCCGATATTCTACGTTGCTTACCCTCTCTATAATCAGGTGTATACATTTAAGGTCGTAATTACATTAAGCGTTGAATATATTATATTTGATAGGGTTGACATGAATTACATTAAGGATTGTTATTACATTTAGCGTTAAAATGTATTACATTTAGGGTTGTTATTACATTTAGCGTTAAGATGTATTACATTTAGGGTCGGTATTACATTTAGCGTTAAGATGTATTACATTTCGGGTCGGTATTACATTAAGGGTTGAAATGTATTACATTTTGGGTTGTTATTACATTGAGGGTTGAGGTGTATTACATTTAGGGTCGTTATTACATTTAGGGTTGTTATTACATTTAGGCTTAAGGTGTATTACATTTAGGGTCGATGTTACATTTAGGGTTAAGATATATTACATTTAGGGTCGATATTACATTTAGGGTTAAAAAGTATTACATTTAGGGTCGATATTACATTTAGGGTTGACATGTATTACATTTAGGGTCGATATTACATTTAGGGTTGACATGTATTACATTTAGGGTTGTCTCCGGTTATTACATTTAGGGTTAAAATGTATTACATTTAGGGTTGACTCGATTATTACATTTAGCGTTAAAAGGCATTACATTTAGGGTTAAGGTGTATTACATTTAGGGTCGATATTACATTTAGCGTTGATATTACATTTAGGGGTGATACAACTTGTTCTTTTGTACTAGGCTCTGTGTGGTATCATTGCACTTTACATGAGAAATTTACCCGTGTTGCGGAAGTAACGTTCTCCTGCATTTTAGCAACAGTATAATGACTGCTTGATAACACAATAAATCACCTGCAGGTTTCTCTTAATAGTCGACAGGTTCTTAAATTTGATTACAGTTGCCTCTTTAATCTTTCAATGGGACTTCCTTCATGAAGTAGAAATCACTGTGCGAACGACAGGGACATGTTGTCCGTACGTTGAGTAAATTATTACATGGCGTAAAAAGGAGAATTACATGTATTCCTTTAAGAAAGGCAAAACAGAACTTCACACACAAATCGGAAGAGTCCTACAACCACATTACGACACGATAATACCAGTAAGGTGCCTTAGGAAGCCCCTAAAGGATGAATTACAGCTCATGACAATATTCAAAACCTGATAAATCCTTTGAACAGATTCAGTTAAACGTCTGTTTTATCAGTCTTTTTGTATTTTCTCCTTTGTGACATATTGATATCTAACTAGCAATTACCTCATCCAGAGTACTCCAAGATACCCACATTCACTGGTCAAGGATAATCATGGACTAAGAAAACAAAGAGAGAAAACTAAGAAATGGACAACGCGTCTTGCTTGCTAAAACCTATCTTACAGGACCAGATATTTTTCTTTGCTTTTTTTTTTTTGGTGCGAAGCGCGAGTCAAAACAAAAATCTATCATGTATCCATTCATCTCTCCATTGATTTTGCCACGTCTGCATGGGAAAAATCAGCAAGCACTCGGAAGATGTACACTCAGTTATAAAACTAGTCACGTAAAAAAAAAAAAAAATAGATAAATCCATGATCGATATACACGTATTATTATTTCATAGCACCCAATTTTAGGAAAAACCTTACAACTGTCACATGAACGGTCGGTTTAACGTTTCAAAGTCATAAAAATGTATCAGGTCTCATAATATTTGTATCTAACATCTCTTTCTCCCAAATAAACTGTATATAACAGAAACTAAGAATCTTAGAATAATAACTTATCATTCGATTAATCAGTTTGCGCTGATGTACGAAATTTAAAAGATTACAGCCTTTTTCAGCAAAGTAACACGATACTTACCTTGAATACATGGACTACGGAGGAGTAGAAAGAGGAAAGTTGTGGCAAAGACTGTTGTAAACATGTCAACTATGCCGTCTTCTTCTCAACACGGATGAGGAGTTAATTTTATCAACTTTAAATGACCAGCAGATATCCCGATGTGCACCAATGTGTCTCTTCGCATCAACTGATTTGCTGCTCGCAGTGCTTAAAAAACTGATAATGAGGTTTAATTGGTGCATGCGACCTCGATGAACGACAACTGCTCTTTGAGAAGTGCAAAGACAATCTGCTACTTTTGGCGAATTGTGCAGGTCTTTATAGTCCTTGTCCCAGAGAGCTTCTGAGTGAGAAAAAAAAAGTGCGGATTGATAGGTATGGAACGCCATGTGTTGTAAAAGTATTAGATATCAAACCGCAGATCACTGTGCAAACAACATAAAAACTCCTCATTAGTGATCAGACACTTTGTCAGATGTTTATACTGTGGACATGCAAAGGAAAACCTCCGATTAGCAGTGTTTTTTTTTTCTGTTTTATCTGCACGTACATCGCGAAACTTTTGATTAGCAGTTTCAACTCCGTTTTGTTGCTGTTCAGAGGAGTTTCTTTGCTCGAGCAGGTTCGAATGTGGGAGAGGTCCGACAAGATCACAGGTCAAAAGGTCAGTGAACTTGCCTCATGAGCACTGACTCATATTATTTTGGTGTACCCTCTTTCAAAAGATTTGAATTATAACAACCAAACTCGGTCACGCCGGCCATATTTGAATATAGGTGAAGTCCGACATGGTCAAAGGTCAAATTGTCAACGAACTTTAACTAAATAGGGACTGCACATCTGGTGTTTGCGATGTACTAAAACAAACAAACAACAACAAAACAACAACAACAACAAAACTTTCACCGCTTTGAGCTATGACCACCAAATTCATACCACAGGTAGGCCTACATCACCTTACATATGGTACCGGTCAATTCGAATATTGGTGAATTCCGACAGGGCCATGGGTTGAAATGTCAACGACCTTTCCGTTATCTAAGCACAAAATATTGTATTTTCTATAATAACTGTCCGCAGCTTTGAGCTATGACCACAAAACTCACATCGCATGCACACCACCTAAAGAAAGTTCAAATATTGGATAAGTCGGATAAGGTCAAAGGACACTGAACTTGCATTGAAAAACATTGTAATTACAATTGCCATTCTTGGACGAGACATCGCTTGACGTTTGCCTTGTTAAAAACCTCTGAACAATTAAGGGTTTGTCTGATCTTTGAAACATATGGCTTTCCATACTATATGTATATATATATATATATATTTTTTTTTTCCCCTCAATTTGAGGGACTTTATTCAAATCAATTATTCAGAATCATGCATAAGTCAATACAAGCATATAGTAGTCATAGTTCAGTTTACATCAAATGAAAATTCTGTATATAACGGATTTTATCATCGATTTCTTGAATACTTCTTTTCTTAGAGATATCATTACAATATAACAGAAACTCATATTTGAATTCTTTTATAATAAAGGATACAGTAAATCGCTGATTTCTGTATTCTTCCATGAGATATACCTTATAAATTGCATATTCCATGAAATTGATTATTGCGTTGGTAAAGAAATAATCTTTCTCACAAATTTCATACCCAATTACTATGATTTTCTCATCTATGTTAATGTTTTTTCTTGAACATTCAAAAATAAGGTCACTGATCCTTGCCCAGATGTTTCTTATTCTCGGACAATGTAACAAATTGTGCATTAATGATTCATTTTCATTACAGAATTTGCACTGTGCATTTGTGGTAATTTTCCATTTCAATAAATTATCCTTAAAAGGTACAATATTGTTTATCACTTTGAAATTAAACTGTTTTATCTTGTTGAGTTTCACTTTCAACAGTTTAAAAGCAAATACTGACTCCCAATCAAATGTATAAGGCAGGTCGAGTTTACGTTGCCAAATGATGATCATATTTGGTTCTGAAACCTTCTTTTCTTTTAAACTGATATAATACATTTTAGCTTTTTTGCTAAGGATATCAGAAACATTACTTCTTGACACTTCAAACATCTGTTGACTATTCATTTCATGTTCACTTTTTTGATTACGTAGTTTATGCAACCAAAAATGAGGGAAGGCGTGTTTCAATTTTTGATACTGAAAAGAAACAAGTAAATTATCAGTCTGCAGACTATTGTTAACTTGGGTTTGATCAACCCAAGATCCATTTATTATTACATCAGACACCACATTTATACCATTATTACTCCAATTTTGAAAATAAAGCATTTCTTTTCCAAATTTGATATTACTGTTAAGCCATAAAAATTCCTCGCCAATATCTCTAACTCGCAACAGATCCACATATCGTATTTCTGCCCAATAGATCAATAGATCTCTATAAAATGATGGGATCTTTTATTTCTTACATAAATAAAACATATCTTTTATGGAACAATTTATCACAAAACATGTGGGAGGTGTTGCAACTTTTTGCAGCCAGAAGCTAGCAATATTTTTCCAGGGGCGCGGATGATTATCGATAAGTTTGGACAGCCATGACAATCTGAGTGCTTTTATTTTTGACTCAATGTCTACCATATCAAGACCCCCAGCTTTTGGATTATTAATTAGTACACTTCTCTTCACTTTTTCTCTTTTGGAATTCCAAAGGAATTCAAACAAAATCTTATTAATATCAATTATACAGCTTGGAGGAATCGTAAACACTGTTGCTACATAAATTATTTGCGAAATTAATAACGACTTAATGATTGTTATCTTACCATAGTATGTTAAATTTCTCATTTTCCACATATTGATTATGCGTTTAATTTTTTCAATCTTCCTGGACCAATTCAAATATTCAAAATTTTCACCATGAATATTCAAAAACACTCCAAGATACTTGACCGGTTCCTCAGACCATTGTAAACCATCAATACAGTCATCACAGTTTCCATTTAAACATATAGCTTGTGTTTTTATATAATTCAATTTTGGACCAGCATATGCACCAAACGCTTCAATTTCTTTCATCGCTTCATTTCCCGATTGGATAGAATCAACAAAAAGCGTTGTATCGTCCGCCAATTGAGATATTTTGATTTCTTTTAAATTTGACTGCTCACATTGAGGAATACATATACCTTTGATGTTATCATTATTTCGTACCTTCATTGCAAGTACTTCAACAACTAAAAGGAACAGCAATGCAGAAATATATATATATATATATATATATATATATATATATATATATATAGTTATCTGCCTGGTAGGCGCACCTGGGAAAATAATAAAAAATTTATAATGAGCAGGTGGGAGACGATTTTCTTTCGTTTTAAGACGAATGTAGAGATAATTATGATGGCAGGATATGGAACGTGGTGGAGACACAGATCTAGGTTCATCCTCTCGACTTTGGGCTAAGAAGGATGTTAGTCAAACATCATCGATAGAGTGTCCTTGTTAGAAAACGAAAGGCAAAAGAAAACTATGTTACAGGGAAACTTTATCAAGGGAAAGCGAAAGGTATGAATTTTCCATGTACTTCCCGTGACTGGACAAACAAACAATGTGATTGAGGTCACCTTTTATTTCATTGATTTAAGGTGTAAAGTCAAACTATAGACAATGCTGAGCATAATTTCAATCATTTGCTCGTAGGCCTATGTGTTTGCTATAGTTGCACAAATGAATTTGTCCTTATTCTAGACAGGCACAATTATATGGAAACATTCCAGGTAAGTTTTAATTTTCTGCATTTAATACGCCACAAAAGTTTCAATAGTCTTACATTAACAGTTGGTAACAATAGTTTGGGCACCCCTTCTTTCCGAATAAAGAGTTCCCATTGTCATTCTGACTTTCTCTTTAATTCATCTTAATGATTATCTTTATCAAAACAGAAGACATCTTATAAACTAAACGGGAGCTTTCTTTTTTCTTTCATTTGGCTGAGGGGGTAAGTCACTGTAGTGCTACTTCACCAACGACCCCATTATCTCCTGCTTGTGAAGCAGAGTGCTCAAGACAGCTTGGTGAATGAGAGGGAAAATTTAAACAAATCTGTATAAATCAAATCTAGCTTTCACAGGGTATGTTTGATAATGATGTTAGCGATCACTGCAGCTTAATATACCGGCATTTTTCGTTATTGTTGCTGTGGTGGTGATGGTGATGGTGGAAATGGTGGTGGTGAAACGTAATCTGCACCACCTCTATTTAGGATATATATTACTTGCATATTTTGCAAACCTTTTTCTTCAAAAATTATTAAAGTATTGATAATATAGCACTTTTTTGAAAAGAGTTTTATAGCACATTGTTCAGAAATGATCAATATGATGTGTGAAGTAGAATGTCATTAATTCCTACCTACTGGCAGCTGAAGTTTCGGAGTTGGTCGTATATAAAACTTCCAGCTGACTTGGACATGAACTAATTTATTTCAGTTCCTGTGGTATAGTATTAGAGCTTCTAAGTATCATAGCAAAATTCATATTGATTCCACCTTGTTCCTTGCTGTCACTGACTTTACGTTCACAATACGAAGTGATTATGATTCGGCGAATCAGTTACAAAATGCGGCATTAAGAAAGGTTGACAAGTGATCTAATAAAAGTTCAGTTTTCGTCAGACCCTAATCTAGCTCAGTTTTACATGGAAGTTACATAAATATATATATTTTTAAAAAGTGGGTCACATTTCGTCACTTTTTGATTGTACTTCTACCTCATGTACTTGCTTTAATATAGAAGGGGATTTCAGTGACAGGTATGTATATAATTTATGCATGTCACAGGACGTCGTTTTACGTGTGAGGAAATCTGGTGATGTAAGAAGGAAAAAAAAATCCCCATTTCTCCACCCCCCCCCCTTTTTTTTTTGTCTCTCCCTCTCCCTTTCCCTCATAATCTCTCATCATCTTTTCGGAGACTTCCATAACTCTTATAATTGTGCTGTACACATGGTATAGGAGCATAAGCGTAATCATACTGTCTCGAAGAACTGATTCACACATCACAGGGCTATGACATAGTTTGTCGAACATCATCGATAGAGAGTCCTTGTTAGAAAACGAAAGGCAAAAGAAAACTATATTACAGGGAAACTTGATCCAGGGAAAGCGAAAGGTATGAATTTTCCATGTACTTCCCGTGACTGGACAAACAAACAATGTGATTGAGGTCACCTTTTATTTCATTGATTAAAGGTGTAGAGTCAAACTATAGACAATGCTGAGCATAATTTCTATCATTTGCTCGTAGGCCTATATGTTTGCTATAGTTGCACAAATGAATTTGTCCTTATTCCAGACAGGCACAATTATATAGAAACATTCCAGGTAAGTTTTAATTTTCTGCATTTAATACGCCACAAAAGTTTCAATAGTCTTACATTAACAGTTGGTAACAATAGTTTGGGCACCCCTTCTTTCCGAATAAAGAGTTCCCATTGTCATTCTGACTTTCTCTTTAATTCATCTTAATGATTATCTTTATCAAAGCAGAAGACATCTTATAAACTAAACGGGAGCTTTCTTTTTTCTTTCATTTGGCTGAGGGGGTAAGTCACTGTAGTGCTACTTCACCAACGACCCCATTAGGCCAAGTAAAAAAAGAAAGTAGTTTCTCGTCCGGGTTTTTTGAGCAAGGCGATGAGGGAGGTCCTTACTATTTGATATCTTACTATTTTTTCGAGGATTGTCAAAATGAAAGTAATATGTGTTTCTCGTCCGGTAATTCTGAGAAAGGTAACGAGAGAGGGCTTTACTATTTTCTATATCCAATTTATGAAATGAAATATCACTCTGGCAGCTGTGTTATGAGGGACCAGTTCCCAAGTGTATGTCTTGCAAATGTCCCATACTTGAAATGAAACTTCATGCTTGCAGAAATACACTTGCTTTTTCTTTCCACACAAATGTCAAGGGAAAATGACCATCTTAATACTGGTACAGTGTATTTAGTGTTGTAATGGCATTTCTGATACCAGTGTACTTGCAATTCTGATGTATCGTGCTATTAATTGAAACAGGTATAAAACATGTCTTTCCACAAATGTACGACTGAAATAAATTCCATGATATTCAAAACACTGCTTTATTTATCATTGGTGTTTGTGACTTTTTGTGTCCACACATCTGGTATGTATCTGCATTTCTTCACAGTACAATTGTAGCACATTCAACTGGAAACTCGCTTGTACAATTGCAGATGGATATAAAAATGATACTGATATGGCATTGTAGCATTAAACATTTAAAGATGTTCCTTCATGTTCTAAAAAGACATTTGATAATCACTCATCATTTAAATGATGAATGATTGCATACCACACTACAGATGATACGACTCACGGTCGTGTCCGTGAATATACATCGTTAAAAAAAAAGTATCCCGCAGAAATACGAGACAAACCAGAATCCGTGGAAAAGTTATTTATTTTGTAGATACACCCATTTAATAATTCTACATTTGCGGGAAAAGCGCATTCATTTTCTCTTCAAAATAGAACAATACATCGCCGTCAGATGCAACGTTACAGAGCAGAGTGTACGATCCTCTACACATTCGAATGTGTTCATGCGTGCGTGCAGACAGCTGACAGACCAGGGGATGGGGACCCTGGCTCCTGTTTCAAAGCTGTTCGTAAAGTTACGAACGACTTACGAGCGACTGGTGATCAGTTCTGTTGTGCTATACTTATCAGAATTTCCATAATTCATCACAAAAACTGATCTCCAGTCGCTCGTAAGTTGTTCGTAACTTTACAAGCAGCTTTATGAAACACCCCCTTGGACAGCTAGCTACAGCTGTACAGACACGCACACTTTGCCAATACGGTGCGGCACGGCCAGCGCCACTGCACGGGCACCGTACCTTCCGACATTGCACACACATGCACATAGTCACAATGACATGAAAATGTATACAAACTCGATACAATCCTCACAAGCATTTGTACAGTACAATTCATCCGCTTAAGATAGGCGAAACGGGGAAAAATACGAACAATGCGCGAAATAATTATGCGTGGAATATCAGCGATTGTTCGCAATTATGTTGCCGCTATCACGTTCACGACGTACTGAGTGCGCTGTACATCACAACTCAGGCCGGCCCGCGCCGCCCGCCCATCCAACTACAGTTCGACTGCTTTGTGGGTCATTCCTTCTTGCCGAGCTCGCAGTGTGATGCATGCGTTATTACATACGCACTACAGAAGCTACAGCTGTACTACAGCGAAGTAGAGGACGCAAGGCGTAATTAGAAATGAGACATCATCACGATTGGTAGGTGTTTCGGCGGCCGAAAAAATAGTAAATATCAAAAAAGTCGATGCGGCAACTGAAAATCGACGCGGGCGGGGAGCGGGCTGGGACGAGAATTATGAATTTCTTGGTATTTTCAGCGCCATTTTGAAAATAGTAAATAGTAAAAAAATCGACGCGGCGGCCAAAATCGATGCGCGCGAGGACGAGAAACTGGTTTCTTTTTTTACTTGGCCTTATCTCCTGCTTGTGAAGCAGAGTGCTCAAGACAGCTTGGTGAATGAGAGGAAAAAATTAAACAAATCTGTATAAATCAAATCTAGCTTTCACAGGGTATGTTTGATAATGATGTTAGCGATCACTGCAGCTTAATATACCGGCATTTTTCGTTATTGTTGCTGTGGTGGTGATGGTGATGGTGGAAATGGTGGTGGTGAAACGTAATCTGCACCACCTCTATTTAGGATATATATTACTTGCATATTTTGCAAACCTTTTTCTTCAAAAATTATTAAAGTATTGATAATATAGCACTTTTTTGAAAAGAGTTTTATAGCACATTGTTCAGAAATGATCAATATGATGTGTGAAGTAGAATGTCATTAATTCCTACCTACTGGCAGCTGAAGTTTCGGAGTTGGTCGTATATAAAACTTCCAGCTGACTTGGGCATGAACTAATTTATTTCAGTTCCTGTGGTATAGTATTAGAGCTTCTAAGTGTCATAGCAAAATTCATATTGATTCCACCTTGTTCCTTGCTGTCACTGACTTTACGTTCACAATATGAAGTGATTATGATTCGGCGAATCAGTTACAAAATGCGGCATTAAGAAAGGTTGACAAGTGATCTAATAAAAGTTCAGTTTTCGTCAGACCCTAATCTAGCTCAGTTTTACATGGAAGTTACATAAATATATATATTTTTAAAAAGTGGGTCACATTTCGTCACTTTTTGATTGTACTTCTACCTCATGTACTTGCTTTAATATAGAAGGGGATTTCAGTGACAGGTATGTATATAATTTATGCATGTCACAGGACGTCGTTTTACGTGTGAGGAAATCTGGTGATGTAAGAAGGAAAAAAAAAATCCCCATTTCTCCACCCCCCCTTTTTTTGTCTCTCCCTCTCCCTTTCCCTCATAATCTCTCATCATCTTTTCGGAGACTTCCATAACTCTTATAATTGTGCTGTACACATGGTATAGGAGCATAAGCGTAATCATAACTGTCTCGAAGAACTGATTCACACATCACAGGGCTATGACATAGTTCAATAGGTCGTCATTGCTATGACGATGTAGTTAATCGTCTTTGGGTTGATATTATTTACTGCATGTCGATTTTCAATTGTTTGGACATTTTTCTTCGCTAGGAATCCAATTTATCATGAAATTGACAACATAAAAAATATACACATCTCGATGCGATAAGTTGTCTGTACTTTTAGAAAACCTAGGCGAATCAGTTTGCTCGTGGTAAGTGTCAAAACAAAACAATTTATACACATACATACATTTTCAAAAAGAATTTGAAAAAGATCTCTCAGTCATTGGGACGAATTTGATGTATAGTGCATTGATCACTTAATTCATTTTAATTGGAAATGCCCCATTATCATTGTATGGAACCCCTTGACATTCAGGAACTTTACTTTCTCACTCTCATCATAATCAGGGTAGTACACTTGTTTGATGCCTTTGCTGACCAGATGAACCGTTTGAAATAGTTTTTCATCTTTACAAACTATCGTCACGTCGTCCATGAACAGAGGGTGATGCAGAGAGCTATGAATTCCCTCGTGGTCATAACCGGCCGAAACATGGTTAATATCGTATTACAAGTGGGATGAGTGATCGATATAACGAAGGGTAGATTTGTCATGAAGTCCCCTTGTAATACTCCTCGTTGTGTTCTCACTTGACTAAGATCTTTGCCTTTCGATGTGAAGGCTGCACATCATGTCTTCATAGAATTTGCCAGTATAAAGTGCGGATGTTATCTGCCACTCAGATAACCTGTACGTAAGCAATCAGTCATACGATCCACGAGTGAGGCACCATATAAGACTTCTTGTAGTCAATCAAAGCTATACAAAAATTACACCATTTTGTCAATACGTAGTTCATATCTAATTCATCTGCTCCCCCACTTCCCACCTTCTTGTTCAACAAGGAACAAATCCTTCCTTTCAATGAAGCCATAGATCTCATATATACATCAAAGATATCAGTCATTAAAGTTCCATCATGTTCAACCAAGTTGTGGGTCGATAGTCATGATAGTTGGCGGTAACTTTACCTTTGGATTTGTCCTTCATGACGAATGTGGTCATCCAGTTAGAGTGCCAGTGGGGAACCTCTCCTCTCTCCAGGGCAATCTGTGATTTTAGACTGTCGTGAAATGTTTGAGCCAGAATCCATGCACTGCTTCCAGTGGCGGATCCACAGAAAGGTTTCATCGGGGGCGCGCCCCCTCTTTTGTTAAAACAAAAGAAATAAAACGAAAAAATGGGGTGGGGCGTTCGCCCCCTTTAAAGGCGATGGCTAGTAACTGATCAGTGGAAATCAGTGGGAATGCTGGGGGAGGATTTTTCCGATCATTGTGGGATTTGGCCTTGGTGATATTTAATTCGGCATTTTACTCAGTCGTTTCTTCTGTCAATGGGGATGTATTGTTGATCCTCCACATACTTCTTCAACTTGAATTGTCTCCCTACGTCTCTTAGACACTTTGCATCTTTGTCGCGCTTAAGTGGATTCTCCCAAATCTTACACCAGACTTTCTGACTGACTCTTGATCTCGTCTTGATGTTCTAACATCCCTACTACCTGATATCTATACCTTTATATGGTTCCTCTTGAAGAGCTTGTTCTTTCTGAGTTCTGCTACACGTTGCTGATAATATATATTTCACCTTTGCAGCCTTGCAAACACTGCTTGATCTATTCAATAACAAAACTTTCTCTTTTTCTTTTATCTTTTCACAATTTTGGATAGTGCCCTGATACTCTTAACGTGCCTCTTTTCACTATGTGTGTTTTTTATTATAATTACTATTGTTATCGTCGTTATTACTATTATCATTATTATCACGTTTATCTTCTGGAACCCAATTTCATGATTACGTTGAGGATGAAGAGCCTACGTGCTTGAGTTGAACTCTGATATAAATTGATACTCTAGCCACGTCAGCATTAAAAGCATATTATGGGTTATCAGTACCGATTGTACCAGTTATTGTTTTACCAAACATACATACACGCGGTCATATAACAGAACAATGGGTTGATAAATAGATAGATACAGTGTAGATAGATAGATAGATAGATAGATAGATAGATAGATAGATAGAGCTGAATGGATATATCGAAAAGTGGAGATATTTCCATCGTTTAGCACCCTGGACATGCAGGTAGTCAAACACATCGTAAAACTAAAATTACACCTGCACTTCTATGCCACCGTTATGGTTTCGTATAGGAAATGATATAACAGAGAATTCTAACAAACATAGTAAGACAAAATATAAACAGAAAGGCTATAAAGTTCAATTAAGTACTGGATTTTCTAATTTTTGTGATAGAATTACATACGAATTCTACAGAGTTCGCTGGGTGGTTAGTTACATTGAAATGCATAGAAATGTAACACTGTGAAATCAAAAGCGAAGATGTGTTGATGTTTTTACTTTACGCTTTTAAATGAACACAAGATGTACACAATGAAAGCACCAATACACTCTTTTCTTTTTCTTTCTTCATATATTTCATACCAATTTATTTGGTACTTGTAGGAAGCCCGTGGTACATCGTAAACAAAGATCTATATTTACCGATCCTACTCTCTTTTTTGTATTCACTCCTTTAAGAGTGAATATTTTCACTCGATTTTTTTTTTAGAGAGTAAATTTTAACCTGATGACTTGCTCATCCACACGCTAGAATTCGGTCTTGCTTTATCGGGTTTATTTCATTATTTAGTTTTGTGTGATTTTCCATAAAGTTATAAATACATATATTTCGCAAACGAATGCATTACAGTATCGACAGATAAAAGGTTTAAAGACACAGTATCTATTCAAACACAAAAGGCAGCTTTCAATATGCGCCATTGAATTGGTGAAAGTAACTCCATTCACCATGGAAAATATGAAAAACGAAAATGATTTTTAGTTAATACAATCGCTTGGTACAATCGAAAACAATCTTTATCAAGAAAATTGTATCCACTGTTACCATGCACCATAGCCAACCATAACTAACAATATCTCATCCATGGGTACAATCACCGTCATTCTGCTGCACCTTTTTTTTTTTGGGGGGGGGGTAGGGGTAGGGGTAGTTTTGTTTTTAAAGGGCAAGTCCACCTTTATAAGGATTGAGAGAATACAACAATAATAGTAGAGCACATCAGTGAAAGTTTGAGGAAAATTAGACAATCCATTCAAAAGTTATGAATCTTTTAATTATCTGCGCAGTCACTGCTGGATGAGAAGACTACTACAGTGAATGATGTCACATGCTTACAGCTTTATAAGGAAAATAAAAAGAGAATTTAACAAAACTTTACTTTTTGAATAAAGTGCACATTTCTTCCACTTGCTACTGACGTTTCTTAAGGGTAATATTATTCCCCCTGCCTTCTGAAAGAGAGAAGTCGAGTGTTCTTTTGTTATGCTAGAAAAATGGATATATGCTAAATCTTCTTTATTCTTTCTTTATATCGTTGTACTCATGTGACATCACAAGCTATAGTAGTCTTTTCATCCAGCCGTGACTGAGCAGAAACTTCAAAAATTCATAACTTTTTAACGGATTGTCCGATTTTGCTCAAACTCTCACTGATGTGTTCTACTAATATTGCTGCATTCACTCAATCCACATGTCTATGAAGGTGAACTTGTCCTTTAAAGCATATTCATGTCAATCGATATAACATTTTCATTTATTAGCCTTCTGAATATCATAATATGAATAAGAAAGCATAAAGTCTTTATATAACACTAGACACGTCATTAGCTATACATTCCAGTATTATCAAGTTATGCTCTTGTGTGTTTTCTTGGGATATGTTTTACATAAATTCCCACAGTGACAGTGACAGTACTGCGTAGTCCTGCTTCGTTGATAATGGTTAGAGAAGTCAAGGAGACTTGTGCCTACATGCGATACCTCTTACCTGTATGGAAAAAAATAACACGTTCATTGTTTTCTTTTTCAAAACAGACCAACTTCTGTGTTCAAATCAACATATTCCCCTTTTCGTTTCTAGATTTCTGATCCCTTTCTATTCCCCTTTCTAATCATGTACTACTTTTGTAAATGAAGCAATATTCATATCTAAAAACATCTCATCGCTAGAGCCTTTAGTTTCTGGTGTTCTGACGGCGTTGATAGAAGATGACACTGATGCTGCAGACCAACATGGCGGACAGAGCGACGTACACAGTCACCGAACTCACCGACATACCTGATGGACAGTGGAAGGAATTAGTAAGGACCAATACAAAGGTATACAATCATAAATTTTTAACTTACTTCTCTTTATGACAAACCTATCTAACAGCTGCTGCTACCAAATAAAAACAAAACAAAACATAACATAACATAACATAACATAACAAGAATGAAAACTATCAAAAGCGCCTACTGCAGTTTGAAGAGAAACCGCATTCATGTCACGATGGTTACGTCGACATGATAAAGATGAATGCGTCAGTTTCTTATTTGGCGATATCCAGTAAAATTGCTCTCCATATTACATACAAACATACACTTTATACTCCAAAACACATAGGACTGTACACAAAAGCACATACACACTCACGCACACGCATAGTCATGGAAAACAACCACTGAAAGGTAGAAGAGATACGAGGGAGAGAGAGAGAGAGAGAGAGAGGTACAGTTTCAAGCTTATCAATAAAATCTAAATGGGATTTAGAATCTCTGCAATCTGATTGGTCAATTATCATGCATTGATTTTTACTTATTGATCCACATTGAGCCATGCATCTGGTAAAATCCGATCGCATGGCTCCAGCATAAGGTGTACTGCATGCATGATGGAAAAAATGTCGAATTTTGTGAAGGAACAAGAAGAAATGGTACTAAAGCAGGGTGTATTTTTATTTTCGGGACCATCTAAACTGCATGGCATCTTGGAATATCAGTATTATACCTTTGTTTCTCTGGACGACGAATGGTCCGTTTGACAGTATGTAACCATTAGCAGGTTTCCGGTTCGAAGACCTCTTGGCACGTGGGCCAGAACGGTCCGAAGTATGACAACTTTCCAATCGATCGTTTTGCTGGCATGCCAGGACGTTACAGTGGATGTATGTCTGTTAAATAATCCCATGACAAAATACTGTGTTCAGTGGCTCCGTGGCTGGCGCTTTATTACTCACAATAAGAATGAATAACAAATTCAGTCTTGAAAGCAAGAGAGTAATTAAGCAGAGGGGTGAAGGTTGAGGTGTGAATTTTCCTTCAATTTGTCTCCATCATCGTAGAGGGAGAAAATGTGAATAAAATTATACCTCAAAGTTAGTCTTTATAGACATAAAATCAAAATGTCATCACGGTTCCATTTATCTATTGTCATATCAGGATTTGATTTTCTGGGGGCTAAAACTTTTGCAATTTTATGTGGTAGTTGGCCGAAGAAGGAGCTTCCTATAGCAACAGTCAAGTTTAACGTTAACCTTGGATGACCCCCTCCCTCAAAAAAGAAAAAGAAAGATGAAATAAAATAAAAAAGTAAAGATTCATTGAGTTCAAATGTTCGAGGCCGGTTGAGATTCATGATGTCATAATCTATTGTCAGACAAGTAGTTCTCTGCTTACTCTGGGTCTGCAAAACCAGTGCAATTTATTTGACTACACAGATACAAAGGGGGTTCATCTTTTTCAATCAACATCTTTACAACAAATGAAGAGTTTGTTCGCAAAAACCGATAAGTCCATTTTTGAAGATTTTGAAGTAATGTCTCTGTCACGAAGTACAAAACAATACCTTTGAAATGATACATCGGTCACTACATATAAAGGTAAGAAGAAAAACTTTTCTTGTTATTCTCTTTATTTTTCTTGTCCTTTAATCGCAAATATCTCCATTTGGCAAATATGGACTTATTTGCAAACAAACTCTTCAAATAATCCCAAAAATACCAAATTTCCCTGATCTTATTCATCCATATTCAAAACTATGGAGGTGATGTCCAATTACCACAGAACATCACACATCCACCATACAGACCCATAAATATATCGTTGCAGAGCAATTTAATGATGGAAATAAGCGCTGAAAGATTGAATGAAATTACACCTTAAATTTAGTCTTATAAACACAAAATCAAAATATCTCCACGGTTCCATTTACCTATTGTCATGCCAGGATTTCTTTGTCTTAAACTTTTGCAATTTTATGTGGTAGTATAGGCTGAAGAAGGAGTTTGTTTGCGACAGTAAAGTTTAACGTTAAACTTGGATTAATCTCCCCCGTCCACCCCCCCCCCCCCCTCCAAGAAATAAAGATACATTGGAACCAAATATTGGCGGCCGGTTGAGATTCATGACGTCATAATTTATTGTCAGACATGCACATGAAGTACTCTGCTTACTCTTTTTTTACTACACAGATACAAAGGGGGTTCAATTTTTTTAACCAACATCTTGACAACAAATAATCCAAATGATACTAAATATCCCTGATCTTATTCATCCATATTGAAAACTACAGACCATCACACATCCACCATACACACCTGTAAAGTTCATCGTTGCAGAGCAATTTGATAATGAAAATAAGTGCTGAAAGATTCTCACCAACTCGGTAACGCGACTGAATTGGAAAGCCCTGACGGAAAACGCCTTCACCGTCGAGTTGTTGATATCATAGATTTCCACGTTTCTCGATACAGCCACTCTGCAAGTTCATGATATAAAACGTGTTACAGTTATTAATTTCATGATAAATGCATTTAATGATGAGCTGTGTTTTTATCATTATACAGAACGGTTTAATCATTGAGGTACTTCAGTAGCTTCATAGTTTAGTAAACTGTTGGAAATCATCAAATTTCTTTACGGTAACCACAAATCTTGCTCAAGAGCCTTCGCTTGCAAGACCTATATTGACTTAATTTGAGAAGATATTTAAGAATGAACTGAAATATCATTATCAAAAGCTTATTGATGAACGATTGAAAATGTAGAGTTTGATTAGTTTATCTAAACATAATTAACAGATGTTTAGGAAAGATTGATCACTTTCACAATACATTTTATATGTTCCAACCAAAAGTGACTATCATGTACAGCCTCAAAGATTTTCCTAGGGTGTCCAAATTCTTGCATAACATACAAACAGTAGACTATCAGATCTAAAGACGCAGTAATCGTAACAAGTTTGTCGAAGTGTTTGGATGAAATCTTGCCATACAAGAAGGAACCGATAAGATATCAGCACAAGGCGGATACAGGGATAAAATTGGTATTGCGTAAGACGGCTATCACTGTTCCCCTTAACTCACCCACTTTCTATCAGATCTCGGTAACTCCGATCTGCCGGGTCCGAAGAAGGCGTCTCCCAGCAACGCTCGTTGAGGATGTAAAGATTCCTCATGGATGCGATTGTTGTGCCGAGGTAGATGGTATCGCCTTCAAACACCTTGATAGTTTTGATTCATTGAACAGTTGATTTGGAAATCAGTCGAGATAATTCCATGACACAAGAATAACAAAATGACACGCTAACGATTCACTCGACAAGAGGCTGAAGATACCCCGTGCCAAATCTTTACTATATCAGTACTGAGTATCATAAAGCAACATATCACAGAAACTACCCAACTTCCTGCTCACTCTCTACTCTAGTGATTTTCAAAATCGTCAACTATTTTTCATTACAAAGTAAATGATCTTAGCTATCATCTTCATCGCAAACTGCTACCAAACGGTGAAACATTGTGCTCGAATGAATTTCCTTTTAAATGATCATGTTCTCTTGATTCGAATTCGAATTCTTGTACACATGTATGAGACGTTGATATGGATGTTCATTGTCTTTCCTCATTCGTATTGTGAAATCATTATCACCATACACACTGTAATCATGTCACTGACTCATGATAATCGCAATGTAATACAAGGACAGGTGATGTGGGATACCTGCTCTGGGGGATCCTGTTCCGAGAGGGCTTCGTCGAAATTTTGACTGGTGAATTGTCGAATAGCAATGGTGAAATTGCCATAGCCAGATGCCTCTGTGAAGATGGACAGAGATGATGGGGCGACGTATGAGGTGTGGACGAGTTGTCTGCGCCTCACCGTGCAATTGACGACGAAGCTCTGCATAACCCCGCTCACATCCTCAATCTCATTCGTGAAGAAAAAGTTCTCCTCGTCACTCTGAATATTTGTGTCAAAATAAGTGTCCCAGGTTAAAAAAAAAAATGTACATGATCCATTTAGTGACTTTATGAAGACGAAAACGCAGAGAGGGAGAGAAAAACTTAGGGTTTCATTATTGTAATATCGATACAGAGCGCGTCCGAACCAATAGTAATGATAGTCTGTACTTGTTGCCCTTTTTGCTTCATGCTGCAGGTCAGATCAAGGTCAGATGGAATGACCAGGGGTCAACATCGCTCCCCGTCCAGAAATCGCAAACGCATTTTCTGAGTTTTCTTACGCATTATCTTTCCTGCAATGGATAGAATATGTGTTGTTTTGATTAAAGCACTGAATGAAAAGAAGTATATTCACGTTTCAACACAAAGCGCATTGACAAAACCAAATTCCAGGAAAGATCCACGACTGCAGTTTATGTAATTTGTGGTCTGGCAGTTTTCATCTCTCAAATTGAAGACCTGAATAATATAAGAACGACCCAAGTCCAATTTTTGGCCAAATTCAGTTTGACATGGGAAATTGTAGCTTTTTAGATTCATCTTGTGTATAAATGATAAATCCTAATTACCCCCGGAAGTGCCTGAAATTAATGAGTTAAATCTTATATGAATGTAAATATTAAGGACTTGGGTCATTCTTACATTCATATTATAGCGCCCTCTCTCATCCTTCTCTCATCTCTATAGCAGAATATGATTCAAAGAACGACCTAAGTCCATATGATTCAAAGAACGACCCAAGTCCATCACACAAAATGGCCTCTCCACAATTAATGTAAATGTTAATTGTCATAATATGTTCTAATATGTATATACAATGTTGCCGTCCCATCACAGTTGAATAGAATATTATTTGACAAATAAAAAAGATATGAAGTTTTTTTAAAGTTTACTCAAAATGGTCTTCCATGGACTTGGGTCGTTCTTATATTCATATACTCAATTCCAGGCAGAGACTGAATGACAATAACATGGAAGATTCACTATAACTGGGCTAATTCAAGACCAGACGGCTCAATTTTTTGGACACACAGTTAAAGATGAAGAGTAGTAATTACTAGAATTTGTTTTGTAATTGTTACAGTAAAAGAGATGCGTGATAATCTACACGAGTCTTGTCAAATACTTTTTCGTCGGTACATGTTTCCGCCAGACTTTATCATATTTACCGCTATGCGCGTTCCACACTCTTCGAAAGATGTTGAAAGGGCAACGTGGTCAAAGTTTAAAGCGTAACCATAGCAACGAGAACCGGAAAAACGGATTTGGTTAGGAGCCGAGACTCGGTAACTTTCCCTTTTAAGAAGTACTTCCATTCTGCCGTTGTCACATGAGACTTTCGGAGCTGCCAGAGAGAAGGGGGGAAAAAGAGAATTAATGGTAGAGACAATTGAAGGATGACATGAAATCCAGCAGTGACGATACTGTATTTCACAAAACACACACAAAAAAGCGCCCAGTAGTACATGTACTGATAATCGTTTTACAAAGAAGTTGATGCGTTACTTACAATAATTTGTAATAACGTGTATGAATACCACGATAACAAACTGCTGATCTATGATTACCATCGAATTGGTCATCGCAGGGTCCGAACTGGACGTCATCCACTCCAAAGACGCTACGCTCTGGAGTACCGACCACGCCTTCGAAGATGAAATGTCCCTCACCCAGCCCAGAGGTTACCACCCTTGCTAGTTTCCAAAACGGTCCCTGGTCACCCCGCTTCAGCCAGATGAGCTTGGAAAAGCTTTGATTGGTGAAGTAGAGTTTGAGAAAGGAGTGACTGGAGACCCCCGGCATGATGAAGGCGAACCGTAAACAGGTGGCAGTCGTGCTTACAGTGTTGGTATACGGACTTGTGAAGTTAGCTCGAGCACCGGCATCCTGTGTCGTGCCGTTGATGAACATACTGTAATCTCCTAGCAGAAAAAGATAATACCAATTTACAATGAAGGAGTTAATAAGGACTATAAATCGCAGATAGTTTCTTCGATCCAGTAGCTAGTCAAACTATGCATCCCTATAACCACAGCTTAATACCTCTCTTCCCGCTTATCTGATGACGAACGATAGACATAACAGAGCATGTACTTTCCTCCATTAACACTGATTAACATTTGCAGTATCAAAGAATGACAATTCAATCTGTTTTAATGACTCATGGGAAGAATGCTCAGAAACTGGAATTCTGGGAACATCAGAAAATCACCCCCCCCCCCCCCCCGTCGCTCTGAAAAGGAAAACCAATGCTTTCTTCAGTACAATACATTATACTGTTGCTCAGATGCAGTGTATCCAAGGTAAAGGTTATTTAAGTCCAGCTATCGTTTCGGAGGTTTATTGGGTAACAGAAAACAGTGATTGCTTAAAATTAAATTGGCATTTCCACTTACCAACGGATGGACCATTCTCTGAATGTCTGCTGACGTTACGTGGCAGTCTCAGCCAATCAAAATCATCCCGAAAATCTTGACTCCACCCACAAAGATTGGAGCCAAAGTTGTCGAAATCGCAAGCCCATTGTGATGGATCTGTAGAAACAGAATACTGTCACTCAACATAGGAAAGGTGTAGATTTTGTAACGTCATACTATACGTGACGTATGTCGTTTGCTATGGATATTTTGGGGCCGCTGGACTAAAGAAGTAGGCCTAATAATGATAACCCGCTGAGATCAACCGAATCGAACTTGACGAAGTCGTTTATCTGATAATATATGTCATTATTTGACTGCCTAATTTATTCAATATTCTAATCATCCGCTGCTAGACGAGACTGTCAAAATTTAAACCTTTCTCTTCCACGATTAGACCTATGTATATTAAAACAGTTTCGTTTTGTTTTTGTTTTTGTTTTTGCTTTTAAAAGAGTTACTAAAAACACTCTGACAACACGAAGACACCCTTTCACAGGTAAATACAGAAAACAGAATCTGTGTTACATTGGCCTTTGGTGTTCAGCTCGAGCTATTCGTTATTGTGGAATTCATGACTGCAAAGCAGGCGTAAAATCTTGTCAGAGAATCTGAAGTAGGCCCATAATCAATAACTAGAGAGGATCCCTTCTAAACTAATTCGCGAATACGTTGGTAAAACCGTTTACAAAATCTGACCTTTTAGAGACGAGACCACACAAATATCGAAGGCATTGGAGAATGCTCGAGGACCGACATATCGAACCTCTCTTGAAGTCTCGTTCATGATTGCTATGACGTCACGGGATGTTTCAGTTAAGTAGATATCTCCATTGTGCCAGGTGAGTCCATAGAAACCACTCCTAGTCAGCAACAGGGTCCTTTCGCCACTCAATAAATCCAGAGATTCGATCCTTTTGGCACCGAAATCATTCCAGTACATTTTCGTTCCTACATAGAAGCCCAGACGTGGAATACATGTAGGAGGAACATTAATTGAGGCGAATATACATGTAGTGACAACATCCTTTATGGTAGATAACAGTACAGGCCTACTCTTTGCTTCATTCTGCTGAAATCAACATAATGTGTCACGACGCGAGGAAATGATCCTTAGCGCCATAAAAAGGCGCGGAAGTTTGACAAACCAATCGAGCGCGCGCGCAAAAAAAAAATAAAAAAATAAAATGAAATAAAAAATAAAAAGATCAGCTAGCTAGTTAGCTGCGCGTAAATGCATAATCGATTTTGGCAAAACATGCTCTTATTAAAGGTCATAATTTCAGAATTAGGACTGAAATTTCAGAAAACGGTTTGCTAATCTAAATACGTCAGAGTTCATTCTACAATGTGGCGGTGAAAACTCATTTTTGGTATTTTATGCCCAAGGACCCCTTTCTCGCGTCGCCGTCCGATAACTAGGGAGCTTTAGATTTTGACGCGCGGACGTTTGAGACGACGAGTGCGCTGGACGTTCTCCTCTCCCCTGTGTCGCGTTGAAAAGTAGCTTTAGATTACGCTGGGACGCAACGTATAAAAAATAAAATCGCGCCCCCATATGATCGGTGCATGAAGTAGCACTCTACGTTGCAAACTGTGCGGACGTAAAAATAGCCCAGTACGCGTAGTGAAAAACTCAGGCGACGCAAGCTAATAATAGATCGACTTGATGCGCGTTTATGCGCACGCTCAGAACATGTTTTTCCCTCTGAATGTCCGCGCGTCTAAAATCTAAAGCTCCCTAATATTAGCCGGGTTCACACGTACAAATTAGCGGGATGACGATCGCGATGCTCATCCCGAGTTTTTTTGCGAGCGTCCACACGTACCAAATTAGCGGGATAGCGATCGCGATCGGTATCCCGCTAATTTGGCGAGCGTCCACACGTACCGAATTATCCCGCTAATTGCCGATAGAGATAACAGCAAAGCCTGCAAACTGGGTCACACAGTGCCCTTCTCTATCACTGCCTGCGCGCACTTACCTTTGTCCATTGTCTTTTACGCGTCATTGGTGTGGTTCGCGCGCTGTTGTTATTGTTCTCCAAAGAGGTGAAGGACCTCCTCGCAGAGGCCTCGCTGTTGTGATGTGCGCATTGCATGATGGGATGTAAAAACTCGAGATTCTAATCCCGACCGTTCACACGTACCAGCGCGGGGCCAATTATCCCGCTAATTGGCGAACCAGCGCAAGATTTCTTGGGATTAGCGGATTAGCGGGATACAAATCTCGAGATTTGCATCGCGATCGTCATCCCGAGTTTTTTTGCACGTGTGGACAGAAAAAACCCGAAAATTAGCGGGATAAGCATCGCGATGCTAATCCCAAGAAATCTTGCGCTGGTTCATCAATTAGCGGGATAATTGGCCCCGCGCTGGTACGTGTGAACGGTCGGGATTAGAATCTCGAGTTTTTACATCCCATCATGCAATGCGCACATCACAACAGCGAGGCCTCTGTGAAGAGGTCCTTCACCTCTTTGGAGCACAATAACAACAGCGCGCGAACCACACCACTGACGCGTAAAAGACAATGGACAAAGGTAAGTGCGCGCAGGCAGTGATAGAGGAGGGCGGTGTGACCCAGTTTGCAGGCTTTGCTGTTATCTCTATCGGCAATTAGCGGGATAATTCGGTACGTGTGGACGCTCGCCAAATTAGCGGGATACCGATCGCGATCGCTATCCCGCTAATTTGGTACGTGTGGACGCTCGCAAAAAAACTCGGGATGAGCATCGCGATCGTCATCCCGCTAATTTGTACGTGTGAACCCAGCTAGTATGTATGATACATCACATATTTATTGTAATGTACATGTACGTATTCGTTAAAGTGAAAACAAAGTTCTGGTAAGGGCTTGAGAACCCGTCTGGCACCATTTCTTATTTGCTTGCAATATATCGAAAGAGTCTTACCTGAAAGAAGAAATTTACCTGGCTGACGCGGTTTGCCGGAATGATGAGTCGTTTTGGAGTATTATGAGAAAAGTCGGAAAACCGACTTTTATTCCAGAAGGCTCCAGACTAACTCGGTCTCAAGGAAAACTCGACCCTATTTCAGACAATTTACACGTAGTTCGTGATCGCCATTTGACGCGCGGACGTTTGAGCTGACGCTTGCGCTGGACGTTCTCCTCTCCCTGCGTCGTGTGGAAAAGTAGCTTTAGATTATGCTGGGACGCAACGTATAAAAAATAAATTCTCGCCCCCATGATCAGTGCATGAAGAAGCTCTCTACGTCGCAAACTGTGCGGACGTGAAAATAGCCGAGTACGCGTAGTGAAAAACTCAGGCGACGCAAGCTAAAAACAATGAAAAATAGATTAACTTTACGCGCGCTGCTGCGCACGCTCAGAACATGTTTTTTTTTTCCTTTGAACGTCCGCGCGTCTAAAATCTAAAGCCCCCTAATACCAAACGAGGCCTAACCACCGAACTAAAACAAAGTGGAATGCGTGTTCACCCAGGAAATACGCAGCCACCAAAACTTGCTACTACCGCCCTTTTGTTCGGTCAATTTTTTCCTTATATGGAGTGCGGGCTGTGTCTCCGAAGCGCAAGACCATTGTCATGTACAAACGTGCATTGTTACGTCATAATCACTAGCCACTGGACGGCGTACTCTCGCTTGCGCGCGTACCAGTGGCCCAGTCTGACCGCGCCTAAGCGTGCACTCCATATAAGGAAAAATTGACCGAACAAGATGGCGACGCAACACGGTTTTGGCTGCACGGTCTGGCGTATGTTGGGAATAGGGACAAGCATTCCACTATGTTTTAATTCGGTGGGCCTAACTGAACCGACAGGAAAGTGCGTGCTTGAAGTTTTGAAGTTTGAAGTTTGATTTATTACTCAACGACCCTCATGGGGTATGGGAGTACAATGTCAAGTGAAAATACACAAAATAGAAAATTTCAAACAAGAATGAACATATATACAAATATATACAAGATATCAACATACTTTTCAAATAAAATTTGCATAAAAGTATGTCATAAATAATATACTATACAAAATAAAATGTAAAACTATCACATGAATCACGCACAATGCAGGCACTGCCTGATGCAAATAATCACGCAAAGGGTATATAAAATAAACTAAATCCATCGAAATAATAAAGTGCAGTAACTAACTAAAAAAGGACATTATTACCTTACAAAACCTCGAAATGTTTGTCAATGTTTGCTAATCCTGTACAAAACAAATGGTGCAAGCCTATACGCACATCACCTCAGTTGCTGAGACGCGCGGTCTTTGAAGTTTTTGTTGTTGTTTATCAAGCGGATTGTTTTTAGAGGTGCTTGATAGGCGCACACTAATTTTGCATGCGCGCCAAAGAGGTTTTTGATGCGCGCGTTGTAACAACTCGGACCATTACTGCGAGCAGCCAGAACGCGAAGCGCTACAATGTAGTTTATACAGGCCGCTCCCATAGTACAACACTGTACAATCCAGAGTAGGGACAACCAATTATACAACTCATCCCGCCGTCAAAGGGAGGCCGAGTTATCCCCGAGTCCGAGTTTAGCCTGACCCCGTTCGGGTAAGTTCTGAGACTGAACCTTTTTGGTTAATATTTCGCATTTTCGTCGTTACCCATCGAATATCTTGTTATTACAGCTTTTTTCCTCACATTTCCTAGGCATACGTTCACATTTGGGAGCGAAATTTGACAACTTTTTCAGGCGTACCAGAACTTTGTTTGGGCTTTAAGAACTGTCTCGAAGGTTGTTGCGCACAGAACACAACAGGAACACTGCGGTGCAGAGGATACAGATAATTATCATGTAACAATGGCAGGTCATTCGATGAGAAATTTTTAAAGGTGCATGGTCCCGGTGTTTTAGTCAAATGCGTACGCGGGCGCACGGCGCAAGTTTCCTATAGAGACCTACGCTATCGACTCCTCTTTAGCGCTTACGCTTTGGCCCACTTCCCCGAGTCCGAAGAAGTCCGATTCACTGTACATAGTCAGTGGTCCGATCACAATTCGGCTCATTATTCGGCTGAGGGGGATGACAGCTTCAGCAAACTTCTTTTGTGATGTCATAATAAGAAGCACATATGCACGCACCCTGGCATTACTACAGTACTGCGTGTTGCGCAGAGAAGACAACGAAGGCAACGTTACTTAGCAACACCTACGCGCTTTACTCTTGATGACAGCTCAACTTCTGCTATCTTCGTATCAATGCTATTACGGTCACAGTTACGATCACGGTGATCGGCAGTATCATCAAAAGCGCTCTCTACACTACCGGGACTATGCACCTTTAATATAAGAACGCTTAGATAGACAGAAAGGCAGACAGACACTGAAAGAGATTAGCATTATATGGCTGAGTAACTCGGTATTTTATACTTGCGATGTTTCCTCTAGCGCAACGGGTAAGAAAAGAAAATCAGTGTGAAATTCATTTAAATCACTTTTATGGTCATAGCAAAGTGCCCGGATGCTACCTTCGGAGGGAGGGGAGAATGGTATCGGAAGTCGCTGGATTTAGCAACACATCTGTAAACCTGCCCTTTTTCTATGCAATATAGGTAAATGTGCATACAGGATAGTGTGTGCTCGTGTGCTTGCAATTTTTTTATGACATTCATCATTACTCATACAGTGCACTCCCGTTATAACGAAGTCCACGGAACTGGCAGTTTTCTTTCGTTATATGGGAATTTCGTTATAACCGAACAAATAAACAATACAAATACATATAGTGGATAATGTTGCGGCCTGAATTAACTTCGTTGTAACCGAAATTTCGTTGTTAATAACCGTGTTCGTTATAACGGGAGTGCAATGTATTCATCCAAATACATTATCTGTTGTATAGTTGGATGGCATTGCGTTGTCTGATACTGTAGCAAAGCAATGCTGTACACACCTTCATTGTTAAAAGCGAGGCCACGAACGTAAGTGATCTGAGTGTCGACAACATCCTCGGGTTCAGCGTTGAGGGCGTCTATGCTCATCTTCTGAATGGCTCCTGGGGTTTGGACTCCCCAGTACAGTTCTCTGGAAGATAGCAAACAAAAACTTACTCACTTTCACTTTCACAGTAATTCAAATCATAAATGAGTCTCGATCCATCAGCGTCAACACTTTTCTTTTTTTCTTTTTTTTACCTTCCGCCTTGTTCCGTTAGACATTCCGAGTTTATGTTCCTTCACCCAACCGGCATCAGTCAAAAAATTCTACCAACACCAATTTTTCCCTTCATAGTTTTGCGACATCACGCTTAATTGGCATTAAGGCAGACGGGTAGGTCTCTGGAACAGACTTTTTTTTTTTTTTTTTTAGAATAGATGACAGAGGATTAGCGATCACGGGTAAATACACATGTCAACACACTTCTGCTTGGCGTGACTGACTGCACCGTGCAGTCAAGAATGTAAGAAAGGAAGGTTATCTCTTCAAGAGGTTTCAAAAAATCCCCATGTTCTAAACCGATATAGTCTCTGTAATGTGCGAAAATTTCAGAATATGATTTTGGGTGAATAACTATTGTATGTTTGACATGAAATATTTCAGAAGTAATCCTCACGCCTCCACATTTACAAAATAAACCAGCAAACTAAAGTTTACTCAAATTAATTATTCTTGCGTCGGGTTGTTGTTGTTGTTGCTAATTCAAACTGAATGACAAATTGCTTTTTATGGAGGTAAGCAAGCCCCGATCAATCAATGGCTGAGTAAATGCCGTGATAAATTCCTATTGCCAAACATATTGGAATGGCATTCGAGTTCAGGATCTCCTGGTCGCTAGACATATATATGTGTCATATCCATTAGATATTTACCTAACTTCCGCCTAATGGCCAGTGATGGTTCTGATCTCTGTGTATTTACTTTAAAAACCAACAATATAATGATTCTTGAAGTTGTTTTTTTTTTTTCCATTCCAACTGATTTACTAACATACATGTATATAAACACCGATCATTATCATTATTAACTGAAACTGAAGATTATCATTACCCACACGGCAGATAAGGTTGACTTGACCTCTTAGGACCTTCAATTCACAATTCAACTGATGTCATCATTAAACCAAAGTATACGAACAGGTCACCAGCAGGTAGTATGGCATTGTATAATGAGTGATATGGCCTAGAGTGTAAATTATCCGAGACAGTAACATAATCGATGTAATACCTATAGACTGTCAAAGCCCAGAGGTAATTGTCCTGATAGCCATTGATGTATAAAACTGTCCTTATTTGTAAAAGCTATAGCCATGGAGGTGTACTGTCCACAATGGTAGGATCCAACGGCGTAAATCCATACTGAGGAGTGGGGGGGATGATCGGCGATAGTCACCATCACCACGATTACAAGCCCATAACCGAACCGGCGCAGCCTTGAGGGGGACGGGGGTGAGAGAAACTTGGTAACCCCCCCCCCCCCCCACACACACACACACACACACACACTTTACAGGGATCGGATGTCTCACTCTTTTGCATGAAATATAAAGTGGGAGGAGAGTGATATATTTCTGACAAACTGTTACAAGCGAGCTTGAAAATTTTGACATTTTACAGTCCCCAAACTGCAGTTTGTGACTGTATTTTGTCCGCTTTGGAAATTAAGGGGGGGGGGGGGGCACCGGGTGAAACTGCCGGCAATTACTGACAGCAACATCAAGAGAATGGCATAACAATTAAATGCGAGCGAGCGAAGCGAGTGAGCTTGAAAATTTTGACATTTTACTGTAAAAAAAAAAAAAAAAAAACTGCCGTTTTGGGCTGTATTTTTTCGCTTTGGAAATTAAGGGGGGCGCACAGGGCGCAACTGCTGGCAGTTCGTACTGGCAGCAACATCAGGAGAATGGCATAACGATTAAATGCGAGCGAGCGAAGCGAGTGAGCTATAGAAAATTTTGACATTTTACAGTCCCAAAACTGCCGTTTGTAGCTTTATTTTTAGCTTTGGAAATTAAGGGGGAGCACCGGGCGAAAACTGGTGGCAATTACTGGCAGCAACATCATGAGAATGGCATAATGATTAAATGCGAGTGTGCGAAGCGAGCGAGCTTGAAAATTTTGACATCTTACAGTCCCCAAAACTGCCATTTGTAGTTATATTTTTCGCTTTGGAAATTAAAGGGGACGCACCGGGCACAACTGCTGTCAATCACTGGCAGCAACATCAGGAGAATGCCATAGCGATTAAATGCGAGCGAGCGGAGCAAGCGAGCCTTAAAATTTTGACATTTTGCAATCCCAGAAAATGTCGTTTGTAGCTGTATTTTTTCGCTTTGGAAATTAAGGGGAGGCACACCGGGCGAAAACTGCTGGCAATTACTGGCAGCGACATCTAATCAGGAGAATGGCATAATGATTGAGCGAGTGAGCGGAGCGAGCGAGCTTCAAAATATCAGCTGCAAAATATCAGCTGCAATGTAGGAAATGTGCAAACTACGGCCATAAGGAAAAGTTCTGCCAATTCTAGGTCCTTGGCCAAGAAGAGAGAGCCACTGAAGATAACGCTGACTCTGTATGCATCCCCACTCAGGTATTAGAACAGAAAACAATTAATCTCAATGATAATAATGACGACTTCATTGATGAGTATAGTAAATGTTACCTTAATCTATCAAAATGTAAGGGGTTAAAACTTGGCCATATAAATGTACGAAGTTTGTTTGATAAACTGGATGAAGTCCGATTTATGTTATCCAAAACTAAGTTTGATATTTTATGTATATCTGAAACATGGCTGCATGAAAGAATTCAAGATAATTTAATTCAAATCCCTGATTATACGGTAATAAGACAAGATAGACGAAATAATCGGCGCGGAGGAGGAGTATGTATGTACATCCATACTTCGCTAACTTTTATGAAACGTGATGAGCTCTGTAATGATGTTCTTGAGGCTGTTTGGATTTAGTTACCACTGACAAAGTTTAACAAGTTGATTGTTGGTTGTCTTTATAGACCCCCAAATGCTGATAGTTTGTATATGGATATTACATTTGATACTTTAGAAAGAATTATGACGGAAGATAAAGAACTTATAATCCTAGGGGATATGAATTATGATTATAAAAGAAATGATGTAATAAGTGATACCAGTAATCCAGTTAATGATATTGAGAATTTATTTATGATGACCCAACTTGTTAGTGAACCAACTAGGGTTACTGAAACCAGTTGTAAATGCCTTGATCATATATTGACTTCTATACCCGAATATCATGATTTTTGTGGAGTCGCAAAGATCTCCGTCAGTGACCATTATCTGATTTATACGAGTGTGGTATTTCATAAGAAAGAGTATGGACATAATTTGATACATTTTCGTGATTATAGTAAGTTTGATTCTACTCATTTCATTCATGATTTAGAAAAGTGTGATATATTTCATTCAGAAAATGATATGGATGATAACATGGAAATGAAATGGAATAGATGGAAATCTGCATTCATGGACATATGTGATAAGCATGCTCCGATTAAACAATGTAGGTTGAAACGAAGACATAATCCATGGATGACACCAGACATTATCAAGTTGATCTATAGAAAAGATTTTTTGAAAAAAAAGTCTGTTTCTGTCAAATCTCCAGAAGTCTTGTCAGAATATCGGAAAGTCAGAAATAAGTTATCTGAAGAAATTAGATTGAGTAAGAAACTGTATTTTGATAATGTCACTCGAAAGTATGGTAAAAATAGTAAAGTATTATGGAAGGAATTGAATAGAATTCGTGGTGACAATAAGCATATGTCTATTATACCTGGTGAACTTGATGGTGATAAATTAAACAGGTTTTTTGTTAATGTTGGTGAAACAATATCTAGATCTTTTAAAGACGAAGCTTTTAAATGGTATCATCCGCAGTGTATTCATTTTTTTCAATTCGATAGTATCGACTCAAATAGAATCTTTACATTATTATCGAATCTACCAACAGATAGTAGTATGGATGTGTTAGAAATGGATGCAAAACTATTGCAGGTTGCTGCACCAGTGATTTATACCTCTCTTTGTAGATTGTTCAATGAAAGCCTGACAACTGGTCAAGTACCAGTAGATTGGAAGAAAGCAAGAACGACACCTGTTTACAAAGGCAAGGGTTCGAAGAATGACCCTACCAATTATCGACCAATCTCTGTAGTTTGCCATATATCTAAACTCTTGGAAAAAGAGGTCCATAAACAGTTTCTGAAATATCTCCAGAGCAACGATTTAATCAATATTGATCAATTCGCTTTCCTTCCCGAACATTCAACGCAAACTTGTTTGCATCGTGTTGTGGATGACTGGTACGAAGCGTTTAACAACAATGAATGTGTAGTAGCCTGTTTTCTTGATATATCTAAATGTTTTGATAGTATTGATATGAATATTGTGTTGACCAAGCTTAAATGGTACGGAGTTCAGGAATATGAGTATAAATGGTTCTCCAGTTATTTACATGATCGAAGTCAAGCTGTCCGGGCGCATGGATCTTTGTCAAAGTTTCGTGATATTACAGTGGGTGTGCCCCAGGGTAGTATACTAGGACCCCTTTTATTTTTGTTATTTATGAATGATATAACTCAGTGTCTTAGATTTTCACAATGCAATATATATGCGGATGATGTGGTTATATATACCACCAGTAGGTATGTTGATGAAGCATCCTCACGTCTGCAGTCAGATCTGAATGATTTATATCTTTGGTATACTAGGAATAAGTTAAAGATCAACGTTGATAAAACCAAAGTGATGGTTTTGAGTATTTCCAAAAAATATGATCTGAATATTTGTATTAATGCTGAACGTATTGAGCAAGTTCACAGTATTAGGTACTTAGGTATTGAAATTGATGATAAGTTATTATGGAATAATCATGTACGACAGTTAACGAAGCAGCTAGGTTGTAAAATTTATTTACTACAGAAAATGCGTAAGTTTGTCAATCAAAATGTGTTGAATTTTCTGTATCTCACTCTAATACAACCTTGCATAGATTATGCTTCTTCTGTGTGGGGCCATTGCTCTTCTAAATCACTGGATAATTTGTTACGTCTGCAAAAGAGAGCAGCAAGAGTGGTGAAAAGTAATTATGATTATGTTAATAGTCATGGTGATGATCTTATCAAAGAACTTAAATGGAAATCATTTGAGCAACGACGAGATTATTTTTTGGCAACATTAATGTACAAATGTGTATATGGTTTAGCCCCCACTCGTATGGTTAATGAAATAGAAATGGTCTGTGACAGGCATTCTCATAACACTCGTTCAGCCGACTCACTCAATGTGGTCATTCCAAAACCAAATCGTGCATGTTTTAAGAAGTGCTTTCGCTTCTCGGGAGCTCAAGTATGGAATTCACTACCAGACACTTTACAGAATGCCCGGACTGTTCAGCATTTTAAGCGTGTATATAAGCAGTTATATTTTTTGTAATATGTACTTGTTGTTGTGACCATCTCAGCTGCAGAAAATCCTTCCTGTCGTTTTTATTCTAGTTATTGAAAATTATTTATCTTTGGGCTTTTTTTGTAACCTCTTCTCTGCGAGAGACAGCGAGGGAACATTATCATATCTCTTATATGCTTGTTAATATTATGATTATTCTTTGGTGTGTGTGTGTGTGTGTGTGTGTGTGTGTGGTGTATGTGTGTGGGCGCGCGTGTGTGTGTATGTGAGTGTGTGTGTGTGCGCGCCTGTGTGTGAGTATGTGAGTGTGTGTGTGTGTATGTGTGTGTGTGTGTGTGTGTGTGTGTGTGTATGTGAGTGTGTGTGTGAGTGAGAGATTGGGTGGATATGAGTACTCTGCTGTCATGTGCTCCCTTTGAAAAGGTCATGACATGAATGCCGGCTTTTATGCCATGTGGATTCTAATGCTTAGTCCAGATGTGTTTTTCTTTGTCTTTCTCTGCAGTCTTCTCGCCAAAGGAGTTGCAAAGTGAATTTTAGAACATGAATTTTATATTGTTAATAATTAACTATTCATCTGATTTGATATTTTAATTACTGCAGCTGATTTGGATTTTATACTGATGACAATTCATTGTAATGACTGAATTTTTGTTTGTATTTTTATGTTTTATCTCAGGACCTTGATGAAAAACAGCTCATGCTGATCAAGCTATCCTGAATAAATATGTTTCAATAAAATTTTGACTTATTACAGTCCCAAAACTGCCGTTTGTAGCTTTATTTTTAGCTTTGGAAATTAAGGGGGGGGGGGCACCTGAAACTGCTGGTAATTACTGACAGCAACATCGAGAGAATGGCATAACAATAAAATGCGAGCGAGCGAAGCGAGCGAGCTTAAAAATTGTGGCATTTTACACAAAAAAAAAATTGCCGTTTTGGGCTGTATTTTTTCGCTTTGGAAATTAAGGGGGCGCACAGGGCGCAACTGCTGGCAGTTCGTACTGGCAGCAACATCAGGAGAATGGCATAACGATTAAATGCGAGCGAGCGAAGCGAGTGAGCTTGAAAATTTTGACATTTTACAGTCCCCCAAACTGTCGTTTGTGGCTGTATTTTTTCGCTTTGGAAATTAAGGGGGAGCACCGGGCGAAAACTGCTGGCAATTACTGGCAGCAACATCAGGAGAATGGCATAATGATTAAATGCGAGCGAGCGAAGCGAGCGAGCTTCAAAATTTTGACTTATTACATTCCCAAAACTGCCGTTTGTAGCTATATTTTTCGCCTTGGGAATTAAGGGGGGAGCACCGGGCGAAAACTGCTGGCAATAACTGGCAGCAACATCAGGAGAATGGCATAATGATTAAATGCGAGCGAGCCAAGCGAGCGAGCTTCAAAATTTTGACTTATTACAGTCCCAAAACTGCCGTTTGTAGCTATATTTTTCGCTTTGGAAATTAAGGGGGGGGGGGGAAGCACCGGGCGAAAACTGCTGGCAATAACTGGCAGCAACATCAGGAGAATGGCATAATGATTAAATGCGAGTGAGTGAAGCGAGCTTCAAAATTTTGACATCTTACAGTCCCAAAACTGCCGTTTGTAGCTATGTTTTTCGCTGTGGAGATTAAGGGGGAGCATCGGGCGAAAACTGCTGGCAATTAGTGGCAGCAACATCAGGAGAATGGCATAATGATTAAATGCGAGTGTGCGAAGCGAGCGAGCTTGAAAAATTTTGAATTCTTACAGTCCCCCAAACTGCCATTTGTAGCTATATTTTTTGCTTTGGAGATTAGGGGGGGGGGGGGGGGCGCACCGGGCGCAACTGCTGTCAATCACTGGTAGCAACATCAGGGGAATGGCTTAGCGCTTAAATGCGAGCGAGCGGAGCGAGCGAGCTTTAAAATTTTGACATTTTACACCCAAAAAACTACCGTTTTCAGATATATTTTTGCGATTTGGTTTGTCCCACTTTTATGGGGGAACCATCCCCCCCCCCATCGACGCCTCTGCATATGAGGGAGCTTTTGTTAAGTGAAAGATATGCTGCACACTCTTTGACAAAATAATTAGGGAAATATACGTCAATCTCAACAGTTATACTTATCGAAAGGAATCCAGTATAGCGGAGCTTTTGCATGTTTATGATTGCAATTCAACGATTTGGTGCATAGTTCTGGCGGTATTTGAACAATAATTCCCATTAAGAAAGTTCGAAATTTGTCCCTCATCTCGGAAATTGTTTGGGGGATAAATGATTCGCCTGCCTAAACACTTTCGTAGGGGCGGGGCAAATGCCCTTTGCCCCCCCCCCCCCCCCCCGAGATATTTTCGACGCTCCTGATCTTCCCTGGGTATACCCATAGATGTATCTTGACTGAATTACCAGTCACTGGTCGTTCCTCATGAATGATTCAGGAAATTGAGGGGGTTCAATTATGGCAATATAGTTTTTTTATTGTTTGTTTTTCGTACATATTTTGCAGATGGTCCCAAGTTACTCTCGTCTTAGCATGTTTACATGTAGGCCTACACTATTTGACGTTGTCAACGTCTCAGCCATACCTTACAGTGTATGTGCATGTCCGCGAGCGAGCGAAGCGAGCGAGCGAGCGCTTGAGAAAATTATGCATTCGATTTCCTACAAGATAGAATACTGTTCAGCTCTGTTACCTGTCTGAAGGCCGGCGTACAAACGTCATGCAATATGCCAAAATTGATACAATCACATTTCTGCTTCCTCCATTTTTTTTTTCTTCAAAATTCAGGGGGGGATGATTGTACAGGCCATCCCCCCCTCCTCCATTTCAGGGGGGGATATATCCCCCCATCCCCCCCGGGATTTACGCCCATGGTAGGATCTTATCAGGTTACTGTCCTTAATCGTTATTGTAAGAACAGCGATTGTCCTCGCTGGTAGATGTCTTGACCTTGATTATGTCTAGCTGAAGGGCTATCAACCTTCCTGCCAATTTTCATCTTTCTCAAACAGTCAAAGTAGTAAACGTCCTCTACCTGGTCTTTACCCTTTTCTTGTTAATCGCATCTTTTTGTGAATTTTATTTTGTTTTTTCAAGTTTTGTTTTTTCTTCCGCCCCGAATTTCAAACATCAATTATAATTAATATCTAGGTTATATTGCCAAATAGACACAGTGCAGGCAATAACTGCATATCAATATTCCAGCCCTTTTGACACCAATGTTTATTTCCTTATCTTGTCTTGTATAATTATATCTTACAATTTATTCATCGAATTATGTAGGCCTGTATAATTATGTAATGTATGTGTCATGCTTGATTTACATCTAACTTTGAATGCCTTTGTAAATGAATCATAAAAGAGCTCCACTGACATTCCCTAAAATTGGGACAATACGTAAATTTCTCAATCGGGAATCAGCGGAGAGATGGCATGAGCGTTATGTTGTCACGAATTTGAAAACTTGACAAAAAACAAACAAACAAACTCGGCTTTAAGTTGTGTAACCCATGTTTGTAAACATGACCACATCACCTCAATCTTGCATGGATTACACTGGCTGCCCAAACCATACCGGCGCAGATTCTTTTGTTAACTTTCTCCTGCATAATCTGGTGGTTTTGGCCCAACGATGAATCTCCAAGAACTTATCCAAAAATATCAGTTATGCCTACCTAGAAATCTGCGTTCTATGTCTCTCTTTGTTCAACTAAACCGTAACTAAATTCAATGGAGCACGAGCTTTTGCAGTGGGAGCTGTTAAACTATGGATTGGTCTCCCTGATAATATTTAAACTTGCAAAATAGTTAATTTCTTCAGAAGAAAGAAATGCTAAAAACATTCTAGTTTCGAAGGAAAGTGTTCCGCCCTTTATTATCTTAGTTTTCGCTGTATTGATTATGGATTTCTTTTCCATCATCTGCTCTTTTTTTTTTCGGTCTCTTTTCTATTCTGAAGTCATCCTTGAAGCGAAAAGATATTTCTTTCAGAATTTGATATGGTTACAAAAGAATATGTTATCATCCATTCTATTGTTATTATTCATCTGAGAAATGTATATATTGATTACAGGGTGCTGTTTGTTATTCCGAAGGCTTGTTAATCTGAAACACACAAACTCCCTATACCTAGAGGTTCGTTAATCCGAAAATGAAAAAGAGTTCGTTAATCCGAACATTTGTGGCGTTATTCTGAAGGTTCGTTATTCCGAAGATTTGTTAATCCGAAAATGAAATTCGGAAAAATGAACCTTCGGAATAACGAATCTTCGGACTGAAGAGCCTTCGGAATAACGAACCTTCGGAATAACGAGCTGTAACCGGATTACATTGGTATCAAAAGTTACTAACGATTATTCAACGTTAAGACTAACGAAAGGCTGGCTTTACTTAGCAATACATGATCTGTTCTTATTTTTTAAAATCTTAATGGACGTTATTCCTTTTAATGTTTTCATGATTTCTTGTTTGCGGGTGTAACTTGATACCATTGTCATAACTTGCTATGACCTCAATCAAATAAATCAGATACAATCACTCATTTTTTCTTGAATACTTTTAGCTAAAGTAAAATCTACTACAGTGAGTAACGGACCCACCTTCTTATAGGATTAATGGTAACTCCGTATGGTCGCGTTTGTGGTAAAGAAATTAAGGTTCTTCTCCCAGATCCATCGTAATTTACTACGGCTATCTTGCCAAGAGTGGCATGGAAATCACTCCAGTATACCTTGGACTCCCTGGGATCGACTGCCACTCCGAGGGGATCTGAAAAACAAATCCAGAAAAAATCATCCGTGTTATTATAATATCTACTTATGCAGAACTATAACTTGTATCAAGATTCCAGTCATATAAAATGAAGACCAACAGTAATGGATCCTTAAACAACTTAACAATGAAGACGTTTGATGCATTAGTATGTTGGCATGATTTATCGCATTTTATAAGGAAAATGACGCAAACACACACACACACCATCATCATCATCATCATCACATACAGAACTGCAAATGATGATGTCATCCCATGTTAACTCAATTAAAGGACAGGCACCCGGATATCTATAGAAAGTTTGACAGCAGGAAATTTTCAGTTTCACACCTCACTAAAAGTAAATTTGTACACTCAATTATTAAACTATTTCATTGCGCCCTTGAATGAAAAAAGAGAGATAAAATAACACCGAAATCGTAACGAAAAATTTGTAAATTTTGTGGCCATGTCACCTCTTATGTCTGCGGAAACAACTACAGTAGCGTCTGATCCGTCGAGGCGAGAGCTCTGTATTTGCCCTGGATCCCCCGGGTACGTCCAGAAGAGAAGTTGGCGAACGGGGTCATAGTCCAGACTCCGCACGTTACCAGGGTTCGAGAGAGGGAGCGTGGTATACGAGATGTCCCTGATGTTAGAAGCGTATATTGCTCGTCTAGAGTAATCCCCCACCAGCATGAACTCATCTACACATCAGTTAGATGTATCAGTGCGGGAAAGACGAGGAACAAAGAATGCAAGCATCTTAGGTGAAGGAAATGACTGTTATTCTAGTTATATGTCAGATTAGCAGCATCGGGTGCATGGATCTGCACCTTGTAGACAAATGTGGCTGTACATCTGATGAAAACTGGTGATAATAATTAGGTGATCCGAGTATCCTCTCGGATCACATTTGTACGGATTCTTTTTTCTTTCTTTCTTTCTTTCTTTCTTTCTCCTCAAAAGTTGTGTAGGGGTTAGCTCAGAAAGTTATCCGCCTATCAATTTCAAAATTATACCATATATGTATCGTGTCCCAAAGACGACAGATCTAATAAAATAATTGTGATCAGTCGACCGCGACGTCACTATGACGTCATTATATGAAATCACATTTTCATTCATATCTCATTAATAGAATGGAATTTCTCAAAGAAATTTACGTCTCATATAGTTCAAGTCAAGCTCTTTCTACTCATATTCTCAAAATTTATCTCTATGCTTAAAACGTACGCGTACGCGCACGTTGAAATGTTGTAATGCTCCAATCGAGCTCAAATTTCTTTTTTGCAAACGTTTCAGATCATTTGGAGCATTTCTCAAAAAATTGAAAAAAATGGACGGACGCGTACGCGCGCGCGCATATACGCACGCACAGCTCATATGCAAGAGAAATTTCCCGGTTTTTTTCACACGGATCGGATGTCTGAAATGTCAAGGAATAATTCTACCAAGTTTCAAGTCGATCCGACTCAATGACGTCATACGGGCCTGTCAAAGTTGAAATTCCGCGCGTTCGTCAATGGCGATGCACAGTGCAAATATGCCAAAAAACCGCCAATTTCAATCCCGATTTTAATCGTCAGGATGGACGGTGACCCCCCCCCCCCCTTTTCTTTACATGTTCTGAAAGCTGATGGGTTGTACAAATCATTTCATGGGTGCCCGATGCTGTAAAAATGATTAAAATGTATCAAATTTCTTAGTAAAATAAAAAAAAGTAAATTTTAAGTTCACTCGAGCGTATCTCACTTCTCCTTTGCCGATTTTCACCCAGATTTCAGTATGTTGTCGCTTTTTAAATGCTGTTTCATAATTGCATATCAAAATTTTGATTGGATGACGTCATCACCTCATAAAATGGATTGAAAGTAACCTTGTCAAATCTGGCCAGTTTACGTGCTTTCTCTATGGGAGTGCAGTTTTTCTGGAAATGAAAATTGACATGACTATCTTTATCGAGCACTAGCTCACTTACCCTTCGGTGAATATCTCCCAGATTTTAATATGTTGTAGCTGGGGTTTTAGGCTATTGTTAGTGCACCTTCCATTATTTCATAAGACGTCGGGATCACGTCGAAAAACTTGGTTAAAATTGGTACTTGGCTTCGATGTAGCGTCATTTTGCTTAATACACAGAGCCTATGGTGGATGAAATAGCTCAGTGGATAGCGCATCCGACTTTTAATCTAAAGGTCTCAGGTTCGAGGCTCACCCCTGCTTTTTTGCTTAAAAAGACACTTTTTTCTTCTTTTTCTTTAGTTAGTCTTATTCTCCCTTCCTAACTTTATATTTTTCTGATTTTTTTTTATGCTTCTCCTTCAAATTTCTATACAATACCTTAACTTTTCTTTATTTATCTTTCTTTCTTCCACTTTCTGTGCAATAGATCAACAACAACAATGGCTATCAACCCCATATTTTGCACATTGTTAGTTCATGTCACGAACATAATTTCATAAAATAACAACTACTTCCTCCGACACTATCTTGGGTAAGTAAATTAGGGTCAAAGGTCAAAAGTTTTTAATCCTGTATCTTGGTAAGTACACGTCCTGTCTTTCCCACATTTCACAAAATAACAACTTTTTGCTCAGATGCCATCTTGGCTGTGTAAAGTGGGGTCAAAGGTCAAATATACTTCATTCTGTAATCTCATTAGTGTATATGGTATTACCGTCATATTTTGCACACACTTGGACCTCGATAGATGGATCATTTTGTAAAATAACGACGCTTTGGACGGACGTCATTTTGGCTGTGCAAATGAGGTATTATCTCTATGGGAGTACATTTTGGGGGGGGGGGGGAAATGAAAAATGACATGACTGTCTTTATCTAGCACTAGCTACTTTATCCTTCCGTGAATTTCTCCCAGATTTTAATATGTTGTAGATGAGACTTGATTATTCTTATTGGAAGTCGGGATTACGTCCAAATACCTGGTTGAAATTGACGCTTAGCTTCAATGTCGGGAGATATGTGTTTCTTTCGGTGACTTTCTTTGCAATAGCTCAAGATTAACATGCCCTTTCACCCCCACATTTTGCACATGTTTAGTCCATGTCAAGTCCATCTTTTCATAAAATAAAAGTTACTTCATCAGACACTGTCTTTTCTAGGTAAGTTAGGGTCAAAGGTAATGACATTTATTTCTGAATATATCGGATCATCTAATCTGTCAGTGTTGACAAATTCCAAGTCTAGTTACTTTGGGTATTTGATACCCGAATATTTCTGGTAAAAGTGGTATTCTCAACATGACACGACGAAAAAGGGAGGAACTCGAAAATTTATGAAACTAAATATGCTGAACAACTCAAACAAAAACATGAACAAGGAGGCAAGCCCTGCTTTTTAGCAGTTAATTCCATTTCCAACAACTTTGATTCAGTATTGGAAATTCAGGTCATAACATTTATCGTATTTCAGTTCACAATAATTTCCTTGATTACATTAATTGTTTTTGTGCCATCTAATGTATTCATATGTTTTATTGCATTTAAAGTTTTATTGGAAATGAAATAAATATAATAATAATAACATTAATAATGATGATAATAATAATAATAATAATAATAATAATAATAATAATAATAATAATAATAATGATAATAATAATAATAACAATAAAGCCTCTTCAGTGTTACCATTGCTCTACCAAAGGGCCCTGCTATTATCATCACCCTAGCGTTGACAGTTTTATACGGCTTGTGCCGAAAGGGTGGGTTGGGTGGTGGCGCGTCGCGTTAATGGGAACACCACCCTTCGTCCAAAGCCCCCCCCCCCCCCCCCCCCCGGTTTTGCCGAAAGGGTGCGTTGGAAGCATTGGGTCGCGTCGCGTTGACTGGAACCCCACCCTTCGTCCAAAGCCCCCCCCCCCCCCCCGGTTTTTGCCGAAAGGGTGCGTTGGTACTTTTTCTCATGTAATATTAAAAGACGAGTTTTGAATTTATATTTAACCTATAAACAACCATTTCAAAGAGGCTGTCGTCCGGATCTAATATTTAGTTCGTCCAATGTTCATTTGGTCCAATATCCATTTGGTCTAATATCCGTTTCTGTTTTACATTACAGGGCATGGATCATGTGGATAATCAGTGGCTTATCTATAGTCCAGCTGCTGGGGGTGCTGGCCTGGCACCATGGGGGAGGGGCGAGGGACCCTAAACTTTACCCTAATCTTATTTCATGTGTATGAACATATTTTTTTTTCTCCCTCAATGAAGGGTCAGAGGGTAGTCCGTAGTCGTAGAAAAAGGCCCCCCCCAAAAAAAAAAAAAATAATAATAATAATAATAATAACCCAGTTGGTCATATAGACGAAACGATGATTGGACCAAATGGTACCTGATTAGACCAGGAGGCTGGCTATTAGACCAAATGACAATAAGATCAATGGTTATTAGACTAAATGGGTGTAGACTAAATGATGATAGACAGACTAAGGCTAGACCAACTGGGCAATGGACCAAAATTAATGATGCGTACACCAAATTTATATTGGACAAATTTGGTTTATTTTAGACTATTTGCTGATTAGACGAAATGGAATTAGACCAACTCGGTATTTGATGATATAAATTGGTGTTAGACCAAAAATAGACCAACTGGCTATTATTAGACGAATTGACTGTAGACCAAATAGTAATTAAACCAAATAACAATTAGACCAAACAGTATTTGGACGAAATGATGACCAGACCAACTGGTTATTAGACCAACTGATATCAAACAGTCTATTAGACCAACTGGCTGTAGACCAAGTGGTAATAGAGTGTAAACCGATCCGGACGATAGCCTTTTTGAAATGGTTGTTTGAAGGTTAAATATAAATTCAAAACTCGTCTTTTAATACTACATGAGAAAAAGTACCAACGCACCCTTTCGGCAAAACCGGGGGGGGGGGGGGGGGGCTTTGGACGAAGGGTGGGGTTCCAGTCAACGCGACGCGACCCAACGCTCCCAACGCACCCTTTCGGCAAAACCGGGGGGGGGGGGGCTTTGGACGAAGGGTGGTGTTCCCATTAACGCGACGCGCCACCACCCAACCCACCCTTTCGGCACAAGCCGTTTTATACACCTGGGTCGAGAGGGACATAATGGGTAAAAACATCTTGTCCAAGGACGTAAGCACGGGATTCGAACTCGGGTCCTCCGATCAGGAGTCGGGAGTCTTATCCACTATGCCACAGCGCTTCCCCTTAAAGGGTGTGTACAGTTCTGGTCGAGGTGAGGATTTAGCTTTTAACGTTTTGCGAGATATTCAGAAACCACTCTATGAGATGTCAAAGAGCATGCAGTTTTAAGGGGTTTTAAAAGTTTATTCGATGAAAATCCGTTTTGAAATGGCTGAGATATCCAAAAACAAGATGAAACAAAGAGATCCTAATAAAGTTGTGGCATGTCGCCTTTTATTATTAGCACTTTTTTTGATATCTCAGCCATTTCAAAACCAATTTCTGTTCATCAAATAAACGTTGAATCCTTCTTAAAATTACATGCTCTTTCATATTTCATAAGAGGCTTTTCATTGTCTCACTTAGGAATGTTCAAAACATGAATCCACACCTCAACCAGTACTGTACAGTCCCTTTAAATGAAATAGAAAAAAAAAAATATGAACTGGTCTAATGTAAAATGCCAGTTCGCTTCGCTCCCACCCTAATCGGAAGAAAATATAGGTTTTCCCGGCCAATTTCGCACTTTTGTCAGTCCATTTGATAAAAGACAAAAGGTTTAGCGAAAATCCTCATCACTGCACATTCTGTCATACAAAATTGCAAGTTGGTCGGTCAATTTATTTTTCATTTCATTTCATTTATTTTTTTCCATCTCCAACAGAACTTGTAAGTAAATTTTTCCTTCCACATGAAATATACATTTAGCATAATTTCGATCAATGAAATTTGCACATGTGCCTTTCGAATTCGTAAAACGGGCATTCAAATTGGCACGTGCTCTTCAGTCATTCAAATCGCCAGCACTGGCCGAAAGGGGTATTTCAGTCGTTCGATTTCGCTTTTGAGCAGTCACATTCCAAAAATGTTCATTCAAATTAACGTCATGTTATTTATTTTTTGAAAAGGTTAGAACATTTAAACGCGTATTTTAATGTGATTTTTTTTTTGTTTCATCCATGCTCTGTTAAGCAGTAAAAGTATCATATTTTTTACCCTATATAACTCGAGTTTGTTGTTCTGTAACGCCCCTTTTCTTCCATACATGTCATTTTAGGCCTACATGTACCAATACTACAGATTAACTTCATCTTCTTACAGTCATGACAGCACAAGTTAGATACAGACTTATTTCTCAAGAAGACAGAAAAAGAATCATATGAACATTTGATGATCATAAACTTGAGTTCCTAGAACTGGCTGACACACTCGGAATAAAACGCTCAATGGCCAGTTGTGGCCACATGCACTATCTTCGGACTGGAAGACTCAATAAGCACATTGAAGAAAAAAAAAACTGTTGCCAAAATCTCTAAAATAAATACTAACATATGAAATGTAATAACGTTTGCAAAACAATAACTTTGTTGAAAAAAAAAGAAGAAGAAAAGAACTAAAGCATAAACATGCGTGTTATATTGACTGCAAAAGATGTTAAATCGGATGCCCAAAAATGAATTCGCATGAACGAGTGCAGCATGTCCGTGATCACGTGACTATATCATTCTAAATTGAATGAACGAAGAACGAATAACGAAATGGTACTTGTTTTACGAATCTTAATGAAGAAGTGTTAATTAGAATGAGGCTGAAGGTAATTTGAATGCTCCAAAATGAATTTGAATGAAGAGATCATGAAATTGAAATACCGAACATGTCATCTACGCTAAATTTTGCTATACTGAGTGCAGCAATGAGGTATTTGACTGACAAAAGTGCTAATTATTGACCGGGAAAACCTTTATTAAGGGGGGGGGGGAGGGATAAATAGAACGTTGAAGCCCTTGATTCGTACTCAGGTCACATGATTCTCTTACCTCCCAAACTCCATCGCAAGTTCCCTTGTGGGGTGCCATTTCGTGCAGAAGAAGAATAGACGTGTGCAGAGAGAGAGAGAGAGAGAGACAGAGAGGCAGAGAAAAAGCATAAACGTCAAAAGACCTGTTTTTTTTTCCTCATAGGCTAGCTATGGTATGCTTTCCATGTTTTCCTTTAAATGAAAAAAATACCCATGCTGAAGGAGTAATTTTGCCTGCGTAGAAATATGATAATGAGTGAATAGAAACACTTACAATAAATTACCTACATGTTTCTCTTAATAGTCGACAGGTTCTTAAATTTGATTTACAGTTGCTTTTTTAATCTTTTAATGGTACAGTACTTCCTCTGTGAGGTAGAATATCATTTTACGAATCACATGGACATTGTCCGTCAGTTGAGTGAATTATGGCATGGCGTAAAAAGGAGAATTATTCCTTTAAGAAAGGCAAAACCGCACTTCACACACAAATCGCAATTAAGAGTCCTACAACCACATTGCGGAAAGATAATACTGAGGTGCCAATAAGGAAGCCCTTATAAAGGATGACTCACTGCTCATGACAATATTCAGAACTTGATAAACCCTTTTAACATATTTAGTTAAACGTCCAATTTATCAGCCTTTTTTTATTTTCTCCTTTGTGACATATTGATACCTAACTGGCATTTATCTAATCCAGAGTATTCCAAGATACCCACACGCACCGGTCAAGGGAAATCAAGGACTAAGAAAACAAAAAGAGAGAATTAATGAAACAGACAACGTCTCCTGTATGCTGAAACTTATTTTATAGGGCCAGATATTGGTGGGTGTTTTTTTATTTTGAGAGAGAGAGAGAGAGAGAGAGAGAGAAAGAGAAAGCGAGTCACAAAATAATCTATCATGTCATCAATTCATATATCTCTTGATTTTGTCACGTCTGCATGGCAAAACATCAGTAAGCACGTGAGAGATGCATCATTCTAAAACTCAGTGACGTAAAAAAAAAATCAATGATAGATAGACAAGTATATCTAATAGTACAAAGGTGTATACAATTTTAGGGGAAAAAAAAAACTTACAACCTTCACATTAACACCTGGTTAAACGTTTCAAAAGTCATAAGAATATATTCTGTCTCATTATATTTGTAGCAAACATACTTTCTTCCAAATAAACGGTATATAAGAGAAATGGAAATAACAAATACCAGTTTGTAATGCAATAAAGAATCTTACAATAATACCTCACCATTCGGTTAATCAGTTTGCAATCATGGCAATGATATACGAAATACTGATTTAAAAGATGACATAGTTGCAGCAAAGTAACACGATACTAACCTTGAATACATGGACTACGGAGGAGTAGAAAGAGGAGAGTTGTGGCAAAGACTGTTGTAAACATGTCAACTATGTCGACTTCTTCTCAACACAGGTGAGCTGATAATTTTATCAACTTTAGATGACCAGTAGATATCCCGATGCGCACCAATTTTATGTGTCCCTACATCAACTGATTCTCCGCTCGCAGTGTTTAGAAACCGATAATGAGGTTGGTGCATGCGACCTCGATAAACGACAATAATTGTTGTTGAGATGTGCAAAGACAATCTGCCTAACTTCTGGCGAAGGGCGCAGGTCTTTATGGTTCTCATCCTACGGAGCTTCTGAGTTTAGTGCGGATGGATAGGTATGGAACGCCATGTGTTGTAAAAGTAGGAGATATCAAACCACTGATAACTAGGTGTTTGCTCTGTGCAAAAAACATAAAAAACTACTGATAAGCGGTCTCCACTCTGCACGAGTAAAGGAAAACCTCTGATTAGTAGTTTTCGTTTGTTTGTTTGTTTGTTTGTTTGTTTGTTTGTTAATCTGCACGTACAGCGCGAAACCTCTGATAAGCGGCTTAACTCCGTTTCATTGCTGTTCAGAGGTTTTTTCTTATTGCTCGGGGAAAGTATAAACTACCGATCAGAGCGTCTTCTTTGCTCAGTAGTTTTGCGCTGTTCGCGCAGAGTTAGAAGCAATGATCAGTAGTGAAAACCTCTGATTAGTATAGTTTTGCTTTTGCTTGCACAGTGCAAAAACCTCTGATCAGTTGGTAAGTATCACCCGCGTAGCGGAAGTTAGACATAAGGATCACTTTTCCGTTGTCGTCAGCGTCGTCAATAATTTGGAGTACCCTTTCTAACTTTCCACGGTTTTTAACTATGACCATCAAACTCACCATCAAACTCCCACCAAACTTTAACCGATAGTTAAAGTCTACCACATGTAAATTACCTAAAGGTCCCGGTCAGGTTCGAAATGGGAGAGGTCCGACAAGGTCAAATGTCAAAAGATCAATGAACTTGCTCTGATTAGCACTTTACTCATAGTATTGTGGTGCACTCTCCTTTCCACATATTCGAGCTATAACCCACCAAACTCACGCTGGGCAAGGCAAATCCCCGTGAAGAACGACAAGGTCAAAGGTCAAATTGTCAAGAACTTTACATATAGTAGGTACTGTACATCTGCTGTGGTGTACTCTCAGAAACTTTCCATAGCTTTGGAGCTATGACCACCAAATTCATACCACAGGTATAGGCCGACATCACCAGACAATACCGGTCAATGCGAATATTGGTGAATTCCGATAGGGTCAAAGGTTAAAATTTCAATGGCCTTTGTTTGATAAATACTTCATTTTCTGCAAATCAATATACATAAGTTGCATAATCATGAAGATGCAGGAAATATACAAAGTAAGTTCAACACAGAGTCGTTTGACTTGCATAAACCACGATATATATATAAGTACATAATCATGAACATGTAGGAAATATATAAAATAAATTTAACTTAGTCTTTTGACTTGCATAAACAACGATATGAAAGAAAATAAATGATATAATATACAGTATACATGTCTATACAGCGGTAATAAGAGTAACATTAGTAGTTAAGAAACGATTATGCAGAGGGCCGCCATTATAAGCATTGCTTGAAAAGATGGCCGGCCCGAGGAAAAGACAGGGACGTACTAGATTCGTAACAATACAAATTCTGCTGCGAAGAGATAGCAGGCCAGGGGAAAATAAACTCTGGTGTGTGATCATGGTGATGGTGGTGGTGGTGAATGTGCGTGCAGGTGCCTGAAGGTGCACAAAGGCAGATAGGCTGGAATTTAGAATAATAGAATTGGTTTGCCGGAAGAGGGGACGATATGCGTTGTTGCTATCGAGAGACCAACATTAGTCATATAAATTATTTGTTTTTAGTTCGTATTTGAAGTATACTGTAATAAAATGTGCTTCTTTAAGTTTGCTTTGAATGAAAACAAGGAGGCACACTGTTTCAACTCCTCAGGAAGAGTGTTCCATGTATCCGGACCTTGATGTCTAATTGACTTTTGAGCAAGTAAAAGCTTCGGATTACTTAAATGAAAATCATGGGAACGACGGGTAGGGTATTAGTGAATATGGTCATTGGTTACTAGGGTATTATGAAAAAATGGTAATAAATTTCGAGTGTGTTTATACATAAATATGGCAGTTAGGTATAGATGTATATCACGGGCCTTCAAAGTTTTTAGGCGATAAAATATGGGATCAGTGTGAGCCAAAAAATTTGAATGTGTGCATATACGAAGAGCCTTTTTCTGGAGAAGAAAAATTGTGTTCAATTTAGTTTTGCTACAGTTGCCCCATACGATATTGCAGTACATTTCATATGGTAAAAATAAAGTGTTATATAACATTATTAAAGTTTGATCATTTACCCTCTGATCATTAATTAAAGTATTTTATTCTTCTTGAAACACCAGTTGCTTTAGATATTGCTGTTGTAATATTCTGAACATGAGTATTCCAAGTTAGATTGCTATCTAGGGTCACTCCTAGCAGGGAGGTGGTGGTAGAATGTTTCTCAGCAATGTTTGTATCATCAATAAAAAAAATACTTTGAGGAAGGGTGGGTTGGGATTGAAACGTATAAAAGTGTATAAAACATGTCTTATCAATATTCAATGAAAGCTTATTACTTCTAAACCATTTCGAGATGTTGCTTAATTCCGTATTTAGTGTATCAACCAATGTTACAATGTCCTTGTGGGAATAAAAAACATTGGTGTCGTCCGCAAATAAGATAAAATTTAAACGAGGAGAGGAGTTGATAATATCATTAATATAAATCAAAAAGAGTGGGATAGATCCCTGAGGGACACCACATGACACGTTAGAATATGTTGAGTGAGTGGATTTAAATGCAACATATTGTTTTCGATGACTTACATAACTTCTGAACCACGACAGAGTAACCTCTCTCACACCATAATTATGTAATTTTTCAAGTAAAATGCCATGATCAATAGTGTCAAACACTTTACTACGATCCATAAAGACTCCTTGATGTGCTCCTTTTTAGTAAGCGCATCAATAATATTGTCAACAGATTTAATCATAGCATAATCGGTAGAAAATCCTTTCCTTTATTTAAGCACAAAATATTGCGTGCTCTCAACTTTCCACATCTTTGAGATATGACGACAAAACTCACGCCACATGTATATCACCTAAAGAGAGTTCAAATATTGGATAATTCGGAAAAGGTCAAAGGTCAAAAGGACACTGGACTTGCATTGAATAATTACAAACTGCCATTTTCGGGCGAGACATTGCTTGGCGTTTGCGTTGTTTAAAACCTCTGATCGAGGGTTTGTCTGTGACTTTTGAAACGTTATGGCGTTCCATGCTATGGTATCCTGGTGGGTACGCGCACCTGGGAAAATGGGTCTTTTGCACTTTAGAATGGGGAGAATGGAGACTATTTAATTTCTACTTAAGGGGATGTACAAATATGAAGGCAGGATGTTTAACGTGGTAGAGGCACAGATCTAGGTTCATCCTCTCGACCTTGGGCTAAGAAGGATGCTTGTCGAGTCATCAGAGAGAGTTTGAAGATGATAAGCAACCTTATATTACAGGGAAATTTAATCCGGGGAAAGGTACCCTGAAGTTTCTATGTTCTTCCCGTGACTGATGTGATTAACGTCGGCCCGTTCACACACAAGGGAAAAAGTGCGATTTAAAAATCGATTTTCTTATCGCGATCAAAATTTCGAAATTTTTTCCAGTGTGGACAGAAAAATCTCACTAATTACCGCGATCCTTATCGCGATCCATCTCGCACTAGTGCGATTTTTCAGAATAATCGCGATTATTTTTGCCAAGCGTCGTGTGTGTGAGCGCGATCGAGATTCGGAAATCGGTATTTTTAGTCCCATCGTTCGTAGCGCGTGCGAAACTCTATTGGGACTGCGGGGTCAGTCTTCGGTCATGCAAGATTCGCGCATGCGCAGTTTGGCCACTGATCGTTCTTTCCTTGTTGCGAAGTGCGATTTTTCCCTGTGTATGAACGGTCGGAAAAAAAAAAATCGAAATTTGGATCGCGATTGAAATTTCGATTTTCGTTGTTTGTGATCGGGCACGTAATTTCTATTATTTACTCGTACGCCTAATACGTGTTTGTTGCACAACATGAATTTGTCTGTATTCAAGACAGGCACATAGAAACATTGCAGGCAAGTTTTTATTTACTGCATTTAAGCAATAAATTAGTTTACGCGACAAAAGTTTCAATAGTCTTTCACTGATAGCTGGTAACATTAGTTTGGGCACCCCTTCCCTCCCAATAAAGAGTTCATTGTCATTTTGACTTTCATTTTCATTCAGTTTAATTAATGCTATCTCTTTATCAAGACAGATTAATGAGAAAAGAAGAAAAAAAAAGACATATTTAACTAAAAGGGAGCTTTTTTTTTTTTTCATTTGGCGCCAGCGAAGGGGGTAAGTCGCTGTAGTGTTACTTCAAACACGACCCCATTATCTGCTGCCTGTGGAGCAGAGTGCTCACAAAGACAGCTTGGTGAACTAGGGAACAATTACTTTAGAGGAAAATTGAAGCAAATTTGTATAATTCCAATCAAGCTTTCATAGGGTATGTTTGATAACGATGTTATAAATTTAGAATCTCTGCAATCTGATTGGTCAATTGTCATGCATTGATTTTTACCGATCCACACTGAGCCAAGCGTGGCTCAATTGCATGGCTCAATTCTTGTATAGTGTTTTGGGTGTACCGGACGCATGATGGGGAAAATGGTTGTATTTCGTGAATTTACGGGCCCATTTTATAACACAAATGATGCACAGGCCTATTTCGTAGATCGGTGAGAATTGGATCCTCTCGTTTAACTTTGGAACGGTCCTAAACCCATTCACTGCGCTCGTGGGTTTAAACAATTCCAAAGTTGAACTCGCGCATCCAGGACTCCGTTTACAGTGCAGGGCTGGGCCCGAGCTCCGACCCCAATTGCGGTACTCGGCCCCGCAATTTTGTCCGTTTACAGTGCCGGGCTGGGCCGAGCTTTTGATTCAAACCTTTCAATATTTTGTCGTAATGGCGCTCTGCTTGTAAACAAACTATTATCATTTGGAGCGCGCCGATAGCAATTTGGTACCGCATTTGGCATGTTTGGCCCAGTTTGAAAAGTGAAAAAAGGCCGGGCTCGGCCGCGGCCGAGCCTACCTCCAGAGCTTAAAGACGCCACTTTGACGAAAATAAACAGAGAAAAAAGACGTCAGTTTGACGTCGTTTTTAAGCAGAGATACATCAATTGCTATGTTAATTACAAGATCTAACAAAGGTGTGGGCATCTTCAGGTACAATCCTACGAATCTAACCATCTACTCCTAAAGTCCGAAGTCATATTCCTATACCTATCATCTATTCCTAGTTACTGGACTGTTGAATCACGTTTCTATATAAACGGGCAAAAAGTTGTAATGCTTCATGACATACTAAACTAGGCCAGACTTTTGTGAGAAACCCAATTAAATATGAAAATATGTCTCCATAACACAAGGTTGGATTAGTTCTAATAAGATAAGAATAAAATGTGCAATTTCTGATACAGCTTAAAGTTTAAACCCAGCATAAATACAGTAATCATTAATGTTTTTCCTTATTTTCACTAGTTTGTGCATATCAAACTTAATCTCATGTATGTTCATGATCGATACAGCAATGAATCGTATGACGTCGTTATGACGTCGTTATGACGTTGTTATGACCAGTCAAAAGCGTTAAGACTGGTAAAAATCATGTCATATCAATATGATTATGAAAATTGATCTAACAACTGTAACATACCTATTCAATTTTAACTTTATAAGTATTTTGATGTCTTTTTTCTATTTCGGATATTTTCCAAATTATAGATTCTTTTATGTTGTTTAAAAAAATCATCTCGATTCCATCATTCATACTCGATTACAAATTGAGTATATCGTTATTAATTGTTTTCTAGCTGCGCGATATTTCAAACATCTTACAAAGAAATATTGGGACTGTCATTGTGTTTAATTCCTATAAATTAAGATACACTTCAAAAATATCATATACGATAATTGCATGCATAATTATACTCGTCCCTTTTTATGAAAATTCATGATTGAAATAGAAACAATCAGAAGCCAAAGTCCTACTAGCAATTATTGGTATCAGATTTCCAGTTAGGTTCATGAGTTTAAATGTGTACAAACCATTTGTCGTCGACTAACACTCAAGGAAGTCATTCATGGTTTCTTGTTTCGAAGTCGTGCAACAATAAACACACACAAAAGAATAGTGTATACATATAAAAAGTGATGAGAAAATGGAGCTATGATAGCATTTCACCCGTATGAACTTTATTATATCTCAGCGCAATCATATGTCTACCGTTAAAGAGAAAAAAAAAATCAACCAACAACTCCCACTTTCAAGTAATATACACATTTGTTGAAGCAATATGAAAAGATCGCTTCATTATGTGCTGTCGAAAGAGTTTTGGCGAAAGACAACTTCATTTTTAGGCCCTAATGGTAAATAATCAAAAGAAAGCTACTTTACAAAAGTGCGGAATTTCTACTCCCGTCACACTTATTCGTAATCAGCACGAATCAAGCAGAACCAGCCGGAATTAGGGGTTTTCAAAATTCGCGCCACATTCGGGAGAAAATTCAGCTTGGCAGGGGAATGCTGTTCGAATACTTGGAATGCACTTCGAACACTTCTCGAATCATTCTTGCACATTCCGAATGAATTAGTTCTCGAATGCTACTCGAATGTACTTGGAACGCTGCAGGAATATTCAGAATGCTGTTAGAATGCAGTCAGAATATTTAGAAAGAACTTCGAATGCCGCACGAACGCGGTTCGATTGCTGCCCGAAGTCTGTTGGTCGGAAAGCCCTTGAATGCATTACAAACTCATTTCGAATGCGATCAGAACGTTCCCGGAATGGCTACCAAATATACTTTGAATGTTCACGAATTCAAACAGAATGCAGCCCGAAAAAATAGAATACACTTAGAATGTACTTAGTATGCAAAACGAATGTCCCGTGTGTGTAAAGAATGCCGCCGGAATGGTCTCCGATAGTGTATAAAATGGTGATTTTCACCAGTCTCAACACCATCATCCTTGAACCATGTTGCTTTGCTACAGATTGCTGTCCTCCAGCAAGACCTCATTGAAAGAGAGTGAATAGGCCAATTACCCCTGGGCAATTACCCAGACCCTTCCAGTGACCCTAACCCTACTCCTAATCCTGAACCTAATCCTAACCCTAACCCAAACTCTAACTCCAAACCCAACCCTAATTCTCATCTTTAATACTCTAACCTTTTCACTAACCAGTATTTAAATGGGGGTAATTGTATGAGTATTTGAGGATTTGAGATATTTTGGCAGAATTTGAGGTGCAACACCGTTCCGATTCTCCCTCAAATGAGGTTAGATTGTTGCAAATGCTGTTAGAATGCCGTATGAATATTTAGAATGCAATCATAGCCCAATTAGAATACCCTTCGAATAAAAATCGATATTTCTCCACTTCGAATGCTCCTCGAATGTTTTAAGCATGTTTAAAACATTCGGGCTGGCCACAAGAATGGGCCCGAATGTTTGGAACGCACTCAGAATATGGTCAGAATTTTTGTAATGCACTTCGAATATGCAGGAATGCAGGAAGAATTTTCATTCCAACGGCATTCTGGCTCATTCCGCCTTTAGTGTGACGGGGGTACATGAGCAATGTTGCGCAGTTTGGTTTTTAATTTTCTTCGTACCGATAACTCGACGGGTGCCTGACAGCGCAATGATTGCACCTTCCATGCACTTGGTGTGTGTGTGTGTGTGTGTGTGTGTGTGTGTGTGTGTGTGTGTGTGTGTGTATGTCTGTGCACGTGTGTGTGTTCGCGTGGATGTTGTGTGTTTGTGTGTTTATGTGCTTGTGTGTTTTGGGTGTGGTAGGTGTGCAGCACACCGTTACTTGCAAAAGTCTTGTGATGCTAAAAATAATAATGATAATAATAATCAAGATTTATAATGAAAGAAAATGAAAGCGAGGTCAAAACTGGTCGTTGTTCACGTCTGAAAAGTAAACTTTCTTGTCATAATCATAAAATTGTCAGAAATTTCACACTCTTTTGTTACGTTATTCAAACTTTCAACTTCTGTTATGAACACACGATTTTCTATTTCAATTGCACCGACAAATTGTGAACTAGTTTAGTAATCATGTCATAAAGCATTACAACTTTTTGCCCGTATACCCATAACGAGATACAACAGTGTTGCAACCATATAGGAATAGGTGGTAGATGTAGATACATAATTTAGGGCATTGGGAGAAGGGTTGGTTAGATTTGTATCATGGTTGAACTGAGCTTGAGTTACTCACAGCTTTATTAAATCTTGGAATGAAATACTACTTATAGCCTAGCGGTCACAATTTAAAAATGACATCAAAATCACGTCCATTTTTAATTCATCAAACAGGCGTCTTTAAAACGTCTATCTGATTTTCTTTACAAATATACGTTAAAAAGGCATGAATTGACGTGAAAACGACGGGTTAGCGACGCTATTCTGGTGTGACATTTTTTCTTTAAAATGGTAATTTACACGTCATTGAGCATTTTCTATAATAATGACCCCCAATTATGACGTCCGGAGTAATCATACTCTGTGACCTTAATAGACTTGATATCTCGCCACTCGTCCTTGGAGAGCTGCGCCAAGTCGTCAACAAGCCCACTCGTGGAGACGCCATATTAGATCAGATATATTTATCAGTGGTATATTATTGTCCCCGCCGAACGAGTTCGAGCAGGGGACTATGAAACGGGCTCCGTACGTGTGTGTGTCCGTGTGTCCGTCCGTCCGTCCGTGTGTCCGTCCGTGTGTACGTCCGTGTGTGATCAAAATCTTCAATTTGCTACTTCTCTGTCATTTATGAGCCAATTTTGATTCTGTTTGCTGTATATGATAGCACTACATGGGAGCTTTGAAACTTCTACACAGAATTTCAGTCGTGACCTTTGACCTTGACCTTTGACCTATATTGTACATTTTGCTACAAAATGCTACTCCTTCGCCATTTCTAACCCGATTTCGATTCCGTTTGCTTTGTATGGTGGCACTAGGTAAGGGCTTCAAAACTGCTACACAGAATTTTGACCTTTGACTTCTTTGACCTTTGACCGTGATTTTTGACCTGTATTGTACATTTTGCTACAAAATGCTACTCCTTCTCCATTTTTAACCCGGTTTCGATTCCGTTTGATTTATGTGATGGCACTAGGTGAGGGCTTCAACACTTCTACACAGAATTTTGACCTTTGACTTCTTTGACCTTTGACCTTGATTTTTTGACCTGTATTGTACATTTTGCTACAAAATGCTACTCCTTCGCCATTTCTAACCCGATTTCGATTCCGTTTGCTTTATGTCACGGCACTAGGTGAGGGCTTCAACACTTCTACACAGAATTTTGACCTTTGACTTCTTTGACCTTTGACCTTGATTTTTTGACCTATATTGTACACTTTGCTACAAAATGCTACTCCTTCGCCATTTCTAACCCGATTTCGATTCTGTTTGATTTATGTGATGGCACTAGGTGAGCCCTTCAAAACTTCTACACAGAATTTTGACCTTTGACTTCTTTGACCTTTGACCTTGATTTTTGACCTTTATTGTACATTTTGCTACAAAATGCTACTTCTGGCGGGGACATATATTACGCACCGCGTAATTTCTACTTTTCCTTGTATTATATATATTTATCAGTGGTACAAGGAACCTCAAATATCATCTCCCCTTGGGCGCAGTGGCGACCATAACGCTGTTGTATGGACGTCTAGTCACCTATCGCCAACCAGACTAAAGCTGTCACGAAGCGGTTGACCAGACCTGTGAAAGACTCCTCCATTCGCGGATTCGGCACATGGATTGCGCAGCGAATGTAGCTCAATGTGTTGATACACAACAGAAATGTGATGCATTTTATGAGACTATAACTCAAGGATTAAATGACTACTTTCCAACCAGACTTGTCAAACTGCACGGAAGGGACAAGCCTTGGATTACTCCACGCGTGGAATCCCTGATCCAGCCGACGCAAGTTGCCTTCCACAAGAACAAGAACGAGTGGAGAAAACTACGCAACAAAGTCCAACTGGAAATCGTGATCGTCAAAGTGGTGTTTTATCGCGATCGCGTACAAAACCTAAAACGCGAGAACCCGTCTGACTGGTACAAATTTCTGAAATTTATGACCTCCCAGAGAAGAAGCTAGGAGACCCTTACCATAACGGTCCCGGGAATCTCATCCTCAGACAAAGCCGGGATAGCCAATGCCGTCAACTGCCACTTTGCAAATATCGCTGACGATATCCCCGAACTTGATCTCTCTAGTCTTCCTGCGTTTCTTCCCTCACCTATGTCAATCCCTCATGTTCAACCCTGGGATGTTGAAAGGGAATTGAAGCGAATCAAACCTGGCAAATCCGGTGGGCCAGACGATATCCCTGCTCGGATTATTCGGACTTTTTCCGTTGAACTAGCTGAACCACTGTGCGAAGTGCTAAACTCGTCATATGAAAGCTGTTACGTACCACACCAATGGAAGGATGCAATTGTGTGCCCAGTTCCTAAAGAACAATCACCAGCACCTGTAGACAAACTATGCCCTATTTCTCTAACAAACCACTTTGAAAAAAAAAATCCTTGAGCTGTTCGTCCACAGGCGTGTTATGTCAGAGTTGGCTCCTCATCTTGACCCAAAGCAATACAGAGCACGTGCTGGACATTCTACTACGCATTGCCTGGTTGACCTGATGGACTCCCTCTACAGGAACGTGGAGATCGTCGGCCAAGAGATCACTGTCGTGTCAACTGATTTCAGCTGCGCATTTGATCGGGTCGACCATACAATCCTGGTCAGGAAACTCATAGACTTACAGCTATCCCCATCGATAATTAGATGGATCTGTGAGTTCCTCACTAGACGTAGATGTCGTGCTCGATACCAAGGAGCGTTGTCACCATGGCACAGCGGGCGTCCCACAGGGTACTCGTCTGGGTCCTGCATTGTTCCTCGCTCTGATCAATGACGCGTTGTGTGGTGATCTTGACAGCAGATGTAATGGAAGTACGTGGATGACATGTCGCTCGCCCTGTGCTCTGATCGCTGCTGCAACCCATACAACCGCATGCAGGATGTCCTCACCTCTTTGGAAGGTTGGTGTGACAACAATCGTGTGAAGCTCAACCCCAAAAAGTGCAGTGTCATGAGGCTATCCTTCGAGAGACGAAGCCTTCCAGATTTCGATTTTACACGTTTGCAACGAAGTCACGTTAGTGAAGCTCCTAGGCGTCATGATACAAAGTGATCTCAAGTGGGAATGCCATGTCCGTACCATAGTGTCACGGACAAACCGTCGCATGCATATGCTCCGAATGCTGAAATCATTCAACATGCCTACTGATGATTTTGTGTCTGTGTATGTTGGGTTCATTCGACCGCTTCTGGAATACGCATACCCATCAGGACCATGAGGACCATGAGGACCATTCTACTGCACTGCAATTATGAGGTAGCACTGGAAACAGCCCAAATCTCCAGCCTAGAAGTGAGACGCGAGGAGTTGTCCATGAAATTTGCGCAGAAATCGGCAAACTCTGTGTAGTTCCAGAAATGGTTTGTGCTGAATGCGTCCTCTCGAAAACTCAGACACACAAAACGCTACATGGAAAAAAGATGTCGCACTAAGCGTTTTGAAAATAGTGCAATTCCTTACCTCACAAGACTTTTGAATTCTACATCAATGTAAATTATTTTGAATTGGTATCCCGGGTTAAGATGACTGACAAGTCTCTGTTTGTTCAGAACGATGACAAGCCCCTCATACTCATTCCTATTTCTATTTTTTTTCTCTCTCTCTTTCTCTCTCTCTCTCTACTTCAGCCCTTTAATTCTTTCTCTCCTTTCATCTCCTCCTTCCCTGTTCAGAAAAGGTTATCAAGGTCATAACTTCTAAATCATTACCCGATTACATATGAGTTTCATCATGCTATTTTCTTAATGGACAACCTTTCTGATAATGTTACTGTTGGACTTCTCAGTAAGTGTGTACTACACGTCATGCATATGGCTGTGTTTGTATGTGTATACTCATGTGTGTATTATATACACATCATATACACATCCACAATATGTTCCTTTCTTTATATTTCCTTTTCCCTCTCTTTCTTTACTAAAATCCTTATTTACCCATACCACCCTGTTCTTCCCATCTTCTCTGCCATGGGAAAGCGTTCATTGACTCTGTTATCATTTTGATGGTGCCACCTTCCCTATCACCGTTGCTGTATCTCCTTATCGTTGCAATTTTTATACGTGTGGTCCACGATATGAATGTATGTATTATTGTGAAAGTTAAGTAGGACATAAACGTGTCAATTTTCCACTCTGCCCCCCCCCCATACAAACGTTTGTATTTATGTAAAAGTACATGTATATGGCTGTATTATATGTATGTGTATACCTGTATAATACGTATGTATTATATGCACATCAACATATTTGCTAGACCCATTTTTTATCCAATTTACCTTGTCCTTCCGATTTGCTCCGTCAAGCGAAAGCTTTTACCAATAATGTTATCATTATGGGGCCACCTTTCTGATTATGTTGCTGTTAACTTCGAGTATCTCTTTATTTCTCCAAATTTTATATGTGTGGTCCATATAATGTTTTTTTTTTTTAGTGAGAAAGTTAAGTAGGCCATAAATGTGTTATTTTTTCACTTTGCCCCCCCCCCCAAAGGTTCATATATGTGTGTATTTGCAAATGGCTGTGTATTTGTGTGTATACCTGTATATGTATTGTATACACATTTCTACTCATACTCATCCCTATCTTTATCTCTCCTCCCTTTACCCCTCTCGTATCTCTACTCCACATCTCTTCCGTATTGATACTTACTATGAGAATTACTCTCATAATGTTTTTTTTTTTTCCATACCACTGCAAGTGTGAATGAAGATATATGAAATTTGTATGTATATCATGGGCAGTAGAGGAATTATTTTGTAAATTTGATGTTGTTATTTGGATGATGTTTAAAGAAAATGTGGGTCACGGGGTCTTGGAGTATGGGCCGGGGTCGGATGAGAGTGTAGGGTTCCGAAGTATATGTTTCATGGGATAATCTAGTCACTAGAATGAAATTTTGTTATGAAATATATAAACAGTTGATATAATTATATTTGGGGGTTGTGCAAACACATTTCCAAATATTCTATTTCTGGTCATTATTAGTCATGTGAAACTGATGTATTGTGTATGATATTGTGTAGTTTTATTGGAGTAGCGGCAAACCAGTCGTCACAGTATTTTCCGATATAGGCCTGCTTGTTTTGACAAATGTGCAATATGTTCTAATCGTGCATGTTATATATCGGATATTGCTCAACCTATTGATTTGTGTCATTATGATATTTTCTCACTCATTTTTATCATACGTCAAGTGTAAATGCTTTATTTCGCAACTGTCTGAATGTTTGAATTTGCCTGCATATAATATTTGTAATGTCATACGCAATTTAGCCCTCGGGCTACGAAATATGATATGAATAAATAAACCTTTCTATATATATAGTTTTTGGGATGCTGTTCGTTATTCCGAGGGTTCGATATTCCGAAGGTTCGTTATTCCGAAGGTTCGTTAATCCGAAACACGCAAATTCCCTATACCTAGAGGTTCGTTAATCCGAAAATGAAAAAGGGTTCGTTAATCCGAACATTTGTGGCGTTATTCCGAAGGTTCGTTATTCCGAAGATTTGTTCATCCGAAAATGAAATTCGGAAAAACGAACCTTCGGAATAAGGAATCTTCGGACTGAAGAGCCTTCGGAATAACGAACCTTCGGTATAACGACCTGTAACCAGTCTTTTGGACTACTTCTATTAGAGCAAAAGTACGACATATTTTACATCAGTTTAAAACATTTATATGACGTCCATTTTGTTAGTTTATTTTCGTCAAAAAGACTTTTATGACGTCAGATCTTGCCTTTAGATTAGTAATTTACATGTCTTTATGGCGTCTTTGTATGAGCACCAAGACGTCAGATAGACGTCACAAATATGACGTCTTTTAGTTGTCTTCCATTCGAGCAGAAATACGATTTTTTGACGTCAGTTTATGAGACGTCTAAATGGTGTCGATCTTCTTTGATTATTTATGCCAAAAAGACGGTATATAATGACGTCAAATTGACGTCATTCTGACGTGCCTCTAGTATCAGGGCATAAAATGATCGCTAGTATGACAAGTATGATAAACACCTCAAAAAGCAACGTAAATTTGACGTCATTTATACGGTGTTAATAACATCATAACTATGTCCCGAACTGACGTAAATTTTACATCTGCAATACGTTAATTATATGACTTCATAAGTACGTCGCAAAACTGACGTAAACTCTACATTATCAACAAGTCGCTGATATAACGTCATAATACGTTGCAAAGCGACGTAAATTTTACGTCAGTCATATGTCGTTAATATGACGTGAAGAATAGGCCTACTCGCAAAACTGACCTAAATTTTACGTCTTCTGTACGTCGGTTAAATTACGTCATAAATACGTCGCAAAAATAACGTAGATCTTACGTTATCAATACGTCGCTCATAATGACGTCAGGAATTCGTCACAAAACAGAGTAAATTTGACGTTATTAATACCTCGTTTACATGACGTGATAAATACGTCGCAAAGCGACATAGATCTTACGTCGTTAATACGGCGTTAATATGACGTGAAAAATACATTGCAAAATTGACGTAAATTTTACGTCATTAATACGTCACTAACATTAGGTAAAAAATGTGTTGGAAAACTGACGTAAACTTTACGTCATTGGGAGGTCCCTAACATGACGTGGTAAATACGTTTCAAAAAGACCTTAAAATCACATCATTTTCTGATTATTATATAACGTGCGACCAGTTTGACCAGTTGCGACCAAATTAAGACGTCTTTTCGACGTCAGTCTGCTATGTGGATTAAAACCCCTTCCCGGCCTCCCTCCTGGCAATTCTGACATTAATGTTTGCATTCATTATGAGTTATCTTTGTTAAAGAAGGCATAACTTTTTGTCTAATTGGCTGAGAACCACAACTACGACTGGCGTGAACATCCCTGCCACTGTAATATTTGATATGACTGTAAACATTTCCACTATTATGGCGATACCTCCAACTTATTGTACACATATCTGAAATACTACAGCCACTACTACTAAAAAAAAAAACCCCAAAAAACAAAAAACACACGGTGTACGTGAGCAAGGAGTATGTGAATGCGCGCTTTCAAGCATGATCAGTTGAGGGGGTCGTTTTAGCTGCTGCTTTCAATAACTGCAAACTTAATTTTGTGAAACGGAATCCACGAGATCTTTCAGTTCGGACATTACATATTTACAGAGATTATATTTCAAATGTCGAAGTACGTTGTATTTTGTTAGAGTAGCATTTTATTTCAAAAGGAGTCTTTGAGGGAATATTACTCAGAATAATCGCAAATTGTGTGAAGTAGAATGTCCGTGGGGAATACCTTTCTACCAATAGCACTCGTTTTAGAGTTGGTCGTATAGATACGATTGATGTGTTTGAAATTACTGCACTTCATTTCAATTTTGTAGATGTTTGTGTTTTTAAGTATGCCAAGACAAAAGTAGATGTTTTCGTCTCATATTTCAAATGATGCCTTATCAGTTATTACCAGAGTATAGGAAGGTGATAGTTTGTGATAGCAATTGTATTCTTCAAACGTTTCAGATGCTGCTACATTTCTCTTCAAATTTTCATTGCTGATGTGTTTTGTATCTTCCATTTGACATGCTAGACATAAGACTTCTATTTTTTCCTCTCAGGTATTGTGAAATTCAAATGGTATGTGCGTCAGGTTCTAAAGAATGTCAGTCAGTGGCTGACCGCCACCAGAAGTGCACCTGGCCTCTCTCTCTAGTATGATAGACCCTATACGTAGTGAGTTTTGAATCAAAAATGTATTATCCCCTTATCCCTGTCACAGAGTTATGAGAAATATGATACAATCAAGGTAATCATTGTTAAAATAATTCATTCAATCAATCATTCATTCATTCGGTTTTTTCCATCCCCAACAGAACTTGTAAATACATTTTTTCTTGACATAGAATAAGATATAAGTTAATGTATTATGTCAAAATTACAGAATATGATAAATGAAATTTATGGATATACCATTGATAAAGTCAAAAAGAAAAACACAAAAAGCATTCTGAAGTTGTTAAGTTCTGAAGCAGTGCTTGTAGGGTGCATTCCCCCAAACATAGTAAAACAATTTTACATAAATATTGATCTTCTATTTTTGTACATTAAACTAGAATTACACGAACTAACAATAAAAACCTAACTAGCCCTGTACAAACACCCAGAGGAAAAGAGAATAGGAAAGAAGAGAGAGAAGAAGAGGAACTGATAACATGGTCTGAAAATAGAATTAAGAAAAAATGTCGAAAAAACAACAATTCTGGGAATCATAGTCACAAAATGCAAAGTGAGATAATAATTTTTGATCTGATCATTAAAATTTTGGTCAGATCTTTCTTGTGAAACTAGCTTTGTACTCTGTAACATGTTGTATCTGGAAGTCTTTATGAACTTGTAAAAAGTGGATATTGCATTGCATGACTTGTACTTGTAAAATACTTGCAATTAAAAAAAGAGTGTCACTGACAGGTGTGTATGTGTGTGTGGAGTAATAAAGACGTTGGTTCGAGTCTCAATGAATCGGTCGCAATTGGATGTAACTAAGAGGAAACATGAATCTCTCTCTCTCTCTCTCTCTGTCTGCCTCTCTCTCTCTCCCTGACAAACATTCGCCTCTCTGACTTCAACGGAACGTAGAGACATTACCACTGATGTACTCATGCTGAAGACTCACACATTATAGACATTTAACCATGTGAGTATAAATTAAATAGGTAGAATGTATGTTATTTAAATGTATGAAATGTTAGTCTATGGTCCCTCTAAACATAATCATATCTTTGAAAAGGGAAATCAAACCAGGGCCCTGTTTCACAAAGCTGTTCGTAAAGTTACGAACAACTCAAGAACGACTGGTGATCAGTTCTAATGTGCTATACTTATCAGAATTTCCATAATTCAGCACAAGAACTGATCACCAGTCTTTATAGTAACTTTACAAACAGCTTAATGAAATCCCCCGTCATTCGTGACTCCTTCCTCATTCCGCACGTGTACCCTCCCCATCCCCCTTTTTGGGAGTAAATCCTTCAAAATAGTTTTCTTGTCGTTTTGTCACGAAAAAGGGCCTATCATATCTTATCAAGCATTATTACGTGGAACATGTCATGAAAGTAAAAATGCAGCGAGTTACTGTATTATGTACCTGAATGATTTACTGAATGTTGTAAAACATGATTTTCCTCAGAAAACTTTATTTTACATAAGTTTGGTGTACTTTCGTTTGTATGCCCCATGTACATTGTATTCTTTTAAATAAAAGTTACAGAAGTAAATTGAAATTGAAATATAAACGCATCAGAGCGAACGAAGCCATAGATTGTTGTGAAATTTTACTTATGATAACAGGTGTATGATCTGATAATTTGATTCGTGCGAGTAATAGGTCTCCATAGATTTGTTTGAAATAAACATCCATTTTTTTTTTCAGAGATCAGGAGGATAAGTGGGGTGAAGTAGGGAAATAACACGTCTTTCCTTTCTTGAGTCATGGAAATCTGTAACAGTGAAATATCATGTCAAGTATGCATATGTTAATGTAGAAAACGTTAATCATCCTCCCTTTTATTGTTAAGAAGCGATATAAACATTTGATACTATCGCATTGAGGGAAAACAGCCATTGAGTTGTCATGTGGTAGTTTCTGATCACACTGCACCTACACTATTCACGGCGACGCGGTAGCCATAGTAACTGGTGAGGCTCCACCCCCAAACATCACTGTCGTAACAGGTGACTCGACAAACCGGACACTTGGCTGTATTTCAACAGTGTGCACGGTTGTTGTGTTGGTGTCAAAGAGTCACATGCGAAAGGACCTCAACGCTGAATTCCGTGGACGTGGTAGAAGAACGGATGTATTCAGAAGATCGCAGTATCACTCAACAGCATCGAAGAAAATCAACGCATATTCACTACGGCTTTTTACATTATTTGATGGACTGAAGCATAGCTGATTATATTATGGGTTGTGGAAACAGCAAAGGCTCGACGGCGGTGCAAAACACGAGCACACCTGCTCCAACAAACAGTAACAACCACTCAACGATACCAGAGCAGCACGTGAAAGTTTTGAACGAAACGGACAAAACTGTCGTTTCCACGACGGAAGCCGACAGCAATAAGCATATCGTTGAAGAGAATCAGAAAGAATGCACAGGTAAGTTATATCGAGTGTATTTTGCTTTGTGTTTGGTTCGTTACCAAGGTATATTACGTCTTTAGAATAATGTCGTTTACGGAAACTGTGTCATTAGCAGTGTGGCACTAGAGTGGAGGTTCACCCAGGACCCACGGCAGGGAGATGGATGGAGGAGCCTTTATGGTTTCCCATCAAGTCTTGCCTTACCCTTTCAGCTAGTCAGGCATGACACATTGCAAGCAGAATGATTGCCGTTCGGCATTTCTTACAGTGGGTTTAACAACCTGTAACTTACAGTGTAAGTTGAATGAAAACAATATTCAACCAAATAGATAAGATAGGCCTAGATAGATACGTTTGATGAGTGAACTTATACTGTTAGCATTCGTGGTGTGCTCCAAATTTCGTGATCAAGATGTTAAACGTAGAGAGGTCACTACATGGTGGAATCATCCATTGGAAACATTAATTTGTTTGGTCAGCTGTTCCCAGTTTTGATATCACCTATTCAATGACAAGTCCTTGTATGTATGTGTTTACAGGGCCCCCTGGAAAACCGTACTTGATTACTGACGGGGCCACCCTTGTATAAATAAAATGAAATGATAATAATAATAATAATAATAATAATAATAATAATAATAATAATAATAATAATAATAATAATAATAATAATAATAAGAAGAAGAATAAGTCTGATGCCTCCTTGACCCTGGATATAGAGTCAGTGAAAATATAATACATGTATCTGTCTATCATATCCATCAATCTATCTATCTCTGGTATTCCTGTAAAGTGTATACTGAACAAAGAGTTACTTTTCCCCTCATGGGAGTATTAAAGGGATGGTATAATTTTGGTTGACATGGGGATTCAGACTTTATTATTTTTTGTGAGATAATTATAGAAACCACTTGTATAAAGTAGAGCACGCAATTCTAAGAGGAATTAAAAGTTTATTTGATCATAATTGGTTTTTAAATGGCTGAAATATCCAAAAACAAATTAAAACAAAGTAGTCCTAATGATATCAAGTGAGTCAATTCCTCATAGAATTGTATACTCTTTAATATTTCATATAAGCCATGAGCAGTTTCTAATTATATGGCAAAAGTCAAAACCTTAATCCTCATCTTACCAAAACTAAACCATCCCTTTGATATTTCTTGGCATCTTTATCATTGGTACTAAACTTGCAATATTCACTGAAGAAGAATTTGATTCCAAAGTCTCTTTCTTACAGAACAATGTTGAAAATTTGGGGGGATTTGAATATCATTTGCACAGAATCGTTCTTAATCATTACTGCTTGGTAACTTTGTGTGTTGCCTCAGCTGATACTGGGGAAAAAATAAAGATTGCAATCAGTAAAAGGTGATGGTAGTTTAAGAGAGAGTTGATTTTACTAATTGTGTAGGTTCAAATGATATGGGGAGAAACTAGTAATGGCATTTCTTTTAAAGAAAAAGAAATATAGTGTTTCAAGTATGTTGTCAGTTCTAAGCAAATCTGAAAAGGGGGATCCATTACATTTTTGTGGTATTGAAAATATCCAAGTACTGTATCTATGAAAGTAAATTTCAAAATTCCAGGCAGTGTATACAGAGTCTACTTCAGACTAGTAATTCAACATAGCATAGCATTGTCAGCTTTAGCTAGACACTGGACTGTATAGTCTCCATGGCAACAGGAGAATCATCCACTTGTCTGCTTATCAACCTCTAGAGAGTTAGCCTACTGACACACTACATGTTTTCTGTGTGTATATATCTGTGTGTGGGTCTTGAAGGCTCATTGTTTGCCTCAATGCCCATTCATTGCCTTCTTATCATTAAATCAAACATAGTATAAGGCAGGAGTGGACTCTGCCACAAGATAGAGGAGTAAAGTGCAGATTGGAATGAGGCCTACGTAGCTCTACTCATTGTGGTGTGGGTTATAGGGCTGTAATTATTGTTATAAAGCTGTGGTGAAATGCACCATTATTATTCTGCCAGTCTGAGAATACATTGAAGTCTGCAAAACTGATCCTTTAAAACTGAAGTTTTATTTATTATACATGTGTAGACACTTCATGAAGAAATTTTCAACTTTATGTATCTAGAGATGGATTTCTTTGTTTGTTGACATTGCTTTCCTTCTCTTACTCTTCCTCTCTAAAATCTACCTGCTGATCCTTCTGTCCTTTTAGAAATTGTTATCAAACATAGACTATGTATAATTTCATAATGTATGCATGCATAAATTACTGTTAATTAATGCTTGTATATGTTTCTTTAGGATTTGTTCGGGTGTATTTGCCAGCAAAGAAGTGATCTTTGCAAGTATAGTATTTAGTAATTATAAGCATATTGTAAAGATAATGAAAATGAATGTTATAATTAAATGTACATTATGTAGATGGAAAAAACAAATTATAAGCCAGCAAGTGACACCATTGTCACTGAGGACTATAGGCCTAAATACCAATTGATGAAATAAGTTGTGTTTTTTTTTATTTGAAATCTCTAAATACCAATTGATGAAATAAGTTGTGTTTTTTTTTTTTTATTTGAAATCTCTAAATACCAATTGATGAAATAAGTTGTGTTTTTTTTTATTTGAAATCTCTTATCTGTGTTTTTACTCATCAAATGAATATCGAAATATTATGTTTAGCATAGGATGTATTTTCAACTTGCCTTGACAAGAAAGAGTGTCAAATTTCAGTGACAAATCTGGGATTGAGCTTGTTTCTCTTATATGTACCTAGATACATGTGAGCACTAAAAAAAATATATGAATTATATGTTTTGATGTGTTGACTTTAATTATGAGCACACTCCTGAAAACCGTTTGGACCTACCTATTCAATAAACCCGTCCTCATTAAAGGCAATGCCCTGATGAAGGGATAGTATGGTATAGGTTGAGATGAGGATTCATCTTATTTATTGATTTTTTTGTGCAAAATACTTAGAAACCACTTAAAGACACAATTTACCATTTGCACATGAAACAAAAACCAAGCATTAGTGCTTTAAAATAATTCTAAAATTTGAGTTAGGAATAGAAACAACGACTGTGAAAATTTGAATCAGTAAAATTGATGCAAAGTATTGTTAAATATACAATTTGTGAACAATAGTTATAATAAAAATGTTTCCAGACTAAACCGTATACCAATACGGTTTATTGAGAAAAATACTGACATCTCCTTATATCTAAGGCTTTATTGCAGAACTTTTATATGGGAGGTTGTTTTACAGACCTACACATATGCATGAAAAGCAATATCTTTAATATTTTTCAAATGACTGCTCCCAACGGTAAACTGGACCTTTAATGAAAATTTTAAAGAACATACAATTCTTAGAGATATTCAAAGTTTATTTGATAAAAATCAGCTTTGAAATGGCTGAGATATCAAAAGATCAAATTGAAATAAAGCAATCCTAATAAAGGGTGAGTTCCGCCTTTTATTAGGATAGCTTTATTTTGGATATCTCAGTCATTTCAAAACCAATTCTTATCAAATAAATGTGTAATTCTTCTTAGAATTATGTTCTTTCAGATTTCATAAGAGGATTATCAATATAAAAAAAAGAGAAGAAAATGATAGCAAAAATACATTGTATGAGAACCTGAAGCCCCATGATCTCAACCAAGACTATACTCCTGAATATACTAGGGCAGGTGTGTATGGAAACATGTGCATCAAAATCAGTTCATCCTCAGTGGGTTAAGATAAGGGAGACATCAGAGTCATTTGTTATCAATATTTTAGAGCAAGGTCTGCTTTTGAGGGTGATGTTAACGTGGTAATGTACTTTATTATTTTCATTCATTGTATCTTATACAGAGTCAGCCGTCTAGTTTGCAGAAACACTTTTTACCATCTGGCCTAATTAGCCATTTGGGGAATACTTCTATGTGTTATGCAAGGAGCTTTTTGCTGTTTCCTTGTGCAGATGAGAATTTATCAATAGACGGATTTTATAAATAGACAATACTTACACCAACAAAGACAAGTTGATTGGTCTGACAGATGCAGGAGGATAAAGCCAGTACTGTATAAGGGTTCATCATTCTAACATTTATGAAACTATTTTTCCCTGAAAGAATGTAAGATGAAGATGATACGATGAGGTGTGTTATGAGATGAAGATGATACGAGGTGTGTTATGTGATGAAGATGATTCAATGAGTAGTGTTAATATATTAGAAGTGAAGATAATACAGTGAGGTGTGTATGCGAGCACATCACAAGCGCACAAATTACAAATCCATGAACGGATAAGATGTTTGTGTGCGCATGCGCTGGTCGTAGTATTCAGTGTATGTAGCTCTCCCAAGGTCCTCTCGACCGAGTCACATTCAGTCATCAATTCCAACAGAAAGGGACTATTGGCAGAACCAAACGTCCGAAGCCTGTTTTCAATACTTCAACTTAATTGGTAAGTCTTCAAATTGAAGAAATGTTTAGATTTTAAGTTGATATTTACCCGCGATACTAAATCTGTCATGATCCTGAATGCTACAATGCGAAGCCCCATTACGCTATGCGTATGGGGCTGCTGGTCGCAGTTAGCTATAGATGCGTATGGGGCTGCACGCAGCTGCTGGTCGCAGTCAGTGGTTTCGTACAATACTACCTCGCCGCCGTACGGCGGCGGCTCTGGTACGAAACCATTATTGCATGATTACTAAGACATGAGAGCACTTCGGGGCAAGTAAGTCTCACAGACAACGTACTTTAACCTGAAACACAAACTAAGACAAGGAAATTCAGGGAAACTTAGGAGGTACCAAAACTTTTTATTATCTTTAAATCCCCAAATACATGTACATGCTCTCCTATTCATCCAATTAAATCTAGGTCAAGGAAAGTGAACATTCAACACATTTGTGACAAACATGTCATTTTAATCTTTTGCCAATTTTGTGAAAATGTAATCACACATTGTCCACATGTACTATAGACCTATTAGGAGAATCGTGCATTATGGCGGAGGCATACCAGTTGCCATAGCGACATTTCTAGTTGTATATGGAAATGGTTGCTCATTGGCAACTGAATACCTTGCCCAACATAGCAACACCTAATGTATGCAAACTAACACTTGTTCAACAAATATCCCATTGGAACAGCTATGGGATGCCATGGGGGATGATTACAAATGCAAATGATGGCATTGATATATTCTGGGCCCTGTCTTATGAAGAGTTAAAGTTGTTTATATAGTTGATTTCAATTGTTAGTCTATGGCAGCCTGTGTGGTAAGGACATTTAAAATCGATTTGAAATGAAAAAGGGGTTCTAAAGACACACCTAATCACATTATTCTACCAAAAATGTTCGAGATAAACTGCTAAATAAACACACTTTCCTGCCCGTTTTATGGGGTCTAGGGCATTTACCCCCTGGGCAATTACCCCGCACCCTTCCCCTGGCCCTAATCCTAATCCTAATCCTGAACCTAATCCTATCCCTAACTCAAACTCCTAACCCTAACCCTAACCCTAACCCTAATCGTTACTCTTAGCTTACCACTAACCAGTATTTAGCCGGGGGGTAATTGCCCTCTCGGGGTAATTGCCCGGATACGCGTTTTATGATATCAAATTTTAGCATAATATAAAAGAAGACCCGCTCTTTCAGAAAATATGAAAAAGTCAAGTTCGGCTAGGTTGACCCATTTCACTTATTTTCAGTCCTCCCACAAAATCAGTTTGTGCGACTTTACAGCGGTAATACTATGTTCGTTTTGAGGTGCACGGTCACATATACATGTACTGACTGGCAGTGATTATCTAGAGAATTTAGGGTTCATGGGGTCAGGGGGCAAAGGTCAAGGGTAATACTTCAAAATTTTACTATTTCCCTCATGTTTATGCAATGCCAGCAGGATTTTTTTTTTACACTTGGTGTATGCATGTATAACCTAATAGAGATTCTCTGAAAAGTTTTTTTTTTCTTTTGTTTTTGCCTCAAAGGTCAAAAGGTCAAAGATCAAGTGAAAGTGCTGAACTGATTTTTTCCTCCATATCTCAGAAGTGGCTCAAGTTATCTTGAAACGTACTACATATTTATGCATGTTCTGCCTGACAGTGATTATCTTATGAATTTTAGGGTCAAAGGCCAGATGAAAATGGTAACAATTTACTATTCAATACAGTAATTGCACTTTTTCTTCATACCTTGAAAATTACTCAGTGCATAAACGTATGAATGGGTCAAAGTCAAGTTAAAATCCTTAAATCCCAAATACATGCTCTCCTACTCATCCAATTAAACCTAGGTCAAGGAAGGTGAACATTCAACACATTTCTGACAAACTTGTCATTTTGATATTTTGCCAATTTTGTGAAAATGTAATCACACATTGTCCACATGTACTATCTAGACCTATTAGGAGAATCATGCAGTATGGCGGAGGCATACCAGTCGCCATAGCGACATTTCTAGTTTATAGTATGTTGGTATGTTGTAACCAGACATGGGGCTGGGTTCAAGGACTCTGGTGTAAGGATCAAACAGGAATACCTCTCTGGGAAATATCAAGTCTTTTTATGCCTCCACCACGAAGTGTCACCGGAGGCATTATGTTTTCAGGTTGTCCATCCGTCCGTCCGTCCGTCCTTCCGTCCGTCCTTCCGTCCGTAATCAATTTTGTGGACAGCATATCTAAAAAACTTTTAGATGTATCCTAATGAAACTTGGCATGTATATGTATGAGTGGGCGAAGTTGTGCCTATCAGTATTTGAGCACACATGCTCAAGGTCAAAGGTCAAAAGGTAAGGTCAAATGCTCAAAATTTCACTATTTCCCCTATATCAATGCAATGCCTGGAGGTATTTTCTTGAAACTTGGTGTATACATGAACTACCAAATAAAGATTCCCCAAAGAGAGCTTTTGGTCATGAGGTCAAAGGTCAAGGATCAAAGGTCAAGTGAAAATGTTAAAATTTCACTTTTTTCTCCATTATCTCACAAATATTTCAAGGTATCTTCATGGAACTTAGTATAAATGCATGTACAAACTGGCATTGATCATGTAGTGAATTTAGGGGTCATGGGTCAAAGGTCGGGGTGAAAGGTCAAGGTCAACTGATCAAAATATCATTATTTCTCTCTTATCTATGCAATTCCCACAGGATTTTTTTCTTGAAACTTTTTGTATGCATATTTAACCCATTTATACAGATTCTCTTGGAAGTTTCTTGTCTAAAGGTCTAAGGTCAAAAGGTCAAAGGTCAAGTGAAAATGCTTAATTTCACTTCTTCTTTTTAAAAACTTATAAAAGGGTCAAACGTTGGGTACAAATCCTCAAATCCCCAAATACCTAAATGCACTCCTAGACAGTATTGCCATTCATCCAAATAAACCTAGTTTAAAGTATGGTGAACGAGAAAAAAAGGATGATATTCATAAACAAGGTAATTTATACATTTCTGAAAAGCTTAAGTCTCTAGGAATATGAATAACTAGCTTTCAGAAGGTAAAAACATCTCCAGAACGATGGAGAGATGGTGTTTTGAGACCCTTTTTAGACCACCTGAACCCGATCTGACAGCGAAATTTTGGTGACCAAAATTATGATGTCACGAAATGTGGGCTGTGCTACACACTCCATCCACACAGTGAGCTCCGTCTATGGAGGGCCGTTGCGGACATGGTTTGTTTGGGGCATACGCAGGGAGAGGCAGTTGCATACGTATTCCTGTTTCCATGTATGCCCCAAACGAGATATGTCCACAGCGGCCTTCCATATTCGTCGCCTCTCCCTCGCTTCTTCTACAACCCTGACTTTGCCACTGTCACTATCAGTGTTATTGTCACTGTCATCACTCAATTTACTCTCGATGTCAAACTCAAAGTCTTTCCGTACAATATAAGGTAAAAATTTGACGTTTTAATGTCTCAGCCGAGAAAGCAGATGCGACTAAATAAGATAGGCCAAATATTGCATCCACTCACCAAGAAATACTTGCTTTATGAATGGCGGCCTCGATGTCCCGCTGCACTCGTAAAGGGTTTTGTTCATTTCGTGACGTCATATTTTAGGGCCCGAAAAAGACGGCTGTTCCGGAGCGAATATCGGTGAAGCAAATCAGTCAGATTTAACTCGCGATTTCTCATTCGCGCGAATATCTTTTAATATGTCTCATTAACAATCTGTTTTAGGAGACATTTCCCTCTGCTTTGACACCTTCTTTTATATGATTTTCTTGATTTTAATGTCTCGTTCACCATACTTTAAGGAAAGTGAACACTCAAAGCATTTGTGACAAAACTGTCATTTTAATATTTTGCCAGTTATGTGAAGCTGTCATCACACATTGTCAAGATATTGTGCTACAGACCTATTCGGAGAACCATGCATTATGGCGGAGGCATACCAGTTGCCATAGCAACATTTCTAGTTTGGACAGATAATTTAATTTGCCATCAAAATGCATGATAAAGTAAATGACAGATAAAGGAATATTTTGAGGCACAATAAATTCCCAGATCTCTTTGTATCTAATCACTGGTATGGAGGAGATGACTTGCGTGAATTTTTTTCTTATTACACATCAGCTCAAAAATGGTCCAGAAATGGTATGGATGCAAAAGGCCATCGTATTGCTGTCTGGCAGAACTATAAATACTTTCAAACTTTTCACCTCAGGGATCAAAAAGGCTCAATGTAGTGAGCAGCAGGGGGGAGGGGGGGGGGGAGGGTGGAGGGAGAGGGGGATGCAGTCCAGATGACAGGAGCAGAATGATACTCTTACCTGTAGTTCAGAGCATGAAGGTACCTCTGTTCATGGAGCTACTTTCCATGCTCTGTTACAGCTCTATGTTCTTAGCAAACTTCTTTACCTATACTGCATGAATAGTATCTTTGTTGCAAAGATTTCTCACACACATTTTCAAGTTTGTCTTCTTTTTATGAGGTAGGCAATAGTCAATGAACACAGTCACTCACACTATCTTTGATGGCTTTGAAGAGGGCTTGTTTAAAGGTGTAATATGCTTGATTTGCCTAGAACTAAGACTAAGCCACAGATTAGGCAAGAATTCCAAAGTGTGTTCCAGGTCCCTGTTCCGTGGAAGTGAGCCAATCAGTTGCTATGTTTTGAATTAATAACAAAATGGTTGCTAGGTGACAAAGGGCAATGTCTACCAAAGTAAGGAGTTCTTATTTTGTGTGTAGGGCCCTATGAGTCGACTAACACACTCATTGCAGTACTTGACAAGTCTGACGGGTGCGCAATTGAGAATAACACCAATGTGTGTTCTGTGATATGCTCTGAGATTCAATGAACTCTACTACTGAGATGTGTGGGCCATTGTGACTGTGATGGAAAGAGATACTATTGTTAGTATTAATTATACTAAAAATCTTGAGAGTACTTATGACAGTGTGATGATTGATATCATGTTCATCATTTGATTCCCAAGACAATGGGTCATGAAGATGAAGACCCCAATTAAGAAGGCACATAAGAATAAAGTATACACAGCATGGACTTTCAATGTATAATCTCAACTTACAAATTATAATCTCAACTGATTGTGCAGTATGAGAAATGGTGTTTAGAATTGTTGATTGTTCTCTTGTTGCTCACATGCAGTGTGTTATCTTGATCAAGAAAGCTTCAGACAAAACTGTATTTCACATGCAACGACATCTGTCTGTTTTGTTTGTATGTTTGTTTGTTTTAGCCATCTCTCCATACAAGTAGGCCTACATATTATGGACTGTTTCTTTTTAAAAGGATATATGGGCAATATGATGTAATTGATGCATTTCTCCCTCAGTCCTAACATCATGAAATTTATCTCTCCCACAGAGTCAAGAGGGAAAGAGGAGACTGCTGCTGATGGAGAGGAGAAGAAAGATGCAGAGAAACCAGCCCCAGCTGAAGATACTGCAGGTGAGAAATCCTTCACATTAACCATGCACTAATACCATCAACTCAACAGCAGATTTTTGTGTGTGCACCCTAGATTTTCTTGGCTGAAATTGTCATACAAGACTCATTTCAGTGTAATGATTTACAAATTTTACCTCGGGGAAGAACCTTATTATAAATTTGTAATTTTTTATGACTTAAGGTATCAAGAAGTATAAACCTGTGTTTGTGAAGCATGACACTGTGTGATCTGAATATTACTCTTAGTCTAGTAGGGACCTAGCTTGCCTCATAGTTTAGATTCTTGAATAATGATTAAGAAAAAGTTAGAAAAATCAATGATTGCATGTGTGTATACAAAGATGAAGATAAACTGTATTCAACAAAATGATGCCTCAAAGCTGTGCTTGACATGATGCTATAGGTTATTTCTGCATAAGTCTAGTTTCACGAGATGTTTTCAAGTTTTAAAAATCAGACACTTCAGCTGAGTTCAAGGATTCTAGTGCAAGGGTCAACTATAGGAAACCTGCCCTGGGAATTATAAAGTCTTATTTTGGAAGATGGTTTAACAGCTAAGAACTTAGTTTTGCCTATCAAAATAAGTAAAAAGAAAGTTACAGCACTACATATTTACAGGAAGCTAATTGTTTATTTTCAATGTTTCTAAGCATCCATAAGAGTGCAAATGAAACATGATTCTTTTTTTTTTCTGTGAATAGCATACATGTAACTTTACTTGCATCACCTTGTGAAGGACAGTCTTACAAAAGACCACTGACTTTTACAAGAGGAGGTGAATTTGACTGTACAAGGTCATGTTATGTCTTGGGGTTCCTATCCACATGAGATCAGGTACAGTACTTGGCCTGATTGACTAGCTCTGTGCAGGAGTCCAATATTACCTGTGTGCTTTGTTTATCGTTGTCATGGAAACCCAGAGATCGATGCAAACATGAACCATCTGAATGTTTTCATGTGTTTCACATGTTACCATGGTGATGAATACCTCCTTCACGACCTGAGTATGTTTAGACACGGTTCAGATGTGTGTGGTGGAGGTACTATTTGCTTAATATATGTATTCATATTGACAAGTCCTTATGGAGGTTGGTTGGATGCCCTTCGTCCCCACAACATCTACTAGAAAGCAATGCTTGACAGGTCTATCCCTCACAGATTATAAAAACCTCTTACCCTGCCAATCATCATTTTGGTTGCTCTCACAGTGTTTGTTAAAGATGATAAATACAAACAGATAATTAAATTTAGAGTAATTATTACAAGTGTTAATGAGGAAGAAATGAAAGTAGAATTATTTAACACAGACTTGTAAGCCTCAATGCATGACATCTACAAGGTATGCTTATTGCATTTTCAAGATACATTATGTGTGAGGAATATTTCCATGTTTATTTTTTGGATCATTTGTAATTGTGAGGGAACCTCCTGAATTAGATTTGTTGGGTGAGATAAAAACAAAAACAAGGTGATATTCAAGAAAAACTCTGATCTGCTGCTCCTGTGCCTTTAGAAGGTAGTTTAACTTTAGGGCCTTTACTGTTACTAAAACTCATCTGTGATAGTTAATGTCATCCCAATATGAAAAAACTGAGAATGATTTACAGTAGCACCATAACTTTCAAAATACTTGTAACATGTGTGTCTTTGTTTTCCTTGCAATAATGTTGTGTAAAAGAAAGGTCTGGGATTTATTCTTTGCTTGTAAAAATATGCAAATGTTTATGATTATCATTGTGCGTTTTTAACCCATTGAGGATGAGTGCTGAGTATACTCGAGCAGGTGTCCTGGGAAGAGCATGTTGTAGCAAAATCAAATTAATTGAACTTGAATATCTCATATAAAAGGTGGCAATTTTATGATTTTCATGTTTATCAGGTAGAGTGTGCAAAAAGAAGGAGTACCTGGTGCATCTGGAGGTTATTAGGAGATTTAATAAATTTTAAGTTTCCCAGACACATCAAAGACATTGATGAAAGAAATACTGGATGTTTTTATGGCATTTTTAGAAGCTCCAGCACCTTTGAACTTGTAAACGGGGATATATAAAAAGGCTTGCGATATATGTTACAAGGGTGGAGGGATCAAATGATAAAAGGATAGCCAAGTAGTGGCTGAGGATTAATTCATATAAGTTGACAAGATCATTCCCAACTACCAACTGTAAACATTCTTATTTTCCTGTGGAGTGGCCTAAAAGCATATTATTGTGCTGCACAGTTGCTTGCTGGTATATTCACAAAAATCAAAAAAAAAAAAAATAGTTCACAAAAACAGATTGACGTCTCCGTGCATAATAATTGATGGACTGGCACATGTGCAAATGATCCACTGAAATATGTGACCTGTCACCAGCCACAAGTTGGATTAGACCTTTGAATTTTCTGTTTTAAAACAAGATATTTTGTTAGCCAAGTTTCTAAGCTTTAATTTGATGCATAATCCATTAAAAGATGCTCTTTACATCTAGAGATATTTCAAATCAAATGTGGCAAATGTGGGAATTTTGTGACAACAAAATATGGAGAAAATTGCTATTAAAGTTTGCTCTCAGTTTCCTGTTTTGTTTGGAAATTGTATGGGACGGAAAATATCGCTCACATAAACTCCTATAGCAATGATAAGTTTCATTACATAATATATCATATAAAAGGTTACATAGGGGCCTGGAAGGGGTCGAAATAGCTTCGGCCTTACAGGGTTAATGTGTTGATTATGAAAATTCAAAACTGTGTTTTAGTGTATGTAACCTGTGTTTTTTTTTTTTTTTTCTATGCCTCCGCCACGAAGTGGTGCCGGAGGCACTATGTTTTCGCATTATATAGGCATTATGTTTTCGGGTTGTCCGTCCGTCCGTCCGTCCTTCCGTCCGTCCGTAATGAATTTTGTGGACAAGGTAACTATCGAAACCTGTTGAGGTACAGTGTATCCTAATGAAACTTGGCATGTATGTGTATTAGGGGGTGAAGTTGTGCCTATCAACTTTTGGGTGCACATGCTCAAGGTCAAAGGTCAAAAGGTCAAGGTCAAATACATAAAATTTCACTATTTCCACCATATCTATTGAATGCCTGAAGATATTTTCTTGAAACTTAGTGTATACATGTATTACCCAATTAAGATTCTCTGGTGAAAGTTTGGGTCATGAGGTCAAAGGTGAAAAGGTCAGGGTCAAATACATAAAATTTCACTATTTCCACCATCTATTGAATGCCTGAAGAGATTTTCTTGAAACTTAGTGTATACATGTATTACCCAATTAAGATTCTCTGGTGGAAGTTTGGGTCAAAATGTCAAAGGTCAAAGGTCAAAAGGTCAGGGTCAAATACATGAAATTTCACTATTTCCACCATATCTATTGAATGCCTGAAGATATTTTCTTGAAACTTAGTGTATACATGTATTACCCAATTAAGATTCTCTGGTGAAAGTTTGGGTCATGAGGTCAAAGGTCAAAAGGTCAAGTAAAAATATTAAAACTTCTTTTTTTTCTCCGTACCTTGGAAAATTTTTCAAGGTATCTTCATGGAACATAGTATATATATATACATGTACTGACTGGAAGTGATTATCTAGAGAATGCAGGGTTCATGGGGTCAAAGGTCAGGGGTCAAAGGTCAAGTGCAAGACTTCAAAATTTTACTATTACCAGCAGGGTTATTTTTTTACACTTGGTGTATGCGTGTGTAACCTAATAGAAATTCTCTGGAAAGTTTTTTTTTCCTCTTTTTGCCTCAAAGGTCAAAAGGTCAAAGATCAAGTGAAAGTGCTGAACTAACTTTTTCCTCCATATCTCGGAAGTGGCTCAAGTTACCTTGAAACTTAGTACATATTATGCATGTTCTACCTGAAAGTAATTATCTTATGAGTTTTAGGGTCAAGGGCCAGATGAAAATGTTAACAATTTACTATTCAATTCAGAAATTGCACTTTTTCTCCACACCTGTACCTTGAATTTAACTCAATGCCTAAATGTATGAATGGGTCAAAGTCAAGTTAAAGTCCTTAAATCCCTAGATACATGCTCTCCTATTCATCCAATTAAACCTACATCAAGGAAGGTGAACATTCAACACATTTGTGACAAACTTGTTATTCCAATATTTTGCCAATTTTGTGAAAATGTAATCACACATTGTCCACATGTACTATCTAGACCTATTGGGAAAATCATGCATTATGGCGGAGGCATACCAGTCGCCAAAGCGACATTTCTAGTTCATTTTGAGTTTGTAGAAAAATATAATGTGAACGTTGAAATCAATAAATTCGATTATTTTTATGATTTTTTTTTTTTAATGTGGCTACATACTTCATACAATGTACATAATCATATTCACTTGTATCCCTTAACATGTGGCCACAATACATTCTTCCAGCTTTGTCTCCTTGTAAATCTATTTCAACTAGCACTGGACACTGATCAATAGGTGAGATACACTGTATGCAAAAGCCATGTTCTGCAATGTCTAGTTTCTTCAAAATGTAGGCAGAATAGTCAAAATTGCTAAAATTTCAAAACAGCATCAATATACACCGCTATAGACAGGTTATCCAACTTTAAGTGCATTGCCTACGTGTACATGTATCATCGTTGTATACATCTATGTGTGTACGTATGCACACGTGTGCTTCATGCGTTGAGCAATGCCAGTATTTATGAAATTGTTGTCATGGTTGTAGGCCCTACAGTAGCATGTGTACAGTCGTGAAGTATTATAACTGAGTGACTGATGAATGCATTAAATGTTGCCAAGGAATAACTGGCACGGCTACAAAGCAGGAAAACACGCTGAATTATTGGCTCGGCTACGGCTCCATTGCGTCTGTGGCCGCTATAGACAGGTTAAAATCTACCGCGGGAAACAAACTTTGTGGCCGCTGGCCACATTAGACAGGTGGTCGCTATATGCAGGATCTTTAACAGGGCTTTTCTCTTGGGGGGATTTTTCAGTGGCCGCTATAGACAGGTGGTCGCTATAGACAGGTTTGACTGTAGTGGGTTTGACCTATGCTTGTCAACTCTTGTGTAGGGAACAGGTCTCAAGTCTGACACAGGCTGAGACACAATGTGTGTATGTGACGACACCAATGCCTGCTCACATGACTGGCTTTAAGAATATGTTTTTGTTTTGTTTTGTTTTGTTTTCATGTGCAGCAATATCAGAAGAGAGAAAAGATGAGGACTCCCCTGGAGTGTCCCCTCAGCAAACATCTGAACCTGTAGTGGAAGCCACACAACCAACTGAAGAGGTATCACCAGCACAGGAGGAACCACAAGCAGCAGAAAGTGCACCGGCAGAAAGTGCAGAGGCTGCTGCTCAAGAGGCATCAGCTGATGGTAAGTTTAGGATCAAGACCTGTTCTCCATTCCTGCAATCCTTCGATCATCCTTACGACTCTGATGTGAATAACAAATTACTTCTGAATCATTTTCTTTCTTTACATGGTTTGATATTTTCAGCTAAAAGGAGATCAAAACTTTGTTTCCATGGCAGTATCACCCTTCAATCTAAGATCAAAACTTTGTTTCCATGGCAGCATCACTTGACCTTTAATGTAAGATCAAAACTGTTTCCATGGCAACAAAAGTTTTCATGGCAGCATCACTTGGCTTTTAATCTTGACTTCTGTCTGGACAACTTTAACCCGTTGAGGAGGAGTCCTGAGTATACTTGGGCAAGTGTCTATGGGAAATGCATGTTCTAGCAAAATCAGTCCATCCTCAATGGGTTAAGGCTGATAGAGGAGCAGAATGCTTCCTGGCAGGGGCGGATCCAGGAATTCCATAAGGGGGGGGGGGGGGGGGAGGGGAAGGCGCAGACAAAGATGGTTTCTTCAAAAATAAAGAATTAAAGGGGGGTGCACACGCACCCCCTATCCTTTTGTTTTACTTTTCTTTTCTTTTGTTTTAGCAAAAACAAAGGGGGGCACGCACCTGGTGCACCCCCTCCCCCCTGGATCCGCCACTGCCATGCCTGAAATCTTAAAGTGCTGTTTTGCAGTTATTATTTTCTGTATCATACATAGAAATGCGTAGTACTTCTCTCTGTATTATTCATGCAGTCTCTCTCGGCAATGCTGCCTAGCTTATTTCGTGCACCATTCCTGGTTTTAAATTTCTTGTTTATGGATAGTTTTCCCTGCAGTTTTCATGGTTTGGCAGTTTTGATATTTCTCTAATGTCTGGATTTTGCAGTGCTTGCAGTGATACTAGAATAGAATTTGATTTTTATGCTCATACAGATACTTGCTCCATTATAGCACATCACATTGTGCTTCCTGATCTAAGGCTTCACCTATTGTGTGAAGGATAAACTCAAAAGCACTTTTTTTGCCAAGAGTATATCAACCATGCTCAAAGTCAAATTTCATATCCTTCTTCTCAAAGTTTTGTATGGAATACCCATAAACTTGACACCAACCTGGCCTATGTGAACAAGGTTTTACTCAAAGTGCTACATTTCATATGAAAAGCAAATATAAATGCAGCATACAAACAGCATTTTCTCTTGTTTGACAAAAAGCAATCATTATTGGGCATATTTTCTTCGTCTAGAAAACCAGATACTAAACGATGTCAACCCACTTCAGAAGCCAAGAAATAAGCCTGTACTCATGTCTCTGTTTTAAGCATTTCACCTGCAGATGTTTCATGTTTGCTGCCATCTTTTCACAGAGCTGATAATTCCTATCACTTTTGCAATCTTGTAGCAGCAGTCAGCTTGTCAGGTCAAATGTGCATAGTTTTCTTGCATTTTGGAAGGATGTGCTGTAAAACAAGGAATGTTCGCATGCATTTTGACTCCGTGAATTTCGCGAGAGCCAAGCAATTCGCAAAACTGAAATGCACACAAAAGTTGTTGTTAACACTAAATGCATTGAATATTAGAGGCAACTTGCAAAAATTTCATACACCCAAAAAGGCCGTCGGCTCCAATTCACGAAAATTTCATGTTGCGAAAATATCATGTTTTACAGTATGCATGAACTTTGTGCGTATTCTTGCTAATGTAGCGCCCTCAGTGGTGGGGGAGACCCCAGGGGAGGAACCATCAGCACCTCAGGTGGTTGAATCAGATGAGAGAGAAGAAGAGAGAGACCTGGATGGTAAGACTTCCCAGGGCAGTGTGTAATCTTCACTATCATTCATTATTGATGAGAGTAGAAAGTGTTAATATGAGGTGATTTATGCATCTTTCATTATTGACTGTAAAAAAGTTTTGATATGATGTGATTATGCACTTTGCCATCTAGTCTGCAAATATTTGCAGCAAATATTTGCAATCTTTGCTATCAATCAGTGCCAGCTCAGCTTGCTGTGATCTTGTCTTCTGCACAGTTTCTTCTCGTTGGAGTTCCAAAATGTTAACAAACTCTTTCCTATAAGTTTTTGTTACTATCCATTATCACAAATTTGTGTCTCTATGCATCATTTTTTTTTTCAATATATTTTGAACAGAAGGACTATTCCTAGCTCTTTTCTATCTAAATGCAGTCTGCTTCGAAATGTTCGTTTACATGTGTGTTTGTCTAAAGTTCACTTTATATGCATTTTATCCTGAAGTGCCGTGACACATTACTTTTGAAATGTAAAACTGACTATATGCTTTGAGCACAAGTCAGATGTATGCCATAAGCAGTGGCGGATCCTTCAGAGGGGGGCACAGGTTATTGTTTGTTATTATTTGTGACCGTGCATTACAAAACAAACAAAAAGTCGCACCCCCTGATTTTACGTGAGGACTCAAAAAAGGTGAAATGGTTCAACCAAGTCAATCTTGAGTTTTTCATATTTTCTGAAAGAGCTATCCTTCTTCTACATTATTCTTCAGTTTGGGATCTTAACATGAATAGGAAAGTGTGTTTTTAGCAGTTTTTCTTCAACCCTTTTTGGGGGAAGAGTAGAATGATCAGGTATGTCTTAGAGGCCACTTTTCATTTCTTAAAATCCTTTGCACACTCTTCACTTTCAAATCTAATAACTTTTGAAAGGATGATGCTACCTCTTTGAAAGTTGGCATTAATCATGGGCAGAACATATTAGTAGAATATGCTCAATTTCAGCTTAATCTGATAATCCCTTCATTGTCGTTGCTCTGGTGGTTTACATCCTGTGTTTTGTCCCTTTAGTGGTACAGCTAGCATGGCGTGGTAAAGATTAAAGGGGAAGGCTAGTAACTGATCAGTGGGAATCAGTGGAAATGCTGGGAGATGATCGTTCCAATCCTTATGGGATTCATTCAAGAGTTCATTGTATATCTATTGTTGTGTGAAAATGATTTGCTTCAGAATGGTCTCATATTCAAGTAATGTGCAGTTTAATGCTTCCAGGTCAGCGTCCCTGGTCAGTGACGGGGCATTAATCTGCACATTACTTGAATATGAGACCGTTCTGAAGCAAATCATTTTCACACAACAATAGATATACAATGAACTCTTGAATGAATCCCATAAGGATTTGAACAATCATCTCCCATCATTTCCACTGATTCCCACTGATCAGTTACTAGCCTTCCCCTTTAAGCGCTTGAATAGACCCTGTACTTCAGAGCCTCTTTTCCCAGTTCATGCTTTTCGAGAGTATATTTCCAGTATTTAGGTAGGTTTTATAGGGGAGTCCATTTGAATTGAGTTATACATCATTTTACAGCTTAGAGTCTGCTCTTTCAGAATCTGCCCTTAAAGGACAAGTTCACCTTCATTAACATAAGGATTGTGAGATTGTAGCAATATTAGTAGAACACATCATTGAAAGTTTGAGGAAAATCGAACAATCCGTTCAAAAGTTATGAATTTTTAAAATATCTGTGCAATCACTGCTGGATGAGAAGACTACTACAGTGTATGATGTCACATGCGTACAACGATATAAGGAAAATATAAAGAGAATTTCACAAAATTTCATCTTTTGAAAAAAGTGCACATTCCCTTGACTCGTTACTGACATATGTTATGGGTAATATTATTCCCATTGCCTTTAGAAAGAGGCAAGTCAAGTGCTCTTTTATTATGCGGAAAAAAATGAAAATATGTTGAATTTTCTTTATATTTTCTTTATACTGTTGTACTCATATGACATCACGGGCCTTAGTAGTCTCCTCATCCAGCGGTTCCAACACAAAAATTTTAAAAATTCTTAACTTTTGCATCGATTGTCCAATTTTCCTCAAACTTTCACTGATGTGTTCTACCAATATTGCTGCGTTCTCTCAATCCTTATGTTTATGAAGGTGAACTTGTCCTTTAACTAAAAATCCATGTATGGCAACTTTTTGTTGGTTTTTGTGGTGCAGGGTCACATTTATACTCTGCTTTTGTGTCTGTGATCCCCCAAATTTATCACACACCTGTTTGCTGAATCGTCCCCAACCCCCCCCCCCCCCTCCCCTACCCCCCTCTCTCCCTCCAGATGGTGATAAATCAGGCCAGGTAGATAACTCCACCCAGGAAGCATCCCAAGTTACTCAGCCAGAGGAAGGTTAGTGATGACTCCAGCGAGCAATGAAAGCTGCCTTTAATTACTAGAATAGGTGTCACATCACTGATGAGCTGCCTTTAAGTTTACTAAATGTACATCACTGATGTTGGGTTGTTCTCTTTGCAGGGAAAGAGAATCTTGTTCATGATTATAGATTAGAACCTGTCATACTTACACAACCTTGCAATTTTGATAAATTATGACTTCAAAAATGCACAGGAATTTGTAATTGAAGTTGGGATTTTAAAACAAAACGTTGTGAAGAATTCCATATCTTTAGTCAGAAGAGAGTTAGAACTAATCATGACGCTTGCAGAGCCGTGTATCATGAATTAGAAGTATTTTCTTTTAAATGCTCTTGTGTTAACTTAAGGCTACTTCCTGTTACATAATTTGGAAATTGTTGTAGATGCTTTCCAAACTCCAGCTATTTTCTATTCAGGACTATAATACTATACTTTCAAGTTCATGCGAAAACTGATGTCTGACACGCTTGCTAGTGTTAATCCTCTGTAATCTGTCACTCTTTCTTTCTTTCTTTCTTTCTTTCACCCACAAGCATCCTGAGCTACAGAATATGCTTTTAAAAAATATTGCACAATGTGTAGCCTCTGCAATGGATTTGAAGCATAACTTACTAATACATTGTAAATGCAGCATCTATGTGTATTGCTAAAATGTAATCATGCTTTACTGCTGCTGCTTTTTCAAATGTGTACACTACGTCTTTCACATCAGCCATAGTTTGACCTCTCTTTAAAGATGACAGGGATTTAGAAATGTGATTTAAAAGCAAAAGACTAAAAAAGATGAAACCTTCATCACTTCATTGTTAAAATGTTTTTTTTTTTTTTTTTTTGTGCATGGCAGTAGGCCTTTACAGTTCTCTCAATATAGAAAATCAATATTTTTTTGTCATCATTATCTACATTTCACTTTGCACATACTATCTCTCAACTAATGATAGAGAAATTTGATTTGTAACAGCTGTTTATTCCCTTCCCTGACTACTGTTTGAGGCATTATATTGTCCATTCATCTACCCTACATCTCATTAGAAAATGTGCTTCATAGATTCTCTTGTACCTGGCCCAGGTACGCTACATAACGTATAGATGTGCTGATTAGCTTTTGGTTAAAGGTCAAAGGTCATTTAACTTTAAGTAGCCTCACACTGTTCCGGTGTAACTTCATAATTATGTAATATCTAAGGAGGATTTAATTTTGCAAAGGATTGGAACTGCTAGACAGTTATTCATATGGATGATAAGGGGAAGGTCAATGAACTTTGGAAAAATTGTAATTTTTTTCAACCATAACATCAGCTTGAATTGAACTGTCCAATGGTGATGGAAATACAGTACAATACAATACAATACATTACCATCTATATAGGACGTTTTAGCGGCACATTAAAAACGTGTATTGTTGTCCGCTCAATTTTTACAGTTCAATATCAGAGCATATATTGAACAAAACGCATAGGCCAACGTAATAATTCCCCATAGGCTACCATTGTTACTGGCCGTTCAAGATCGCACGATATTCTCGATATTCTTGCTTAGTGTGCAAATGCTTGCTACTTGTGCGCGCCATTTTGTTACAATTTACAAGCGCGCAAACAAATTGCTTGTTTCATACGCAGGTTTAGGGACTTCCCCTTCTGCGCTGAGATGTGACCGCCGAGTCCACTTCAAAGATGAGAAGCCCGGTATTTTTGTGCAGCTAGTTTATGCTTGCTCTACTTGATTGTAGATGATAATCATTATATTGGATGGCATTAATTCATGGAATACCAGGGAATATTACACTCGTTAGGGTCAATATTGCGCTCATCTTCGATTCATGCAATATTGGCCCTAACTCGTGCAATATTCCGTGGTATCCCATTCATAGCCATCTAATATAATATGAATACAATACAATACAATACAATGAATGTTTGATATGCTCTTCCCAAAAGGCTCAGAGTGCTGTGAAGAAATACTTGCTGTACAGTTTGATGCCTGAAATAGTAGTATATAGTGATAAGTCAAAGGTCAAGGTCAAATGTCATTGTACACTGAATTAAAAATGTTACCAATGTGTAACCTTCAGCAATAACCTTTAGCAAATAATAATTTCTAGTCAGAAGGAAAGAGATTAATGCTAGCTTTGATAGTTGCCTGAAAAGACAGGGATGAAAGTTTAAGCTTCATGCAAGTTCAAAGATCACAGAATGTACAATGTGATACTCTGGATAAAATTTCATCCAGGAAAGAAGGCCTGTGTTACATAATCTTATGGATAGAAATATATTGGTAGATATTCCCTTCATTCAGAGAGGGCTAAACAACAATTTGTGGTCCATGACCAAGAGCAATGGACAATGAAGGGACATAATTGTGTGAGAATCAGGGGCATTCCAGTCCAATGCACAGTAATCATATTATTTTCATTTTGGCGAATATTAGTTTGTTGATTCTTCCTCTCGTCCATTCAAGAAGAATAAAAAACAAAGCACACTAAACCTTTCAAGATTCTGTGAAGACAAACAGTGTACTATCTTGAAGGAAAAAAAAAAATCAAGCAGGAACTATCCATACATCCCAATATACTCACTGATCAGATAATAATTTCTCTGGCATTCTTTACTAATGTTTACTTGATTCTTCTCTTCTCCCACATCACACATGTGAAATGTAGATGAGGCTGCTGACAGAGAAATCCAAGCTATAGAAAGCCTAGATGACAGTAAGGAAGAAGGTATAGCAGAATGTGAACAGTCGTGTTTATCCCATTCTGTGCCTGTGAGTCCAGTGTGAACAGATTTCACACACAAACCAATGGACTTCAAATAACCGTGGCACACAACGGGTTTATAGACAAGAACAAGCAACTTTGTAATGCTCATAATATTTGCTGACATGCATGAAAGTAATCACATCAGATATTCTCTTCCTAAAAAGAATTAACGATAGATATGATGTGGTTATTTATCTCTCTTATTGTTATCTGTCACTATGTTTGATGGGTGATTGTATCATGCTAGTAATGATAGAAAGGGAATGTTACACCTGTACTCATGTCAGTTTAAAAGGTTTCCTCAATTCAACAGATACACCTTTTGCTGAATAAGGAATAAGAAGGCATATATTTGATTATTTTCTCATTGCTAGTATTTATATAATAGCATTAAGGTATGCAAACACTTTTATTGCTTTGAGAATTGCTGAAAACTACTGCACATTATTTTTCCTTACATGTTCCATGTGCTTGCTTGATTAACAAACTCATCTCTCTTCTTTACACTGTTATTTTCCACCATAACAGTGTTTATAAATGTCAGTGTGTTCTGCAAGTGCACTATAAAGCCAATGATGACAAATTTTCCTGAAAATTCACTGAAAGATATGTGTACATGTACGTGCATCCCAGTATATGAGTGTATTAGTTTATTTTTTAACCCATTGCTTGCAGGAATGAGGTTTTAAATCTAAAATTATGTTATCATCTCACATTGATCAGGGTGCTCTTCATGTTTAGTAGTCAGTCACCTGAATGGTTGTTCCTTCAGATTTTTAGTCAAAGCTGTGTTGTTTTTTTTATTTCCCTGTAGTTTCAAGACTGTGTAAAGTTTAAAGACTTGTGTTTATCCTTTTAGTCATGCATTGATTTGAGTGCTGCTCCATTCTGTCGCTGATTATGAGATTAAATGATGTCTTGCCTGGTTGATCAATCTCTCATGGTAACCAGAGACAGGTGAGGAGGTTGTAGCCAACACAGAAAATTCAACAAAGCAATTAGAGGAAGCAGTCCAAGATGTCAACGAGACGAGTCCACAGAATACCAAAACACCTGAGGAAGGAACCAGAGAGTCCATTGCTAGCAGGCAGGTAGAGGAGCCCTCTACTACAGAGGCTCAGGAAACAGTTGAGGCTGTGAGAGAGACTAACCAGGAGGCTGAGGTCAAGGATGACCAGGAAGAGATGGAGGGAAAGGATGACCAGGTAGAGAATGAGTCAAAGAATGATGGAGAAGAGACGGAGGGAAGGGATGATGGAGAAGAGAAGACAGAAAGCAGCATACAGGTACCGGAAGAGGAGAAAGCATCCACAATGGACCAATCCCATTCAGGTTAGACCAGTGAACTGGCACTGCATGCATTGTGCATGCTGAGCGACTACCACCACCCACTCCCTCCATCAGGTCAGATGAATGAACCTACATGATGCATGTTGCCCAACCTTACACCAACCATCATCCGGACCCCCTACGCCAGCCATCATCCGGACCCCCTACACCAGCCATCATCCTGACTCCCTACACCAACCCTCATGCAGACCCCCTACACCAACCCTAATCCCGACCCCCTACGCCAGCCATCATCCCGACCCCCTACACCAGCCATCATCCTGACCCCATACACCAACCATCATCCTGACCCCCTACACCAACCATCATTCGGACCCCCTACACCAACCATCATCCGGACCTTCTACACCAACCATCATCCTGACCCCCTACACCAACCATCATCCGACCCCCTACACCAACCATCATCTTGACCCCCTAACCAACCATCATCCTGACCCTCTACACCAACCCTCTTTATACCCCATTCCAGTTGGCCCTTCAACTAAATGAGTTTCACATCCTTCCAGGCCTTTGGCTACACCCAGCATCTCAACTACAGTGATCCTGCTGGCTGAAGGCAGTTCATTAAAGGTCGTTACATCTAAACTGTACCAAGGCTGATAGTCATCCAGCCAGCGCACTGCACCTGTTACGTGTCGCTTGGCAACAGAGGATATTAACGACCATCAATTTTCACACATCTTGCTGTCACGTATACATCGATCCTGCATGTGATGTGTGTGTGCATGTCATTAACTCATGGTCACTCTTGGTGACCTGACTTTCCATATAACGTAACACCTGCTGGAGAAAGCTACTACTTTGTCATTAATGTTGCTAGGTAACCTTACACAAACATGATTTTGCATGCTGTATCTAATCCATAGTATTCTACATTCACATGTCTATTATCACACACAGTACACGCATTGTACATTATAGTACAAATTGTATAATTCACTGTACTGGTGCATGGATGCAGCACATCATTATTTATTTCAGTAAGTGGCTATTTTTTGACCCCCTACATTTAGTTCTCCTTCATACTTCTGACAAGTTCCCTGGATAGAGGTATTTGCATCAATACTGAGTTCCCTTTTCATGCCCTATGGTAGAGCTCAGTCTCACTAGATAGAGTCGGGTGTAAACAGATAACAGAAGGTGGAATCAATCTGTGCATTTCCTGTGAAGCTTACATATACAATGAAAATGTCTAGAATTTACAGAAGTTGCAAGCATTCATTCAAATTTATAATTTGTGCATCAAGCTGTTTGTCTTGCGACTGATTATTAACAAAACTTTGATCAGTTTGATGGACAATGTAGCTAGTCTTCTTCTGAAGTACTGAAAGTATTGTGGTGCATAGAAAAGAAGGCTAAAGTATGGATTCTCATGTCTAAGGTAACTCACAATTGACTCCTGTATTTAAGCTTGTAGCACACACGCTCATATGGATGCTTGAATTAAAAATTACTTGCGAGCAGGTATAATTAATCTACTCAATAATTGGCATTCCTAGAATTGAATAAAGAGAAGGGTAGATTAAGGGATATCCCCTTTTCCATTATCCCATTGTCTTTTTTTTTTACCATTCTTCAGCCTTGATGTTCATTCATCTGTTATTTGATTGCATGTTTCTATGCCAGTTCCTTTTGTGCAAGCCATCTTTTATATATCATCGCTTGGGTGACAAGACCTCATATCTACAAAATGCTAAACGTTCAGGAGAGGAGAAAAAAACACACAAAAAAACATGGCAGCCAAAGCACTGTATCACATGGGAAAGCCCTTCCTTTGACATGCCTTAAGTGGTAGCTTCATTTTTTGGATAAGACATCTAGGATTTAGACAGGAAATCACTTAACTGACTATCTGACCATTCATCCAAAAAAAAAAAAAAGTCATTTTCACCAAAATTTCAGATACGAGGTCTTGTTGTGGATATTCAAATTGTATGAGTTCATGCATGTCAGCTACTATTTTAAAAATATTTGTTATATTCCTACTGTCTTGACCCTCTCCTACCCATGTTAAAATGACTGTGCAAAATCTCTCCCTCTATATCAGCTAAATATTATCTGCTGATTTATGCTTGACCAGCTCTCTACCTATAAAGTTACTTTGTACAATGTACATAGTTGTGCATTTTCTTCTGTGTTTCTTTTTGTATGATCTTGTCCTCCATCCTGCATGTTTATTATGTAATATTTGTGATTTAATTGTCTCTATTTTCCTATCTCTGGCAGTCATCTTGGATGCTTTAAGATGATATCATCAATTTCACTGGAACTCCTATCCTGAAGTCTCGGATTAATCTGTCATTACAATCAGCTTGATTATAAATACTTTGTCGATTTCTTTGTCACTTGGTCTTTTACTGTATATGTCCTCCCTTTTGTTTTTGTTTTTTTTACCTTGATTTTTCAGTTGAACATTAGATTACTCTCCTTTTAATAATGAACTGAGCTTTCATAAGTATTTGACTCTTGTATCATTGGTAACAAACAAGTACTTAGTAGTTCATGGTTGTTGCCATGGAAATGGAGTATGATTATGTAAGAACTTCTAGCGTGTAGCTGCATGAGTGACATCAAGTGTGTTTGTCATTTTATTTGTTTATTCTTCCTTTCATGTTATAGTTCACACACACACACACACACACACACACACACACACACACACACACACACACACACACAAAAAGAAATGGGAGACTGCACAATCCTGTAGAGTGAGCTTTAAAGGGGAAAGTTACATTATTTTGAGCAGGGTAGCACTTTCTATAGCATTGGATCCATATTGACATAATTTATCCAAAGAGTCACTCTGTTGCCTTTCCTAATGTGGAGTGTGACTCAAGCTTTGGAATTCTAAGATATGGATTGTTGTAGAGAATTGAATACCTTGGCAGGCCTACTTTCCTAGAAGGAAAATATTCTGAACACAAAACAAAAGGCCACACTAAAGGTAAGGGGGGGGGGTATTACTATATTCTTCATGCCTCCAAGCATTATCAGAGTTTTGCAGAAGTTAGATTACAGTCATGCTGTGTTGAAAACCCGGAAATTCGTCACATTGTTGCTTTATTTTCTCCCATTAATTATTGACCAATCTCACTAGGTCCTACCCCTCCAGCAGAAGCTGAGCAGACAGAGGAGCAGGCAGGGGAACCAGCAGCAGAGCCCTCAGGAGAACCAGCAGGAGAAGAATGACTTGAGTCAGGATGAGAGACGGTTACCATGGCATCTAGCAGCCTTCCACAAGGGATTAATTTGGTCAACTCTCTGGCTCCACAAGCCCCAATCTCATCGTGGGCTACCATTATACTAACACCACATCATACACACAGTTCTCTACCAAAGCTCTTTATTTTTATTGTATGTGTCATTATGATGTTGGCTATCAGGCAGTATTGCAGCAAGGCAAATTGTCATGATGGATTAAAACCAAAGATAACAAAAGTTACTGTGGAACTTTATTGGGATAGCAAGGCAAGTTGGGTATATGGCCACTCTTCCATTGATTAAACATTGGTTGGTAATGGTCAATCATTATTCTTAATTTGGAGAGAGGCAGTGTTAGACTAAAATGAGTGTAGACTTGTTGTAACTTATAATGCTGCTTTTGACCTCAGTTGTAGACGTCCTCTATAACGACAAATAAAAAAGGGAATAAATATACATATTTTTTCTCCCACTCACTCCACCCCCCCCCCCCCACACACACACAACATTGTTGCTTGTGGAAGGTTCATATATGCTCTAGGCTCAAGACAATTATCTTCATATATCAGATGATTATGGCAGAAAACTGCAGACAGGACCTAACTTCAGTATGTCTGCAATCTGTGTATTATTCCTGATCCACAAATGAGATTTTGTGTTGTTGGAAGAGTGACATGTGACACTGAGGTTTCTGTGTGAGGTAAACAGGGATGAATACATTATTCCTCTTGGAGTCTTCTGTCATTAATATCCTTATTCTACAAAATGAATGTACACAATGCTCTGGTAATTAAGGTGAATTTGATGATAGCAGTGTACTCCTATGAGCCTTATCATCTTCAAAGAGTTTTGTATTTTGTATGACTATGCATGTTTGAGTAGGTGATATTCTTATCTTGAATTGTTTTTCTATGGTAACACTATGTCTTTAGACTGGATATCTCTAGTGGTCTCACAGTTTTTTCTGTACTTTTCTGGTCACATTAATTTTTTTCTGTCACATATGCTGTGGCCATGAATTAAAGCGCACACACACACACACACACACACACACACACACACAAACAAACAAAAAACAAAAAACAAAACTGCAAGCCCTGCTTCTTAGCAGTCCTCTCCATTTCCAACAACTTTGTTTCAGAATTTGTCATAGAATTTACAATAAGCTCATACAATCCGTCTCAATTCACAGTTTGCTTTTTATTACATTGTTGAACTGATTTCGTGTCATGTTTTTTCAAACATTTCATTGCAGTCACAGTTAGAGATGAAATGAATAAATTGAACATCATAAAGACATGCTCTGTATGTGAGAAGTCTAGTAGATGCCTTAACACAGGCACTCTCAGTGTGATTTACAGACACCAAAGCACAATGTGGATTGTACAAATTGAGGGAACTGTGCTTTTGTTTGAATTCACTGATGTTGTAAGTTACCCTAGTGACCAACCTAGTAACATCCTAATCATTGTCAATGAACCTATTTTCCTCCCACAGAGATGTTCAGTCATACATGCATGAGTCATACATGAGTTGTGTTGATAGCCTTGAAAGTTAAGTATGACAGACCACAAGGCATTGTAATTGCTCATCAGGTATTAACCCGTTGAGGATGGACTGATTTTGCTACAACATGCATTTCCCATAGACACTTGCCTGAGTATACTCGGGACTCGTCCTCAACAGATTAAGATATTGTCACAATGCAGCAGAGTACACTCTAGAGATCATTATGATATACACTTGTACAGAGCAACATTACTTCCTTTAACATTTGGGACTTGGACAAATCAGTTGATATTTTATCATATCAATATAACAATGGTATGGTATGTCTACAGCTAGTAAAAGGAGAATATCAGCAAACATCTTTCCAGTTTATTTAATGTGTTTGTTATTTGAAGCCATTTCAGCCACTGAAACCATGATTTAGTAAAATTTCTTTGGATTATTTAGCCAGTTTTAAGTTCCAATTCCATATAAATCCTATGACAGAAGTCAATAAAATGTCTGACAATATTTGTTACATAGCTATGATTTGTATATTTTGATCGTTAATGGTCATGTTGTGTCTTAAAATGGGCAAATTTTGTGATACACACTGACCAGCACCATGGCTTTGGTGCCGGATGTCTGTCTGTTGTAAATGTCCATAATATGCATGGTATTGAAAAGTATTAAACACTGTACCATATGTAAACTTGAAATATGCAGTCATCCTATACAGTATGTCCCCCAAAAAAATTACAGTCGGATTTTCCCATTGATAACTCCCAATTTGGTTAAACTGTCTAAATGCTACTTCAGGGTCTTAAAACATAACATCTTAGCTCTATTTTTCAGATAACCCCATTCAATTAGGTAAGTGCAGTCACAGAGGAATGTGGATTGTTGCAAAGCATGTCATGAGTCTGATTCTTCCAAGTTTAGCACTTGGATGCTCTTGGAACTGCAATGTGTGAAACACAATAGCCAGAACTTGGAGGGAAAGGATTCCTGATATGCTCTACAACATTTTTCATTTCTCTTTGACCACTGAAGCAAATCGGATGGAGTTTTCTGTAAGATGTGGGCAATGAGTTATAGTTTCATACTCTGAAATTGTATTTGAATTGATTCACTAACTTTTAAAGTTATCATTGGGGAGGTATACTTTTAAAGTTATCATTGGGGAGGGTCCTGTTGTAATTTTTTTTGGGGACATACAGTATTAGGCCTATGGATGAGTTGAAATGCCACATGTTGGGATGGTATTAATGCTTCAGAGTGATCAAAACTCATTATTTTGACTTGTATATGGTATTTCACATGTACATGCATATGTATATAAAATATTGTATATATTTGTAATTTATATGTTCATACTTGATGTCATTCCATGCATTAATTGAAGGAAGTGTGGGGAATAATTATGATGAGTTTAGAAAATCATGTGAATTTTCATTCCACCACATAAATCTCATATCTAACAAATTGATCCCCCAAAACTATGTGGTGTGTGAATCAATGGTATGAAACCTGTAACAGCTAGTCTATATCAACTCACTTCTTGTGTAGAGTTCACTGTGATAATATGGGCACAATATATACATGTATACGCTTTTTGACATAACAATTTATCATTGGGTGAATTTTTGTCCTGCCCATAAAACAACAGGTAAATGTGAATTACTGCTTGTATAACATTCCTTGTAGGTGTCTCATCAACTATAAAAGTGTACACGGTTTCTGGGGAGAAGCTTGGTAAATACTGACTCTGAGATAATTTAGATCGGCAAACAAAGGCACCTTTCTATTCTGTCCTTTCTCTGGTCCAGGCAGCCTTGATGGTTGTGTACTTGTAGAAGGATACCGCAATTGTGTTCAATGCACTAATACAAAAAAAAAAAAAATACATTGGTATATATAGTATGGAAATATGATCATGAAATTTAAGGTTGCAATCATGTCATGAATATGATGTCCTCTAAAAAAATAGATTTGAAAGCTAGTTGTTTACAAGTGATTGTTTGCATTGTATTGTTCAGTAACTTTTATACATAGTTTTGGGGGACATATCCCATCATTTGCTTTTCAGAAGTGGTCAGAAGATAAATACATGTACATGTATAGAACTTGTTTCCAAGACTCATAATTATTAGTAGTGCAGTTCATACATACAGACTGGAAGCCAAAATTTTATCATGTGCTTATGGTGACAATGTGATTACATTTTGTAAACAGGGATCGACACTAACTTTTCACTTTGGTGGTCTGTTTGAGCCACAAAAATCTTTAAATCTGATATTCTGGTGGCCCAAAAGAGATATGTACTGTAGGTGCCCAAAACAAAAGCAAATTTTAAAATACCAATCCAGTTTGAATACTGTAAAAGTGGATATTTTCGCGCGACTGATTTTTTGCGGTTGGCTGGGTAGGAAGAGTTTTGCGTGTTTTTAATTCCGCAGAATCAAGACGTCAACTACTGGAACATATGGCATGCAAAAATATTTGCGTGCTTTTATTTTTGCGCTAGCTTCTGGTTGCGCGAAATGCGCAAAAATTTCAACACCGCAAAAATTTCCACTTTTACAGTATTACAAAAAATTTGGTGGCCTGATATCAATTTTTGGTGGCCCTGGGCCACCAGGCCACTGCTGATTTTGAGCCCCGGATGAGATGACACTCGATAGAAAGCTACACGTAAGTGCCTATACTCACTCCTATCTCAGAGTTCTACAGTATTGGTTACTGGTTACTATCAAACGTCTAGACTGTAAATAATGTACTTTATGATAGTGTATTCTTAGTCTCTCCGTCCAGCCTTTTTCAAAGTATTAAGTTCGTATGTATTCAAGCAAATGAAGAGCAGAATTACTGCAGTCAAACACATTTCCCAATTCCGTCCAGTCCTATTTCTCTTATAAAGAGTGTTTTCAGTAATCATTACAATGGTTGAAGTACTGCAGCAACTTTATGTAAACTGTTAGATATTCAGTCATCTCATCGAGTCCATGAAAGAAAGCTAAAGATATGTATTGTGGAAAGCAATGCTAAATCTTCACTATGTATGATTCATGTGCACCAATAAAAGACTTTGAGATCTATAATAATAATTATTATTGTTATTATAACAATTATAATGAAATAATAATACATGTAATAATAATGTGCATTTATTTTGTGCATGACCCGATTCTCCATAAACCTTATGTAACGTTTGTCTTATGAACAAAAAAAAAGAAAAGAATATTGAGTATTGTCTGAGACATGTGCAGAATTTGCTGATGTAATTAATTGCTTGAATGTATTTTTGATTACACGTAAAGCAGGGATGATGTTCCAGTGCCTCTGTTGATAAATGGATCAACAAAGTTTGTGCAAGGATAGGCTAGGATTGATGATGCATGGTATTGTTTTAACTGTAGTAGGAAATTTAACACATGATGTGAAGTTTATTCAGCCAGTGAGAAATATTTCATGTGGTTTTTACATACATTTACGCAGAAAGTTTACATAGTTACATTGATGTGTAAAATGTCCTTATATTTTGTTTCTTTTTTGTAGTCGTGATGAAAAATAAGGAATTACCAAGTAAACATATGAATATTGTATTGACAGGAGTCATGAGACCTTCACAGAGGGGTCATTTTATCACCAAAACTTTGGTTTCATATTTATTTGTTTTACACATTCAGTTTGACATTGATGGACAAATTGCCCTATTTGTACGAGAAATCATTTGCAAGTGAAACTGTCATGTAACTAGTAATGTTTTATCTATTTTTGGTTTTTGAGAGATAGGGTAACTTGACATAACCTTTCTGGCCTCATGACTTTCTTATTAGGTATTATGCAAACAATTCTAGCTCTTGTGTGTGACAACATAAGTATAGCTTTGAGGGCCACCATTTTTCTATCAATGGGGATATTATAATTAATGTTTGCACATTCCAAATGATTAGCTTTAAACTTCCAGTTTGCTCTTTGTAGCAAAACAGACTAGGCTAGACTGAGCATACATTTCATGTTTCCCTGCAATGTATTCTACCCACTTTTATTGATCATAAGTAGTATATAATTATACCTTTTTGAAATGGATATATATATGCTAGTTATGCTTAGCTAGGGGAAGGTGCATTCCAATGTCTGTTATTGATCATTATTTCGAATTTAGTATGTAAGCCATGATAGACCAATGATGTACATGTAATTGACAGAATCTTGGGGGGGGGGGGGTTGTTTGCATATCCAAGTAATCTGGAGAAATAATAGAAAAATTGGCATGAAATATATGCCACACATTAGGACATTCATTAGGCCACATAGTGATGTTGAGGGTATGATAAATTAAGTAGAAGTCAACACAAATTTACATTGCATACAATTTATAGTTTCTTCAGTTGCTGTTAATGGTAGTTTGTTGGTATCTGCCATCCTTGCTTTTGTACAGTTTGTCAGAGTGTACATTTAGCACTCTTGTTAGCTCTTTAATACTGTACTCTTCACTTTCACTGATTGTACTTTCACTTTCTGAGTGCTTTACAGTCAATGTGAACACTTGTGCTACTTTATGTGATGAAGAAATAAGTAGCACTGTTGTCTATTGTGAAACTTGTAATTCATTTCTAGTCATTGCAGAGTTTAAAAATGTATGGTTTAGTATGGTTTAGTCCCAACCTACATTCCCCAAACAGCTCACCAAATTATTATGCAATGTAAGACAAAATGAACTCCTTGCCATCCATACAAATCAGAATTTATGTATTTTCAACAAGAAGGAAATTGTAATCTTAATAGAGAATTAAATTTTTACAAAAATATGCAGTGTAGTTTGTGTCATCCTTGACATGTTTTTAGCTCATTTTGAGTTCAGTTGGAGTTTATTTTCAGTCTTTGTCAATCTATGTCTTTGCATGGGTTTGCCTGGCTATTGTCAAGTACAGTGGACTCCCATTAAAGCGAAGTCCTTGGGACCGGCAGTTCCCCCCCCCCCCCCCCCCCCCCGTTATTATTGAAATTTTGTTATAACTGAACAAATAAACAATAAAAAACATAGAGCAGTTACTGTTGCAGTCTGAATTTTTACTTCATTGTAACCAGAATTTTGTTATAACCACGTGCGTTATAACAGGAGTGCACTGTGCAATACTTGTACTGTAGTTGCAAGCGAAGAAAAAACCAACAACCAAGCATGCACAGAAAACAACGAACAAAATGCAAATACATAACAATAAAGCCAGACTACAAATTTCCAGCAACTATTTTATCAATACACAGCAGGAAGGGGAGGAAGTCTGGCATTAATTTGGGTCATGAAATTTGTAATGACCATAATTGATCATCTGAAGTAAGAAGCCAAGATAGGGGACCAATGAAGGTAGGATCTATAGCCTCGCCTTGTTTTCCACATTAACCTTATGCATGCCACATTTCCCTGCCCATAGGTATGTGTGGGAACTTTGTGCACATTTGATCTCTTGGTAGAAAAAGGGTTAAACGGTCTAGACCCTGATGACTGCTAGCACAGTACTCAATAAAATCATGATCAATATCTTCTTCAGTAATTGTGATCATGGAAAGGCTTGGCAACAGCAAACAAATCAATACAGGAACAGTCCATATCTTATCTGAGCAGCAATATGTGGACATTATTAAAGGAGCATTCCAGATCGGCGATTTTCATAATTTAACATCATGTAGTACATAAATCAACAGCTCCATGTATAGATTTGTGGAATTTATTGTGATGCTTGAGCAGAGAAACCAGTACTCTGAAATATCTTAAACAATTTACACTGAACAGTGTTGATGTCATGGGAGCCTCGCATATTTCAGAAATGCAGCAGTCTGAAAATCATCCGGCGGTCTCCTTTAAACTAGAGACATTGATTGCCTGCATTGCTGCATTCGAAGTGAAGTTTGTAGAGTTACTGACTGTACTCCAGTCTCACATCATGATTTTAAACCCATCGAGGACAGTCTGATTTTGCTACAACATGTATTTCCCATAGACACCACCTGCCCGAGGATACCCGGGACTCGTCCTCGAGGGGGTTGAATTCATCTTTAATGTAATGAACATCGAGTGTTTACATACACACGTTTTCTCAAGATTCTTTTCCTCTTTCCTTCTTCCCCCCCCCCCCATATTTTTTTTTTCTGACTAAATTCTATAATTTGAGCTACAAGTGTACATGTCAATCCTCTCTAGATTTGTTTTGTTAGTCAAGCTACACTTGTCGCATCTATACACCTGTTACCCATACAAGTAGGCTCTTGTCTCATACAAGTCTGATGTACACAAGTTTCACTCAAGTGCCATCTCTATTTTTCAAAATGAGTTTCAGTAAAAGTTGGGCAATTATCAGTGTGTGTGTATATGTGTGTGTGTGTGTGTGTGTGTGTGTGTGTGTCCCTCTGTCTCTTACACACACAAACAAATACTGTATACAGTACAGTGGACTCCCGTTATAACGAGGTCCTCAGGACCAGCAATTTTCTTTCATTTTATCAAAATTTCATTACAACCAAACAAATAAACAATAGAAATACATAGAGTGGATAATGTTGCGGCCAGAATTATCACTTTGTTGTAACCGGAATTACATTATAACTGTATTCGATATAACATGAGTGTACTGTATAAATACGTGTGTACGTAGGAAACAAAAGCAATAACATATCTGGCAAATTAATAGTCGATGAATAAATCTGACACAACAAAATATTGTCCTTCACAAGTCATAGATTTATTTCAATTTCATAATTTTTTTCCTACACAGGGAAACAGTGTGCCTTTACACATGGTATGTTGGGTAGGGATATCAAATGTACTCAAATGTACACTCTGAAATTATGTCCTAATCAACTAAGACATGGTACACAAACAAGGTCATGACATGCTCTAAATGAATGATTCAATTAGAAAATTTCTCTTCATTATGCGGCAATTTGGTTTCTGTAATTTTCCCATCCCCCTCAAAGAAAAAAAGAATAGGAAACCGTAAAAGAGAGAATTCAAACAGTGTACATGTATCACTCGGGAACATCCCATATGAGCCAATGTGATGACGGAGAGCTTTGTGTACATGTAAGTGTGCGTGTTGAAAACTAGGACTGATACACTTAAACAAACCACATTCGACTCGTGATATCCAACACATATCATGTTTCAGTCATGATATTCTATCAGTACAATGGCAAACCATGGTGGTATCGGGATCACTTTGGCAGAATTCTGTGTAACTCGATAGATCAGATTTTTAATATCAAGAATACCATCATAATGTTTGTGTTTGAGAGAGTGGGTGCATGCATGCCTCAACCTTGACTCAAGCTACACAGGATTGGTCAACTTCACATGGTCTACAAAATGGGTCTAAAGTTGGTTTTCGTGATGAGCCAACTGTCCAAACATGACGAGGTCATATTGCACAAACCTTCATCACAAGAGGGCGCTAGTCCAACTGCCAAAAAATTATGACATTTAGGTATTGTAGCTTACCTACATTTTACAGTGATCTTCCTGGTACGAGTAAGAATTATCATAGCATTCTTTGCTAATATAAAGAGAAGTTACTTCAGTCTCTTTGGAGCTGGGAAATGATAGACCAATCAAAAGAGCCTTGTAGCCTTCAGTGTTGGAGACCAACACCTAACTCCTGCTCATTCTGCGTTAGAAGAGTGTGAGAGCCCGATTCCTTCATAGTGGTTCTGAACGATTTAAGTTTAATTTTTATTTCATGTCAGCCTTTAAATGTGTCGTAGAAAGAGTTGGTACCTCCTTGCAGTTGCAGTCCCAACAATAAACTATGTTCACAAAGTGAAGAGGGGAATATTAAAGGAAGCAATGACTACAGGAAACTCGGAAACAATATTTGTTTGCTTTATGTGATGTTGTTGGAAATCAAGATACTGGTATGAATGTTCCTCTAGACAATGATTTCTGTACAGTGTGTTGAGATGTTTTGGGACTTACTAGCAGCCCTTAAAGCCCATACTGCAGGAAGGAGAGGGGGAGGGAGATATCAACTGGTTTATGATCATCCAAGTTTCGGCATATAATATCTTGTCATAGGATGAACCACATGATAAATCATGTGATATATACATTGGCTCTCAAATTAGTCTTTGTCTACCAGACACAATCGTGCAATTTGTTCTACGATGACCAAGAATGTTTTTACTTGAAGAGGTTTTTGACATGTATCATTCAGAACTTTATACCACACTCCCGAAAATGAATGACACATCTAGCCTTGATTGCATTTTACTGTGACCTGATAATGAACTACATGTACCTAGAAAAGTCAAACACATCACCAATTTCAGGTGTGGCAAAATATTTCCATATTTGAGTATATACATTGGGGTGGAATCCAACGTATGAAAGACAAATCTTTACAATCACTAAACGCATGAACCAGAATAAACTCTTCTCTGCACAATACTGTTTCATACACTAAATACTACTTGTGTGGAAATACATTATCACCTCATAATCTGTCTGCTATGGAATTTATTATTGTTTCATTTTTGGTTTACAAAATTACGCTGTACAAACTCTCATAACTCATATATATCATCACATGAATGTTGCAAAAAGTTAAATTACGCTATTTCAAACTAATTTGTCATACTGTCAAAGCATAAATATATAGGAAATAACAAATCATATGAATATGAATATCCCACATAAAAATTGTTGTGTTCAGGAATACTACACACTTTGCAGCTGAATATACATAGGAAATATAATGATTGGACGCATATATGTCTTTATGTCGATAGCACTGGTTAAAAATATAGATTCTAGCATTAAACATGTATGGAATGTTATCACTGAGGGTGCAACTTGGTTTAGTACACAGAAACAAGAAATAATATGAGAAACAGACCTGCAGGACCAAAATATACCACCACAATAAAAACCTACAAAAATACTAATTACTTTTTCTCAGCAAGTCAGTAGCTGTGTATGCTGTGGATGTCAGTACTTAAACTAACGGTGCCACTGTGTGACATTGTTGAAAACAAAAAATTGAAGAGATCCATAAAATACAGTCTCACTGCAGCAAACATGCTATCCACTTTGGGGAAAAGCAATGTCGCCCTCTAGAGAAAAGCATGCAAAATGGCCTGGTTGATACACATACAAATACATAAAGATCCATTGCAACGACCCTTCACATTACTAGGATCATGTTACAGTTTATTAACTGTCATAATTAATGTAAACACCAGGGAAAAGGAAAGTCACAAATAATGCAGAAACCCCAAAACCTTGGCCAACTGTGCCCTGGTTGGAGAGATATAATCAGAAATAGGCATTTTTATCTTGGCTGAAAGTGAATAGTTTGGGAGCATCTAGCAATTTGAATCCTTTTTGAGTCTGCACATTACCTTTTAGCTCATAAGAAGTATATCAGTAACTTGAACTTTAATAGAGGGCTCACTACATCGCACAATGAATATTTATCAATACATAAATGTGAACTAAACAAGTTTACAAGAAGCTAAAACAAGGTCACAGTTAATTTGAGTTTGTAATAAAAATCAGTGAAATTAAAGGTTAGTCTCACTTGATAACTTCTGTTAGGACATCATAGTACATTTCATTTTTCACGTTATTACCCACCAAGTCTTCATTTTGGACAACAGACACACACACACACACACAGGCTGAGCCATCATGTGTATCACAATAGAAATACAGAAAGATAATTCCACAAACACCCCACACAAAGATGGAGACTTCTATAGCTTTGATTGCATTCATCCCTGGTGCCAATTAACATCTTAGAACTAATTCCTCGCTTACTGTCTTCATCCAAAATTGTCTGTATTAAGAAATGCCTCATTCACTCTCTGCTTTAGCGGCTTCATTCAAGTAGTCACAACAGCCACTTCCAAACACACCAAAATCTTTACTATGGCCACATACATGTACAAATAGCTACATATTAGAGGATGAAATATTGTTGCTATTGTTATCATTTGTGCAACTCACTTGAATACCAGCATGTATCTCAAGCTCACTTGGTGAGTAATGGTTTCTCAAGTAGCTGGCAGTTAGTTTATCTGTGAAAAGCAAATATTCTGGAATTTGCTGGGAGCTCCTTCATATTCACTCTGATAACATCCAAATTTCAGTAATGGTCCTGTAGAAATGCGAACTCCTATCTCTTTGTTTGACACATTTTCTTCCTCACTTGTGAAACACAATCCAATCATCATTGTGCCAGTGACAAGTGAAGAAATTGACACATTTTCTTCCTCACTTGTGAAACACAATCCAATCATCATTGTGCCAGTGACAAGTGAAGAAATAACCCACCTATCTAGGTGGAGGTGTGATCCAGGGTGATTCAAGTCAACAAATGTCGATATACATCACAGTTTGTTGTATGGTACAATCTGTGGACTTTCATCCTCTAGTCATGGAGAGTCATGAGGAAAAGCAGCTAGGATTAGCACACACACTTAGAGGACACAATACCAGTGGGTGGAGTCAAAGAGCCCCTCCACAGACAGGGTAACAGGTGGCTTGGGGTGTCATCACGTGAGTGCTACTTGGCAGACAGCACCGGTCCGGAGGAAGAACTTTCTCAGCATCGAGCGTAGCTCTGGTCTCAGCTCAAATGTGATGATCTCACACATGTAGTTGTAGCAGTGAGCAGCATGAACTTTGAACTACACAAGCACAAAAAATAAGAATACAAGCAACCAGCACGTTTAATAACAATGAGCAAACATACATGTAGGCATGTACATGTGGGACTGAGTGTGACAGCATATCATAAGATCAATAAAAATTGCATGCATGGATTTTCCAGCAGGCTTGAAAATATGCATTTTGTTTCAACTACACCACTTTGGGGTTCATTTTTTTTTCTGAAAGAGTTAAACAGCTTCAATATCTAAATTCCAGGTAAGAAGCAAAATTATTTGGTTTAGGCCAGATTCTGATTCTAAAAGAAGAGCTTCTCAGCCAAAATGATGTACAACTCATTAAAAGATGTCGTAGTGAACCAAAGTAGTGATGGAAAATTCAAACTTCACGATTGCTATTCTTAAGAAAAAGGGCCTTTGAAGTTCAGGATGTATTAAACCATACTGCCTGTGCACGCAAAGAAGGATTTAAAGACGTGATAGTGTGGGGATTCATGGGTGGTCCAGTTCATTCTTTTCCCACTGGGGTACATGCAAAAACCACAAATAGCATCAATACAGGTCACTGGTAACGGTTGACTCCAGTCAAGATTCCAAGGCTGTGTGTACTTAAATAGAGATCAGTGATAAGGCTTTATAAATTTCTTTACAGGGATTCTGGAATATATTTGAGCTGGGCCAGTCTTCCCCACTCCATTGTATCCCCACACTACAGGATCTTCAAACACAACAATTACTGCTACAAATATATTATCAGATTCTCCTGAAATGTATCTAGTACATTATATTGAAGACTATTTCGTAAATTTAATACTCACTCTGTCATCTGGCATTTTGAGGATGCGTGTGAGGACGAGGACAAGAAGAGATTTCCAGGCGTTTCGGTGACTTTCAGAGTCTAGCAATAAGAAATATCTCAAGGCCTCCTTGACTAACCTAGATAAACAAAGGCAGAAAGACTGAGATAAAAACTCCATACAGGTCACAATCATTTTCAGCAGACAGAAACAAAGTCACTGCAAAAATAGTTCATCATCATATAATCACATTTGTTCACACATATTACACTAGTTAAATGGTGTTTGATTGTGACGCTAGCTAAAAAATTTAACCTTGGATCGAACTCAAGATATCTAGAATACAGCTTTTAAAGAATACTATGCAACTGAACAGAAGTTAAACAAGTGATTGTTGTTTAGTGCATGAAGTCACACGGTAGGTTAGATAAATAAAAGAGATCCCTGGTGCAAGAGTTGCCTTTATTTCAGATGGACACAGGGGAACTTGCTCTGAAATGTTTCTGTAATTTGAAGCAATGACTCACGTGGCCAACACAAGGTATCCTGGTATTCAACTAATAGCCAATATCATGTCAAACTGCACAAATGTTTCATCTTAATTTTTATCTGAATATTGCAACTTTTTTTTTCTGCATTTACATAGAAGCAAATTTTGCAAAACTGTTTCTATGATCAAAAATTTTAGTTGAACAGTTCCAGGAAGAAGATAGTATTTATGATAGAACAGTAGTACTGTAGGAATTTGCCATAAACACAGATTAAAGCCCCCCCCCCCCCCCCCACAAAATTCAAATGGCCAGAATCTACACTTGATATTAAAGGCAATCAGTTACATAAGGTGGCGTACACATACACAACACACACACACACACGCACACACATACTAACAACAACAACAACAACAACAAAAGGATGCCATCAAACAAGTTAACTCTACATGATTTGCAAGCAAGCTCAGACCCTAAAAAGTGTCTATGATGTAATCTCACACCACGTGTAATGATTTATTGATTGAGCTATGATTACATGCAGACAGCAGTTAGATGTAAGTAGTGCTCTCGACTATTTACCATAGCTATAACTTGCATAAGGCTTTCACCCACAGCTATATCTTGCAATCTCTATCAGAGTAATACTGTATGCCATAATTTATACTTAGCGAGTCTAAATTTTGCACGAATCAGGACTTCCGGACGGTTTTGCGAGTGGTTAAATTCGCGATCATGGAGTACTGTACTAACAGGAGAAATGTATACGTGTGCATCACATTCATATCGGGATCAGAGTCATTATTTTTGCGTGTCTTTGATTTCGCGAATAGCACCTGACTCAAGAAATTTGCAAAAATAAAAACCTCACAAATATTCAGCATATACAATTATCAAAAGAAGGAATACTTGAGGAAATCTTGAGACTTTTGAGCCATTTCTATTATTCCTCATCTGACTGCTACAATGTTGCACATTCTAAATTAAGGCAGTTCTCTATACTAAAGGGTTCAACAAGAGAAGGTCTAGAAGCTTACCAACACACTAGCAAACCATCCACCTTGTCCGGTAAGGTCAGCAAACACTCACCCTATGAGTCTCTCCTCTATGACAGGCAAACTATCCACTCTATTCTCATCTGAATACATCTTAAAGAGCAGCCTGAAGGCACAGGCCAGACTGGAAGTCTCCTGGGTAGACAGGTTGGGTTTGTTCTTCCCACGGAAACCTGACCAAACACAAGATGACATACAAAATGATCAATTACCAGCAACATTCTAAACCAACTCTACCTCAACCAACTCTTTTCACTTGAAATGAAGGAACTCTGTTGTATGGCCTCGGTGTTTTCACATTATATTATATTTTAGGGACTTGCTTAAAACTTTGTTCAAATCCTATTCCTTTAAAATTTCTTTACTCAACATTCTTTTAACAACTGAGATGTTTTTGCTCCTGCACAATTTTGGCTAGGCACCACCCATCATGCAATTAAATTTCAGTTCCAGTGATTGTACACTGTAATTGTTATTTCAGGCACAAAAGTCAAGAAGGTTCAAATTTCAAGGCATTATGCCAACCATGCGCGCAATGACTCCTAAAAATATATATGTGACCGTGCACCACAAAACAAACAAAAAGTCGCACCCCTTGATTTTATGCGAGGACTCAAAATAGGTGAAATGGGTCAACCAAGGCAATCTTGAGTTTTTCATATTTTCTGAAAGTGCTATCTTTCTTTTTTATTATTCTTTAGTTTGGGATCATAACACAAATGGGAAAATGTGTTTTCCGCAGTTTTTCTACAACCCTTTTTTTTTGGGGGGGGGGGGAGAATAGAATGATCAGGTATGTCTCAGAGTCTCCATTTCATTTCTCAAAATCCTTTACTCTCTCTTCACTTTCAAGTCTAATAACTTTTGAAAGGATAACTTTACTGCTTTGAAAGTTGGCATTAATCATGGACAGAATGTATTGATAGAACATGCTCAATTTCAGCTTAATTTGATAATCCCTTCATTGTTGTTGCTCCGGTGGTTGACATCCTGTGTTTTGTCCCTTTCATCGTACAGCTAGAGCGGCTTGGTGAAAGATTAAGCGCTTGAATAGACCCTGTCCTTCAGAGCCTCTTTTCTCAGTTCACACTTTTCAGAGTGTGTGCCTTCTTTCCAGTATTTAGGGAGGTTAGGGGAGTCCATTTGAGTTGAGTTATACATCATTTTAAAGCTTAGAGTCTGCTCTTTCAGAATCTGCCCTCAACTAAAAATCCATGTCTGGTGACTTTTTGTTGGTTTTGTGATGCAGGGTCACATTAAAAATGAAATAAAAAACAATGTCCTTTAAACTTGTACTAAGTGTGATCATATTTTTTTAGAACTAAGCATTCCTGGCCTTGTACATTTGACTGCTTTTCTTCCAAAGTGTGGGAAGCAATCTAAACTCAAATGATAAGTACTTTCTCTATACTGCTTTGCTTCACACAAACAGAGCTTGATAAATGTTGAGTTTGATTAGAGGGTGGGGCTTCCTCCCTGCCCCAGCATGCTAACTGAGAACCCAGCACCAACCTGCCAATCTCAGAGTCTCCCTTTGCTCATTGTTGCTGTTGAACTCCTTGGCGAAGCGATGTGACTCCAGCAAGCAGTCTAGCAGCAAGAAGAGCTGTGGTGTGGACAGGTAGCGATACATACCAGGCTCCTCCCCACTCAATGTGGACTCTGATGCTAGTGAAGCCTCGTCTACAGTATTCTCCTACAAATCAGCAGAAAGCAACATTAACAATTCCTGCTGATTTTTCTTAACACTGTTATCATGATGATGATCCACAGCATTTGAAGACAACAAAATTCCCAGATTTTTCCCTGATGAAGTCTCAAAATTCCATGATCATTATTTCAAGTCATTTCCAGTTTCACATGTCTTCTATGCTGTTGCAGTGAACTATTTGCAGTATAAAACACTGGTCATCCAATGGGTGTTGTTTTGAGATGCAACAAAATATAACAGAGTCTGACTGACTACTTTCGATTTTGGGCCAATCAAAATTCCCTGACTTTTCCCTGATTTGAGGCATTTGTATCAAATTTCCTGATTTTTCCCTGACTGGAAAAAAGTAAAATAATTTTCCCTGATTTCCCTGAATATCCTGATGGGCTGAGAACCCTGGATAATGATGATCCAGAGCATTTGTATAGCGCCATATATCTGTTGTAGAAACATTCAAAGGTGCAGACTCCTCCCAGAGAGTTTAGAATAGCAATTGAATGCCTAGTGAAAAATGTGAGTCTTGAGTGAGGCTTTCAAGTGATCCAGTTTGTCAATTTCACAGAGAAAAGATGAGAGGGAGTTCCACAGGCAAGGAGCAAAAGAGGAAAATTTCCTTTGAAAAGAACTGCATGGGAGTCAAAAGCAGGGATGATTGGAAAACTTCACGCATACTAGTTACTACATTCTTTTATTCATCTCCCTTAGCTCATTCTTTGAATTTTTCAACTCCTCTTTTATCCCTTCCTTCACCTTTCACACACTCTTTCTCTTACCACTGTCACATACTCCTTATATCTCGTTTTTCCTTCCCTCATTCCTTCTTCCCTCCTTTCTTTCATCTTTTAATTTCCCCCTCCTTTCTTCCTCTCTCCTCCTTCTGTCCATCGTTCTATTCTTTGGTCTATCTTATCTTCCCATCCTTCTCTCCACCTCCTCCTCCTCCTACCTGAGCAGCCTTGAGATTCTCTGCATCCTCATGTCTACTCGTTGCCGGGAAGAAGATGATGTTGTCAATGGTTTGAATCAGTTCCAGCTGGACGACACACTTAATCAGCAATGATGTGAAGAGCTTCTGGTCAGCTGCTGTCTCTGTCCAGGTAAAAATGCAAAGTAGGGGATTAAGAATCTGAATGCACAAAGCAATCAGTCTTGAGTGCTAAGACTGCACTGTACATCACTGCATGATTACTGACGACTAGTCATCAGATATCCAATCCCCATATTTGCACTCACTTCTTGGGTTCCTTGACATTTGCTTCTGCAACAATTGCTCCAATGAAGTATCTGGCAAAACATGATTCTACCCACAAACATAACCCTAACCCAAATCCTACTACTATAGCTTCTGATGTCATATGAGTACAACTATATAAAGAAAGTATAAAGAAAATTCAAGATATTCTCATTTTTCTCACATAATAAAAGAACACTTGACTTCTCTCTTTCAGAAGTCAGGGGGAATAATATTACCCCTAACATAAGTCAGTAACAATTCGAGGACATATGCACTTTATTCAAAAAGTCAAGTTTTGTGAAATTCTCTTTTTATTTTCCTTATATTGTTGTACGCATGTGACATCATACACTGTAGTAGTCTTCTCCTCCAGCAGTGATTGCACAGATATTTTAAAAATTCGTAACTTTTGAACGGATTGTCGGATTTTCCCCAAACTTTCACTGATGTGTTCTACTAACATTGTTGCCTTCACTCAATCCACATGTATGTGAAGGTGAACTTGTCCTTTAATGAGAATTTTACAACATGCCTGCTCATGTGTCATGATATGTCAGGCCATTTCTCATTTTTTTCAAAAGATAATAAGTCTCTATGGCTACAGAAAAAATTGGGAATGATATCTACTAGTACAGAGAACAGCACATACTATATAATTCTAAACTAGTTCTCTCAGGCCTTTAATCCTCCGTTAATAGATCAATCAAACTGACTATAAGACAGAAATTGTTCACAGAAAAATCAGTAAAAGCAGCAGTAGTATGTGTGACTTACTTTGGTAGTCTAGCGTGCCTTTACTGGTCTTACTGTCAAAACTGGTGGCACTAGCAACGCTGTGTTCACTCCCAATCCTTTTCAAGTTTGACTTCTTGTCAGCAGGAGAGGAGGGTTCTGACTCCCTGGTACCAGCCCCACCCTGAAGGCGACTTCCATTATCCTGTCATAACATCACACATGGTATGATTAGCCCTGTGTTACTCTGTCTGGTATGTACATTAACATAGGCACATTAAAGGCTGATACACACAACAGCACAATTTCACAACAGCTTCAATTTGTTTCAAACAATCTCTACTTCCAGCACTGAAATATGAGCTGATGTAATCTGCCCAAAAGTTTTTCTAACATGCTTAATATAAAATGTGACAAAATATTCATCTTCAGTCATAAGACAATTTTATCTTGTACAACCAGAGGCTTTATTATGGCTACAGTTGTGCGGCTTAACTGATTTTCTATTTAATGCAACAAAAATGCAGGCAATAAACCACAAATTTAAGCTTTAAACATCAGAATTGTCATCAATACATTGACAGCATGACTGACATGGACAATGGAATTCTGCTAGATCTTAAGGTGTGCGTCAGATTTGCAACAAAAATACACTTTTCACAAGAAAGACAAAACCATTCGCAAGTATTATTCTCCATACTATGATCAGTTACAAATGCAAATAGTCCTCACACTTAATCATTGCAAGAGGAGTAGTTTAATGCTAGAATGAATACTTCACAGATGACCTTTGACATTAAAAGTTTTACCTCTATAGAGGGCGCATCAGCTCTCTCCTGCTCTGGATAGGGTTTAGATGTAAAATTCTCCATCTCCATAGACTGCAGTTCTTCTGGTTTCCATGTCAATAATCTATTTAAAAAATATTAATGTAGATAAAGTAAGACAATTCCTGATCTGTTTATACTGAGTAGGTGTTCACTTGGTAACAAGGATAGACATTACCTCATAAACAAATTGAACAGTTGCTACTGATTGACAAATTGCTCTTCATCGATATAAAGAAGCACCAATTATTCAGCACTTAAATAGTAGCCCTGATAAAATATGACATCTGTGTAGTAATCAGGAGGTCGCTGGTTTGAGTTGTTGATGAATGGCACTTAGTCACTCAGTTGCAGTAAGAACAACTCAACGAAAGAATAATCCTGTTTTCATATAATGACAAGTGTAATATAATGACATTATTGAAACAGGGCTTTGAAAGGTGACATAACAAAGCTAAGCCTGATTGACAATTTCTTGCTGGATACACACACAAAACCTTCTCTAGGTGACAAAATACATACCCCTGAGGTATGGTGCTCTTGAAGATTTCCAGCATACAGGCACAGATTCTGTCCCACAGTTCTGGCTGAAAGTCCTGTCCGTTGGAGATAACAAGCTGCTCCATACAATTTGTGCCTGACCTTGCTAGCTGCTCATTGTCTGCAGAAAAAAAAAAAAAAAAAAAAAAAAAAAAAAAACACCCAAAAGAAAGCAAAAGAGATCATACAAAGTATATTCTTTCACGGATATAACAAAGAAACACTATTACATGCACTGGTGACTTCAATATTATTGCATATTATGAAGATACTTTTACCTGCCACATGTAATTAGCACACTGTTAGGTTTGTTTAATATGCTTTTGTATCTATTTTTTCACAACATTATTCATTATTGTTTTTACAATGTTTTGGGGAAACTACTACTGACATGAGAAAACAATGATATGGTTTGTGCTTTCAGCCGGTCTCTCAGCTTTTCTCATTAACAATGTATTCCTCTATGGTCCAGTGTGGTCAAGGTATGGATTGTCAGGAATACATTGCTACTCTGTCCTCTGACCAGTTTTATCTGAAGTATATTCACTTGTCCAATGAGAGGAGAGATATGTGGTTTTATGATGCAGTCGATGGGAAGAAACATCATGGCAAAAACAAGAAATGCAAGCAGAAAAAAAAAAAAAAATCTGAAAAGAAGAGATATCTTGGTGTAATGGTACTCACAATATATGTGTACCTTGGCTCGAATCTAAATCATCAAATCAAATTTTAAAAGGGATGGCTAGTTACTGATCAGTGGGAATCAGTGGGAATGCTGGGGGAAGATTGTTCCAATCCTTGTGGGATTCATGATAGAGTACATTATATATCTATTGTTGTGTGAAAATTATTTGCTTCAGAACGGTCTCATATTCAAGAAATGTGCGGTTTAATGCCCCGTCACTGTACAGGCATGCTAGCCTGGAAACCTTAAACTGCACATTACTTACTTAAATATGAGACCATCTCAAAGGAAATAATTTTCATACAAGAATAGATATATAATGTACTCTTAAATGAATCCCACTAGGATTGGAACAATCATCCCCCAGCATTCCCACTGATCAGTTACTAGCCATCCCCTTAAAAAGAGTTCCACCAACAATATAAACTTCATTGCAAAATTGTATACCCCCCCCCCCCCCCCCCCCCAATCAGGAGGCCTATGGTTGTTGGTTTGGTCCAATGCTAGTATGTATGCGCATGATTTTTATCATGGGTTGGATACTACTAAAATGCTGAATAATCAGTGTTTATGTCAAAAATGAGCAATTTGTCAATCTGTTACAACAGAAAAAGCTCTATCCAAAAATTCATTCATTTGATTCCTGGCAAGGTTTAATACCTTGCTGTACACACCACAAGAGTTGTTAAGGGATATATTACCTTGTTGCACACACCACAAGAGTTGTTAAGGGATTTATTACCTTGTTGCACACACCACAAGAGTTGTTACGGGGTTTATTACCTTGTTGCACACACCACAAGAGTTGTTACGGGGTTTATTACCTTGTTGCACACACCACAAGAGTTGTTACGGGGTTTATTACCTTGTTGCACACACCACAAGAGTTGTTACGGGGTTATTACCTTGTTGCACACACCACAAGAGTTGTTATGGGGTTTATTACCTTGTTGCACACACCACAAGAGTTGTTGTAATAAGTCTTCTAGGAGTGTGTCTTTCAGGACGTCAAAGTACTGAGTGAAGACATCAACGATGGCGAAGAGGGCATGGTTGCATGTCGTCATCATCCATTCAACTTTCTGTTCAACATTCAATGTACAAACAAAGATTGCTCTGAATTTTTGCTTTCCCAAGGTACTGTAAAACCAGAACCATTCACGGCACAAAACTTTTGCGAATTGGAGCTGATGGCCTTATGTGCGGCATGAAAATTTCACGAATTGCCACTGCCATTCAAAGCATTGTGCAGACTAAAACTTTCTCATGCATTCTACTTTTGCACATCTTGGTTCCCAGCAAAATTCACAATTAGTTTCAGGTTTTGAAGAAAGACTTGATGTCACAAAATCTTCTAAAAAGCAAAATGTATAATAAAACAAAATATATCATTCTTAAAAGTCTACTTTACCAATAAGTTTTCTCAGCCTGTACAACAATTAACATACTATCACTGTTTGACTAATCTAATGTATACCAATATCTTACTTTGATAGGACTCCTTGATATCACCCTAGAATTTCTCCTTACCAAACATGCAAGTCAAATGCAACAACTTCCAAGTCTATGTGGATTTTCTGACGATGGATTAGACCCAAACTGGACAGACATACCAAAGGATGGACGAACAGTATTTGCAAGTCCCTCTCTCACAGCAATCAGGTTACAAACAACCAACAGACTATTCTGTAATTCACAATCCATCTTGTTTACATACAAATATTCCATTTTAACTCGTGGTCTTTTATCACATGGCCTTTGTCATCTTTGCAGGTGGATGTAATCACTCAATTTGTAAGGTGTACTTAATTTCTCGGTTTGTACCTTTCGCCTTTTAGTGGTCCTTATCACTCCACTTCTGAAGACAGAATTTTCTTGCCTTCCTATCCCCTTCTCTAGTGGTTCTTATTACATAATTTCTGAGGACAGAAATTCCTGACTTACCTCTGCCATCTGCTCTGGGAGCTTCATGTTGTCAAAGATTCTGAAGACGATTTTGAAGAGGTCTTTCCACCAGTGCTTCTGGAAAGTGTGGCCGTAGCTTTTCATGATTTCAAACATCACTGTGAGCCCACTGTCAGAAAAAAATTTCCATTGTATGCAGTTACAAACTGTAGTAAACATACTAAACACTTCCACACACAAAGACTGGGGACTACTGACTGAAGTGAAAAGATGTGGGGAGCAAACTCTACCAATAAGCAAAGATGGAGCAGGATGCTTCCTGTCATCACACTTTTGGTAGTAATTTGTTACACTTTGAAGATGCCATTCATTGACACATGAAGAAAAAACAAGGAAAAGTAGAAATTACGCGGTGCGTAACATATGTCCCCGCCGGAAGTAGCATTTTGTAACAAAATGTGCAATATAGGTAAAAAATCAAGGTCAAAGGTCAAAGAAGTCAAAGGTCAAAATTCTGTGTAGAAGTTTTGAAGCCCTCACCTAGTGCCATCACATAAAGCAAATGGAATCGAAATTGGGTTAGAAATGGCGAAGGAGTAGCATTTTGTAGCCAATGTACAATATAGGTCAAAAATCAAGGTCAAAGGTCAAAGAAGACAAAGGTCAAAATTCTGTGTAGAAGTTTTGAAGCCCTCACCTAGTGCTATCACATAAAGCAAACGGAATCGAAATCGGGTTAGAAATGGCGAAGGAGTAGCATTCTGTAGCAAAATGCACAATATAGGTCAAAAATCAAGGTCAAAGGTCATAGAAGTCAAAGGTCAAAATTCTGTGTAGAAGTTTTGAAGCCCTCAACTAGTGCCATCATATAAAGCAAACGGAATTGAAATCGGGTTAAAAATGGCGAAGGAGTAGCATTTCGTAGCAAAATGTACAATATAGGTCAAAAATCAAGGTCAAAGGTCAAAGAAGTCAAAGGTCAAAATTCTGTGTAGAAGTTTTGAAGCCCTCACCTAGTGTCATCACATAAAGCAAACGGAATCGAAATCGGGTTAGAAATGGCGAAGGAGTAGCATTTTGTAGCAAAATGTACAATATAGGTCAAAAAATCAAGGTCAAAGGTCAAAGAAGTCAAAGGTCAAAATTCTGTGTAGAAGTTTTGAAGCCCTCACCTAGTGCCATCACATAAAGCAAACGGAATCGAAATCGGGTTAGAAATGGTGAAGGAGTAGCATTTTGTAGCAAAATGTACAATATAGGTCAAAGGTCAAGGTCAAAGGTCACGACTGAAATTCTGTGTAGAAGTTTCAAAGCTCCCATGTAGTGCTATCATATAAAGCAAACAGAATCAAAATTGGCTCATAAATGACAGAGAAGTAGCAAATTGAAGATTTTGATCACACACGGACGCACACACGGACACACGGACGGACGGACGGACGGACGGACGGACGGACACACGGACGGACGGACGGACACACGGACACACACACGTACGGAGCCCGTTTCATAGTCCCCTGCTCGAACTCGTTCGGCGGGGACAAAAAAATATACATAAGTAAAAGTTCAGGAGTTGGTATTGTCGAACACCTTATATAAAGGTTACTATCTTGATGCCGCCCATTCTCTTCACATGTGTGCTCTTCAGTTCCATCAATCACACATCTCTCTATGAAAAATTCAGCTTGACCTCTTGTAGGAATATCATCTCCATTTTCTACAAAAGGAAATACTACACAAAGACTCGTTTCCCTACTAGCACTGTGATTTCAGAACAGTCAATTGTGGCTGTTTGAAAATCTTTATGCTGGCATGGATGTTGATTTTCATTTGGACTGAGGAACCTTTAACCCTAACCAGGTCGGGCTTTTTGGGCTGTTCTGTAGCCGGGGGAACAGTTGATTCAACCCCTCCCCCCCCCCCCCCCCCCGACATTTCTGCTGTCGATCGCGCAATCACCATGAAAATTGGCATATACATTACCTGTCGCGTAATCTACCAAACTATAAAAGTAAAAAATTGCATTTTTCATTTTTTATATTTTATATTAATTAATATGCGTGAAATCACAAATTTTGCTCTAATTCAGAAAATAAAGCTAATAGCATCCTAATTTTTTGTGATATTACTCTTTGTAGCATTCCTAACAACATGCTTGAAAAAAAAAAAATCTGGTATCAAAATCAATTTCTTATGTATTCTATTGTTTTATGAATTTCTTATGTATTTCTGTTTTTCGACCTTTTGTTTTTTCTATTTTTTTCCACAAATTTATTACAGAGCCTATTTTAAGCATAATTATGCTAAAATTAATTGATTTCAGCCCTTGAAAGTGAAAATAATCATATCTTTTTGAATAAGGTGAGAAAACTCTATTTGCATAGACTTTGTACACAAGACGTTTTTGAGCCATTTTTGGTCTGACAAGCATGTATGAAAGGTTGTGCAGCATCATAACTGTATGCCTGATTTTCGCAAAAGTGGTGTCATAAGATGCGTGAGACTTGAAAGTAAAAATCAACAAGCGGAAAAAATTCGCGCGGCGGAAAGGTTGTGGAAAATGTCGAGGGGGGATGTTCAACCCCCCCCCCCCAGCCGTTTTAGGGTTTATCACAGGACAGTCTTAAAAATACTCTACAACTGGTTGTCATGAGCATTCCCTCTTCCACTCCAATGAATTATACCACAATGAAAGCAACAAACAAATCCCAGTGTTAAATAAGAAAAGTACCCAAAGAAATATTCCTTACTTGAAGCACACTTGAGTATCGAATCCTTCACTCACCGAGTTCTGACATCCAGCTTACACCTGTTGATCACCCTAGAGAGCTCAAAGAGGACCGGGAACCAACCCTTGACCCAAATCCTGTCATCTTCGGTCACCTGGAGTTCCTGGTCTCCAATGTGATCACGGAACATCTAGAACAAAATAAAAGACTTTTCATCACACCTCACTCTTCCTACAGCAACTTGACCACAAACTCGGAAAAAGTTGTATCTTCATTCCTAACGTAAGTATGTTTTATGCTATCAACAAAAAAAAAAATCATCTCCATCTGCAGTGAAAAAGTTTTGAAAGAGATGCTGATTCTTTTCTCAAATTCTATGTGTACAAGATGAAGAGTGACGCTGTGTATCATACGACGCTAAGAAATTCTTCCATAGAAGTCATAGTCATTATAAGTAACTAGCATTCAGCCTAAAATGTATGAATTCATGTTACCAGCATTGAGGGAAAATGTTGATGACAGTATCTCTTTGTTGCAGTACTCTATCACAGCTGAAGACTGGACAATGGTCTTAAAATGATTGCCTTTTCATATCATACATCTGCTGGATTTTGGGATGATTGTAAAGACAGTAAAATTGCTTCACAACTGCCTCCCTACTGCCCTCTCTGACCCTATGTAACTCATTGCATGACACATACCAGCAGGCATGGCTACTGGTGACACACCTACTGGTGGACACACCTACTGGTAGACACACCTACTGGTAGACACACCTACTGGTAGACACACCTACTGGTGGACACGCCTACTGGTAGACACACCTACTGGAGGACACGCCTACCAGAGGGCACACCTACCTGTGGTTTTTCCTTGACATATTTGGCACAATTCCTGATGAGTCTGATGGCTTCCATGCTGGTGTCTGGGAAGGCTGCATTACATGCAAACTCTGACAGACACTTGACAGCATCTTGGAAGGAGTCCAAGGTGGCAGAGAAGTACTTTTCAAACACAGATGCTGCACAGAATTAGAGAAAACACAATCATCTTACAAGACATGATGTCTACTGGTCTTATCAAGCAGCAGAGTTTGTAGGTCAGGCAAAGTACGCAAAGATATAGGCCCAAATTCATAAAGGTGGTATAAATTTAGACCATGGTTTATGCAAATTTCTTCTTGCACAAATACGACTGAAAGACTTCGCACACCAATAGACGTCCGGTAAAAATCCAATGGTACACCTATTTCATGCTTATTCATGCTTATCCACGGTCAAACCAAACCACTATTGTGAACTTGGGCCACAGAATGAAGGATGTGAAGTGAAACCAGAGCTATCTGTAATACACTGTATCTTCCACATCAAATATGACTCTTGGCTCAAACCAAAATTTTTTGAAAGTTATATTGTAATCTCCACATCTATGGCTAACTGTCCCTTGAACAAATACATACTAGACAATTACTTACAAGAAACCATAATGCATGGAGCAGGTTTGGTAGAGTGAGAAAACACCCCACAAAAATCTATTTCTTGATTTTCTCTCTTTCTATCAGAATTCCAGTGGCTTTCTATTAGCCCTTAGCTACAAACACCAAAAGGAAAAAAAAAAAATTAATTTAAAAAAAATGTCATAACGAAATCAATTTTACACAATGATTACAAGCAGATACTCTCACAGATCCACAGGGTAAAGTCCAGAGGTTTGTTTGTTTGTTTGTTTGGGGTTTTTTATAACACCCCCATCCACAAGAAAAAAAAATGAAAAAGAAAGAAAGATAGAAAAGGCAAGAAAAGGATGAATAAAACTCCACTGTCTCATCCACTCACAGATGATGTTGCCTGTGGTCTGGAATGCAAGCTCAACGATGCCCTCTTCCTGGTCAGAGGCAGCCAGGTGAAAGACAGAGAAAACATTCTTCCAGCCTGATCGGATGTTTCCTGCCTGTGAGTTGACCATCTGAGCTATACACCTCACTACCATGTCACGTATTGTAGGAGACCTGTACGTAGGACAAATAGCAGTAAAACAACACAACACAGTCCCATGTCACATCGGCCACACAAACAGATGTCTTCTCTACTACTGTACATTCCATATATTTAGGTCTACTACTGTACATTCCATATATTTAGGGAGTCTAATTTTCCCCGAATCAAGACTTCCTAACAATTTTGCGAGTGATTAAATTCGCAATTGTGGAGTATACTGAACAAATGCATGCGTGCAGTTAACATTCATGTCGATATCAGAGTTCATTTATTTTCGCATGTTTCCATTTTCATGAATTGCACCCAACTTGCAAATTTGTGAAAATAAGAACCTCATGGAATATTCAGCATATACAGTATGTATTAATGTTTATTATCTGCAGGAAAGTAGTGAAGATTCCTTTAGTTTGCAGACTGCACTTACTGGCAAAGAGGAAATTTATTGCTTTATCCTTTTTTTTTTTTACAAATAAGTTAGCTTCATGTCATCTTTATACAAAAATGAAGCTTTGATGCCTAAAATACTGAAAACTTCTCTTGCTCTATGTGAGTAGACAAACAGGATCCAAATAAGACATTTAAGGGGAAAAAATTTTTTTACACAAAGCATGTACAATCATGGGTACATGGCATTTAAAGGTGCATGGTCCCGGTGTTTTAGTCAAATGCGTACGCGGGCGCACGGCGCAAGTTTCCTATAGAGACCTAGTACGCTATCGACTCCTCTTTAGCGCTTACACTGTGGCCCACTTCCTCGAGTCTGAAGATGTCCGATTCACTGTAGTCAGTGGTCCGATCACAGTTCGGCTCATGATGCGGCTGAGGGGGATGACCGCTTTAGCAAACTTCTTTTGTGATGTCATAATAAGAAACACATATGCACGCACCCTGGCATTACTACAGACTGCGCGATGCGCAGAGAAGACAACGAAGGCAACGTTACTTAGCAACACCTACGCACTTTACTCTTGATGACAGCTCAACTTTGGTAATCTTCGTATCAATGCTAACGGTGATCGGCAGTATCGTCAACAGCGCCCTCTACACTACCGGGACTATACACCTTTAAAACAGCTCAGAAGCCTAGACAAGATCACAAGAAAGGACATCTTAACCCTAAAAAGACTGGGCTATTTTGGTAGCTCGAAAGACTGGGGGGGGGGGCCTAAAGGGCCCCCCCCCCCCCCCCCTTAAGATCTCGGCCGTGGATCGCGCGATCGCCGCAGAAATTTGCACAATGGTAGTGTGCGATGTAATCTACAAGATCGTATATTTAAATTTTACAAAATAGTCTTCTTTTATTTTATTTTGATTAATTATTCTAATTTATGCAAGAAATCAGACTCTTTGATCTAAATCAGTAAATAAAGCTCCAAAAGTGCTCATTTTTGGTCTAATTATTCTTTGTGGCATTCTTAGCAAATGTACTTGAAAAAAAATTCGGTATCAAAATTAATTTCTTATTTATTTTATTGTTTTATGAATTTCTTATGTATTTCTTTGTTTTTTCGACCTTTTGATTTTGTTTTTTTTAAACAAAATTTGTGGCAGACACTTTTTGAAGCATAATACTCCTAAAACAAATTAATTTTAGCCATTGAGAGTAAAAATAACCATATTTATATGAACCATGTGAAAAAACTCAATTTGCATTGACTTTGTACACAAAATCACATTTTTGAGCCATTTTCGGCCTCGCGCGCATATACAAAAAGTTATGTAACTTCAGAACCGTACCCCCGGGCGTCACAAATTTGGTGTCAAAATGTGCGGGAAACTCGAAAGAAAAAAGTCATAGAGCATCGCGGCGAGAGCATTGCGTGCTGCCGAGTAATCGCGCGAAATGTCGAGGGGGGGGGGGGCCTTTTAGGCCCCCCCCCCCAGTCTTTTTAGGGTTAAATCAATTATCAGTAAAAAAATCAATGTTTCAATATCTTTAGCTGACTGTTATACGGTTTATACAAATGACACACATTTTGGCCCACACTTACTTGTTCTTCTTCATGATATACTCAAAAGGCCGCAAGAAGTCTTTCTGAAACTTGAAGTTGGGCAATTCACCCTTTTCCAAGAATTTCATGGAAAGCTGCCGCAGTGAGTCTATGGCGAAGAAGGCCACATCTTCATTTGGGTTACAGCCAACCTGAAAAGGAGACAGACCAAAAATAACTTGCAGAGCTGTGCACAAGGAAAACATTCAACTTTGAAAAATGTTCAATTTTGAATGACGAATGACTCCAATTCGTTAGTTTTTCAAATTCAATTAGTGTTCTAATCTTTACTAGTGTTCAAATCATCTTAATGCAACTGAAATGGCCACAATGACATACATTGTAAGACAAAACACAAATCTACACTGTATTACAAACATGTGACAATCATAAAAAACAGATGATTGAACTCTCCTTTGTAAACATCACTAAAAATTAGCAACACATCAGCTTTAATAACATACTATTGAAGAATTCAGAGTGAGTGGGCAAAGTGTAGAGAAAATAGCAGCATACAAAAAATACCCTACACACCGAAAAAAAAAGAAAAGAAGACATATCAGGTTTGTCTTGGCTGTTTCAGGAGCACAAGAACTATAACATATAAAAATCTCAAAAAGTGATATGTTGCCAGAGATGCCTTACCTTGTTGAAGTGACTTCCGAGCACAGACCATATCCTAGACCACTGCATCCTGACACGACCCATGTTGTAATATGAAATCTCAACAATCTTAGTGAGACTGAACATCCTAGCTCCTGTGGGAGACTGTAGCTCCTCCATGGACACCTGGCACAGAGCTTCAGTGAAGTCAACTACACAGAGGGGTGAAGGAATTCATTGTTAACATTGTGACACTCACTACCAGTGTCATGTTTCATGTTTGTAATGCTTATGGTATGTATCCTATATTCTTTACCTGGTTGAATGGATAATGATAATAATAGTAATAATAGTGTCAATACAAGTACTTGGAAATACTGCTAATATGCAGAGCACTGTCATCAAGCCCTGTCATAGAAACACTGTTGTCGTTTCCACTCGTCTATCTCATGTTTTTGTCCACATATGATGCCAGGCACAAATTTTATCACTTACGACTGACATTCCCTCGGTTCGAATTTGATGTAAAAAGAGTTTACAGATTTTCAATTTGACTGATTTGAGGGTCTTAAAGTCATTACTGTGATACATCTGGTCACATGATATGCAAGGCAATCTTCAAAAAATATCTCTGGATGAAAGATGTGACCTGGCTTGGTTGGGAGGCAAGCTCTATCATACATTGTGCTTCTTCCCCAACTCACATAATGAATACTCAATCAAAGCTGGTTGATTTCAGAAATGACACACATGTCCAATGCATGACAGGAAAAAAAAGTGTTCATATTTTGCCCTAATGTTCTCAGTTTTAACAGGGCTATGACAGTCTCTTGACTTTCTGCATACTGAAGGTATTTACAAGGCAGATATGCTTCCATGATTTGACTTTTTTTTCCACCAAACTTTGTGAATAATGTAAGAGGAATGCCCCAACTACCCATTTGTTGAGACATGCATCATATGCATATCAAATGCATGTAATACAAAATATGCACTGAAGCCTCCACATTAAATTATACACTTCTCAGTCCCTTAAATTCCAATATATGTTGGACTACAGCAGCCAAATATACTCACTTAAATACTTGTCTGATCCTTACAGCACATGAATCATGCTTTTCTATGCTCTCAGGGCACTGGGCTTACACGTATGACCCACATACTATAGAATGACTCACCAATGGCATCTCCATCTAGCCGTGTGGAACTGGTGAATATCCTATCAACGGCCACCACAAAGCGTTGTGTTGATGTCTTGTTCATAGCCTCCTGGAGACTGGCTATCTGCTTCTGATCTAAGTTAGCCATCCGAGATGGGACTAGGAAAATAAACATGATTCAAATGATAAATAAATGGTGTCCTGGAATATAGCATCACAGTTTTAGCCCCATAACATATACATTGTATTCAGGATGGCAGCTGTTAATTGGAGAAATACTGTAAAAATTGAAATTTTTGTGGTGTTGAAATTTTCATGCATTTCGCGCAACCGGACACTAGCGCAAAAATAAAAGCACGTGAATATTTTTGATTGCCGTATGTTCCAGTATGTCCAGATTCCGTGGAATAAAAAACATACGAAATTCTTCTTACCATGCTGAGTGCGAAAAATTAGTGGCGTGAAAATATCCACTTTTACAGTAAGTATCACATGCCAAAATAATCAGGGGGGTGTTTCATCAACGCTCGTCAGCGCTGACAACTGTCAGTGCTGACCAATTTCAGCAAAATCCTTGGTTTTGATTGGCTGAGATGCTCTGGTCACTGACTGTTACCATGGTGATTCAAGTTGTCAGCGCTGACAAACGTTGATGAAACACCCCCCAGGTCATTTGATTGTTGACACCAACGTAAAGACAAGACATGTATTTATGCTTATTGCAAACCCTCTGCTGAAATTGACAATACCTTCAACATTGCCATTTTTGTTGCCAACCAAAATATAATAATGCCTAAGCCACCCTGTGGGCAGAGGCATAAAAAAAAGAAATGTTGTGCAGGTCTTACTTGATAAGTACATCTTTAAGTGCCCTGTTTAATCAATGCCTCTTCTTTCATTTAAGCAGCAAAAATGTTGTGTCTCAGAAATGTTGTTTTGAGTTCGTCTCATTCAAGCTGTTTTCCCACAATAAGCTATGGATCTATTTACACTGGCAGCTGTAAATAAATACTTCATGTACACAAGAAATCACAACATGGACAAAACAAAGAACTCACTATCTCCTGATTCTAGCATGTCATTCTGATGACCTGGACTTGACCCCGTTATCATGGCATTGCTATGACCTCCTGACCCCGTAGAGGCAGAAGTGGATGACAAGAACTTAGTCTTCACCCCAGTCCCTATGAGTTGTGCGAGTTCCAGTTGGGAGATACATTTCAGCATCTACACAAAGAAATCATTCAGGTCAAGTGATTTTCGCATCATATCATAACCATAAGGTATATTTACCGATTTTCAAATGCGCTCGCTTCATGTATTTTTCATCTTGGCCAAACTATGGATACTAATATGAATGTCACACAAGAACAAATGGCAAAATTCATCAAAGCTATCAACTGTATACTTCTTTTAATGTTTCCATGAATAACTGCACTATATTGAGCTAAACGGGATTAAATATACATGAAATCTAAGGCAAAGAAAAATGATATCTACATGAATTATCTTTACTGCTTTAAATTTTCATTGAAAATCATTCATCATTTAGCATCCCTTTTTTTTTTCTTTTTCAGTCAAAGGGGATTAATCAGAAGCATTTTAAGCAAATTGCTAATGTGCCAATCTTTGTCAGCACTGAACTTTCTCATTACTTTAATAGACATTCTATTCGTGAGTGTTTGAGTAGGCTGGCTGACATACATGTAGCTTCTCCTCCCCATCAATAAACACTGAAATAAGATCAAAATGGATGTGTCTACATTTTTCACCATCGTCATTCACGATGTCTCCACCTGTAAAAAACATTCCTGATAAAAATGGTGACAAAATTTGAGGTTGGCCAAACTGAGTTCATCTCAAACTGACCTCCAACCACGACTTGCCGAGGTAGTTCCCATCCGTGTGTGCCACCGTGATCAACGTCTTGATCGTCTCAATGTTCTTTGTCTTCATCTCAACGATAGAGGAGTTTGTGGTGAGGAGGGTGAAGCGAGACAGTGCCTGGACGTAAGCATTGCGCTCAATCTCCATGTGGAAGATACAAGAGATACGAATGGCACAGCAGATCCCATTGAGGCAGAGCTTGGCAATCTCGGGGTCATCACAGTCCTGCAGTCCAACGCTGAAGGCAGCTAAGAATGGTGTCCAGGCCAACTGTAAACATGATGTATGTATTCAAGACACTCAGATTGAGCTCACTACTGCAAGGATCTAGTTTATATCCCTACCATCATGACCCCAACACAAACCTTCCAACATGTCAAAAGAGACTGTATCTTGGCTTTCTTTTCATTTTTTTTTCCCTCTGTGAGAAGTCACAGGTGAGAGGATTTACACTATTGGCACCATGAGACTAGCAATCAATTTCAATTACACATAAATGAAAATGAGTGATCATCGTATCCGGTTAATAAAGTCAAGGGATGATACATTGCATAGAGAAAACATAAAAACACACACACACACACAACACACACACACACACACACACACACTAACTTTTTATGTCGTCAGTAGATCAATATCCAGCAATGTAATATCTAAACGCTGTCTTTACTATCAAATGTATCTATACCGAGTTCAGTATTTCTGTACTAAATAAGGGCAAAATGTGGGATATTGACCTCACCCATTCACTACTAGCCTTTACATCATTTCCAAGGAAACAAAGATCTGCGCACAACCTGAAAATAAAATCCTCCAGCAGCCTTGCTGCAAGATTACAAAATGATCTAGCAAGCTTCACCTGAAGGAGGCTAGGCATAAAATAATTTTATTTCTCCTTCTTCTTCTTCTTCTTTTTCACTCATATCCTACAATGACGATGGGGGATGTTTTGAGTTTAATGAAGCGGGCACTGTGTGAATAAACTTGTAAAAGATGTTTATGTTAAACTGACGAATATATTAATCCTAAAAGGCCAATAAATCAAGAACCCCATGGAAGAACAGATCTACCGTGGAAACAGATCTGAAATGAACTATCCACCATCTCACATTACATCATTTGCTACATGACAATTTATTTTTCATTAATTTCTGATAATCTACTGTACCTTTATGGCCTGTATTACATCATGCTCAATACTATTTACTCTTTATATAGACAGACCCAAGGGTCAGCTTGTGTATGACATTACTGTGGTGTCCCACTAACCGGCTGCAATGTCTATCTGGCCTTCATCATATACGTACATGTATGTGTATGGGACACCACAGTAGTGGTGGATCATTCTGCCAAGTCGGATAGGTCCATATGATTTTACTGTTTTATTATGAACACAAACCAACAAATGAATATTATATATACAATATTAAAGGCAATCATTTTATTCTTTTTACTAGAGGTGTGGGGGAGAATTAGCTTAGACTTACCTTGAACATGGGGCGGACATGTTCGAGGTGTGTGGCGCTGGTGAAGCTGGATGGGACGTGACTGACGCTCTCCATCAAACTCTTAGCTGTAGATGAGATGGCTTCCATCTCCATGTTATAGAAGAGCTTTCTCTGCTTCTCACTCGTCACAGCTACACAAACATCATATGATGAGACCAAGAAAAAATATTGGTTAATGTTATGAATATACATACGTGTAAAATTGTTATGAATATGCATATATGCACAAAATATTATGCATATATGTAAATTAGTGTACTCATGAATTGCATTGAGGAAACCCACATGAATGAAAAGTTTGGGGAGAGACAGAGATATCACAAGTGGTGCACAAAAAATCAAGTCGGTTTTTTGACTACTCCTAAACATTCGGTGGTGATGCAATCTTATCACTGTTCTGGTATCACAGAAATGACCATGTGCAGCTGAGTGCCACCTTCTTCTACATGAGGTTGTAACATGAAGACTAGCTTGAATAACATGACTGCAGTAAAGGGGTGTTGGCATAAATTTAGAAGACAAAACTGGAGGAGATTCAAAAATGCTGAGAAGCAAACTTGTCAAGACCAGTTGGCAAAAAAAAAAGCACAAAGAAAATGGTCTATGTTCAACCCATAATCTTGCCAAAAGAGGCAAATAATTTCTCTCACTACACTGTTCAAGGCTAGTCTAAAGATACAAGATTAATTAAATGCAGACAACATGATTACTTACAAAAACTGGTTGCAACAAGCATGTAATAAATGCCTTGCACAATCACAGACAGTTCATTACTTGATACTATTAGGTAAATTACCAGTCTAACCTGGTGTGAAAAGGTCACATGTCGGGAATGTCAGATAATTACAACTTTGAACATCTTGAGCAAAATGGACGTGATGTATCAAAAGAAGAAAATATGAATATTGATGCTTAATGAAGACTGCACACAATACCCTACTCGTGTCATCACAATGGATATTTAAGATATAATTGAGATGCCATACTTGGTAATCTACCCATATTCTAAGCAACAATGACATTCTGAACATCAGTCTCATTTCACCTAAATTTTCACCTACAATCTGTTTTAATATTTCATCACTTTCATTTAAAGAATATTTTACAGCAAATTCTCCTAGTAAAGTAGCATTATCCTTATGAACTCATTCATAATTATACCAATGAACTGATGCTATCACTGACATAGGCATGAAGATACATGTTTGTGCCAAGTTAATGCAGCATCCTAGTGTTCACCAACCTGATGTTTTGGGATTTGGCTTTGCAGTGGGGGTCTGTTTCATCTTGATCTCATTGCCAGCAATCTCATCGTAGATATCAGACAGGTACTCCATGGGTAGATCCTTGCTGTCGTTGATACCACGATTCATTTTGATGTACTCCTCCTTGGACATCTTTTTCTTCACCTACAAAGGAAGCAGATTACCATGGCAACAGCTTCCATTAGCATCTATCTTATATCAATTGTAGTACAAAAAGTGATGATGACTGTAATAATGATGAAGAAGATAATAGTGAAAATAAGAACAGAAAAATGTCCTCATCAAATCAATGATAATAATATATTGATAATAAAAAAAATAGTGTAATCATCAAGACTCCAGTTATCAGTGCTACTCATATTCACAGCTGACAGAGTACTTGCAGAGTCTACCTCAGCTGAACCCTTTCAGCTGAAGAGGACTAACATAAAAAACAGATAGAATATCCTTAAAAATCTGATTTTTTGAGAAGAAAATCAGATCTTCGTGAAATCTTGGCACCACCACTACTAGCCTGTTGGCCCTGGGCCAGTATTAAATGTCAGAAAAAAAAATACATCTTCTTGGGAAGAACAGGCAAGTGAAATGTTACCACTTCATCTACATTGATGAGAAAATTGTAAAAAGCATCTGCATATTTCCTGCCCAATTAGGCATGTCGTTACAGCGTTTTTGTAAGGGTTGAAGGAATTTGGTAGTACATCTTTCTATGTGATGAAGCGCTTTTTCGCAGTTATCTGCAGTACATATTGGCCTAATTTCATTTTTACTTGAAAGATGAAACGTCATACTTTCAAGAGGCAATATTGTATCATTGTATTTCACTCTTTTTATCATACTACAATTAATACTTTAAAATTGCACCAGTTGGCATCTCTGTAAAAGGAATTCAACCTGATCAATTATCCATTTCAATTACACCATGTAGGACTGATTGAGACAAGATCAGACTACCAACCTGTGCATTATGCAGGTCTGTTGTCAAGAGAATGATGGAGTAGGCCAGTACGTAGGCTGCGTCTGCACTTGCAAAGATACCCTGAGTTGGATTGTCCTCAAAGTAACGTGATGCAAACTTCTCCATCATCCGATCAATTTTCTGGGCCTCTCCTGGCAAGCGGAACCCAGCTAAGAACATTCGCAGCGCTGACACAAAGTCAACTCGACGGAAGTCAAACTCATCCACGTAGGCGTACATGACTTCTTTGTTCAGACTGAGTACAAACACAGATAACAATTATTTCCAAAATGCAAAATGTCCAACTTCTGATTGCCACATAACTTTTACCTAGATTCTAAACAAAGATACAGTGGACTCCTGCTACAACAAATTCCTCGGGACCGGCAGTTTTCTTTCATTATATCAAAATTTTCTTATAACCAAACAAATAAACAATGAAACACTCATAGGGCAGATAATGTTGAGACCTGAGTTTTTACTCTGTTGTAACTGGAATTTCGTTATAACCATGTGCATTATAAAGAAAGTCCACTGTAGTCATTTAAAGGACAAGTTCACCTTCATTAACATAAGGATTGAGAGAATATAGCAATATCAGTAGAACACATCATTGAAAGTTTGAGGAAAAACGGACAATCTGTTCAAAAGTTATGAATTTTTGAAGTTTTTGTGCAGTCACCGCTGGATGAGAAGACTACTGCAGTGTATGATGTCACATGCGTACAACAATATAAGGAAAATAAAAAGAGAATTTCACAAAATTTCATCTTTTGAAAAAGTATACATTCCCTTGACTCGTTACTGACATATGTAATGGATAATATTATGCCCATTGCCTTTAGAAAGAGGCAAGTCAAGTGCTCTTTTATTATGCGAAAAAAGTGAAAATATGTTGCATTTTCTTTACATTTTCTTTATACTGTTGTACTCATATGACATCACAATCCTTAGTAGTCTCCTCATCCAGCAGTTCCAACACAAAAGTTTTAAAAATTCATAACTTTTGCATTGATTGTCCAATTTTCCTCAAACTTTCACTGATGTGTTCTACTAATGTTGCTGCATTCTCTCAATGCTTATGTTAATGAAGGTGAACTTGTCCTATTAAAGCAGACAGAATGTTCAATTATAAGTTTTTTGTAGATGTTCTCTATGAACTGAGGATGCACATTCAATCTGTATCATAACAGAACAATATTGAACAAAAGGAACAAGTCTTAAATTTGAGCCTCTGTCACAAATCATTTCACTCTCTGTATGACTGGTCCTGTCCTTAGCAAATGGTCTACTGTAATAGAGATTGAACATATGATCTTACATCGAACAAATATTAAATTTTCATCCCATTAGATGGACGATAAACTCAAAACAACTTACAGATCTCTCTCCCCCATGAATTCTCCAATCACGGTCTGAGGAGGGAAGAAACATAGAGAAATCAATTTATTTGACAAATGGTAGAGCCATGAGGTACTGTAATCAGTGTGTGCAAGAATACAGACTGGGTGCTATTGGCCTGAATAAAAATTCATTAAAATGAAGACTTACTACTGCCCTATTCTGACAAAGCCAGTGAGAACAGATACAGTGCTAAAGCTTAACCAAGGTACATTAGTGGGACTAAAGAAGAGGACTGGGGTGATAAATCAGAGCAATTTGTGGGGCTATGGCTACAAACTTCTTCATGTGAGAAAAGTCCTTCAGTAGTATCAACCTTAACCTGTTGAAGACGAGTCCTGAGTATTCATGAACAAGCATCTATGGGAAATGCATGTTGTAGCAAAATCAGCCTGTCCTCAAAGGGTTTTACGTCCCATGTCCTTCATACTGGAACCAAAATTAACAACAACAACAACAACGTAACACATAAATTAAAATGTTTGACTGCATATATATATATATATATATTTATATAAAACCATGCAAAAGGTAAACACCATGAATGGATAACATTGCTCCATAGGGCTTTTTGATAAAACGGTGTTACAAGTGGAAATAGTACTAGACATAAATACTGCACTGGCTCATTTCTACAGACTGGTTGGTGTGTGGTGCTCTGAAATACAGTATGTCCCCAAAAAAAATTACAATCGATTTTCTCACTGATAACTTTGAAAATGATTGAACAATCCAAATGCTATTTCAGGGATTGAAACTATATCTTCTTACCTACATTTTGCAGAACACCCCATTCAATTTGGTTACCTACGTAGTCACAGAGAAATGTGGATTGTTGTGAGGCATGTCGTGGATGTGATTCTTCCAAGATTAGCACTTGGAACTGTGAACACAATGGACAAAACTTGGAGGGAAAGGATTCCTGACATGCTCTACAAAGATCCTCATTTCTTTTTGACACTGAAGCAAATCAGATGGGGTTTTCTGTAAGATGTGGGTAGTAAGTTATATTTTCATACCCTGAATTTGTATTTGGATTGATTCACTATTTTTAAAGTTATTGTTAAGGACGGTCCCGTTGTAATTTTTTGGGGGACATAAGGTACAGTGTAAATACATGGGGGCTGAGGTATCACCCAACAGTAGAGAAAGACCTGAGCTGAGGTCTTACCTTGACTAATCGCTCATCTTTGTGGAAGAAACGAGCGATGTCTTCAGGCTTCTTGCCAAGTAGACCATGGTCCTGTAGAAACTGGATTCCTTTGATAGGCTTCTTCTTGTTGAATCTGAGAAAGAGAAAGCAAAGAATCAGTTGGACAACAAAGGCAGATGTAGTAGACTGAAGGCTACACAGGAAAGATGACTCATTGGTCAGACAGCAAGATGGCTCATTGGTCAGACAGTAAGATGGCTCATTGGTCAGAGAGCAAGATGGCTCATTGGTCAGACAGTAAGATGGCTCATTGGTCAGACAGCAAGATGGCTCATTGGTCAGACAGCAAGATGGCTCATTGGTCAGACAGTAAGATGGCTCATTGGTCAGACAGCAAGATGGCTCATTGGTCAGACAGCAAAACGACTCATTGGTCAGACAGCAAGATGGCTCATTGGTCAGACAGCAAGATGGCTCATTGGTCAGACAGCAAGATGACTCATTGGTAAGACAGCAAGACGACTCATTGGTCAGACAGCAAGATGGCTCATTGGTCAGACAGCAAGATGGCTCATTGGTCAGACAGCAAGACGACTCATTGGTCAGACAGCAAGATGGCTCATTGGTCAGACAGCAAGATGACTCATTGGTCAGACAGCAAGATGGCTCATTGGTCAGACAGCAAGATTACTCATTGGTCAGACAGCAAGATGGCTCATTGGTCAGACAGCAAGATGACTCATTGGTCAGACAGCAAGATGGCTCATTGGTCAGACAGCAAGATGACTCATTGGTCAGACAGCAAGATGGCTCATTGGTCAGACAGCAAGATGACTCATTGGTCAGACAGCAAGATGGCTCATTGGTCAGACAGCAAGATGGCTCATTGGTCAGACAGCAAGATGGCTCATTGGTCAGACAGCAAGATGGCTCATTGGTCAGACAGCAAGATGACTCATTGGTCAGATGGCAAGACAACTAGGTGGTCAGACGCCAAGACGAACCACTGGTCACACTGCAAGATGCCTCAGTGGTCACAAACAGAGAGGACTCAATGGTCACACAGGCAACCTCACAATGGGAAGATTTCTGGTCCAAGACCAAGGTGAAACACTGGAGATATCAAGTACAGTACAGCATGAACTATCTCTTACACATTTCAGCAGCATGAACTATCTCTCATACATTTCTGCAGCATACTAGGGAAAAAACATCCATCCTTTTGGCATTTATTAGAATCACAGCAAAGGGGGGATTTCATGGCTTCTCCTCACACACAACTGGACTTTAAATGTAAATCTCTTCATTATTCACTTTTTTTCCCCACATTTTCATCTGCAGACTTTAGCTTCCTCAGAGCCCATCACATAATAACCCACCTCGGGTGTTTCACCGGTATTTCATCTAATTTATAATGTAATTGAAGCAATATTTTCCATTGGTCAAGTCTACATTATAATACATAAAGATATATATAAAAGTATATAAAGATAAATAAAGATATATGGGCAATTAATTATCAACCATGCATAAAAATTATATAAAACTTGACCCACATGGCAAACAGTCTTCCAGAAGGCAAGCCATGATACTCACATCTCAATGCCCTGCTCCATGATTTCTTTCTGCTGCTTGAGTGTTTCAAATTGTTCTGGGCTGTCAGCAGGCAGGGTTTGGCTGGAGCTGAGGTTGACAGCAGGTAAAGAGCCTGAGTGGGTAGAGTTGAGTGAATTCTGGCTTCCAGAGCTGGTCATTGTCCCTTTGCCACTGTCTGCGTCCGTCTGGTCGAACCCTACAGCTTTCTCTTGACCTGTGGGAAGTAGGTTACACGTTAGACCAACACCCCACAGAGTGTGACATGATGTGGGGATCACTGCTCCATTAATGCCCCTGGGAGTCTCACATTACAAGCCTGACAGAACAAAAGAAGGGGTTGACATTTTCCAGATCTGCATATCATCACAAAATATGATCTCTTTTTTCTCAGTTGAACCACAAAAAAGATATAGAGAGTATCACAGTCATTAAAAGAATGTCTGGTATTCATAGCTTCCTTTTTATCTATTACTCAATTTAACAAATAATATAATACATGAAACAAAGCAAAATAAAAACAGCCCAATATACAGTGAGAGGGATAAGGGTAGTCACTATGGGCTGTGTGATGGGGCTCTTTACAAATTGGGCTACATTTAATACATTACAGTATCTACACTTCAAGCTACACCAAATATTACAGGAGCATGTATTGATCAATTTGACCTTAAAAACTCTTGGAAAAGGATATACAATTAGTAAACTAAAATGAAAAGAAAGCCTGACCAGAAAACTGTTAGGGAGGACGTAGGCCATGGACATCACGTCACTTAAGCTAAATGCATCTGATAAAAGCATTTACAAATGCAGATTTTTAGGTCTTTGTGATGATGCACATGAATCTCATATATACTGTAGGTTGAAACTTCAACCTGTGTTGTATCCGTATACCTGGGATGAACCTTACTCGGGTTGAATCTATCCGGGATAGAATCTTACCCGGGCGGAATCTTACCTAGGTTGAATTTAACCTAGGTTTAATCTTACCTAGGTTGGTCTGCAGGTTGGGGTTGACATAGAGATCTTTACTCCACTCCACCATACACTTGAGGATGGAGACAAGGCAGTCGAGACCTTTGACTCGCATCCTTTTCTCCTGCTGAGGTGTGGCACCAAGCTCCATGGCGTGTCGACCCTGGGCAATCTTAGAGAGGTCATTGACCAGACGTTCAAAGATGTTGGCACTGGATAGGTCGCAGTCGTAGTTCAGGTAGATGTCCACCACACATTGGGCATCTAGTGGATATCATAACATAGAACAGTGCACTGAATATACAATTGTATCTGAATAGTCCTGACAACACTGAAAAATGTAGAAACAAACCACAATATGGGCTTTATTGATCAGACTTACTTTGCTTTAACCCTAACTAGGCCGGGCTATTTAGGTAGATCATAAAGCCGGGGGGGGGCCTCCCAGGCCCCCCCTCCAGATCTCGGCCGTCGACCGCGCGATCGCGATGAAAATTGGCACACACATTGCCTGTGATGTAATCTAAAGTACCACGAAGTTAATTTCTTAAAAATTATCATTTATGCTAAATTATGCTAATTTATGCATAATGATGCATGAAATCAGACAATTTGGTATAAATCACTAAATAAAGCTCAAAATGAGCACATTTTTTGTGTAAATATTCTTTTTAGTGTCCTGAGCAAATATAAGAGAAAAAATTGCGCCATTAGAAAAAATTTCTTAAGTATTTTATTGTTTTTTGAATTTCTTATGTATTTCTTTGTTTTTTTGACTTTATGTTTTCCATTGTTTTTTCGATAAAACTTGTCCGCGACATTGTTCTGAACAAGAAAATATGTTATGAATTGATTTTAATCAATAAAACCCCCAAATAATCATGCTTTTATGAAATTTGCCTGTAAGCACAGTTTGCATTGAAATTGTACACGAATTCACGTTTTTGAGCAATTTTTGGTCTGACATGCACATACATATTTATGCGCTACTTCGGAACCGCACGCCCGGGCATCGCAAATTTGGTGTCAAAAGATGCGGGAAACTTGAAAGAAAAAAGTCATGAAACGTCGCGGCGATAGCTTTTCGCGTTAGCGATACATCGCGCGGAACGTCGAGGGGGGGGCCTCGGAGGCCCCCCCCCGGCCTAGTTAGGGTTAAGATGGACATGAACAAACTGTCCCTCTTTCTCTCAAGTTTAGAACTGAAGAAAAACAAAATCCTTTTGAGGAAAGAAAAAAAGATTATTTATGGTTCATACGTACATGACATCCACGAGATGAGCCTAAATGTCATGTGACCAAGACTTCTACTTTGAAGTTTTTGCTGCATGCCTTACTAGGCTCTTCTGCTATTAAAGTGCTACCATTCTGTTCTGTAGTGTAGATATTATTTCTACACCTATTGGTGTAAATGTTTCAAGCGACTCTCTAGCTTCCGGGCGATCTACTCATCTCCTCACAGTGTGTATCAACCAAATCACATCTAGCAGGAACAGACTTCTCTAATTCATCTTGCTTTCATTCAAATTCTCAGCTTTTATTGTTTAGTACAAATGAGGAAAAGAATCAATCTATAATGATACACAAATGTGTATAAATCAGGCTGCTTGTAAACCTTTGAATTATGATAGAATTAATACTATTAAAGAAGATGCAATGTATAATGTAGCCCCAAGGTGATCTGTGAATAGAGCCTTAAGTTCTCTATCAATACACTAACCTGCACATATCCTAGTCAAAGCTTGGACAACCATCCACTTCTGCTCAAAGCTACTTGTTGGAGTCTCAAGTATGTTCAGGAAGATTTCCTTGAAGAACACCTGAAATAAAACCACCCACACACACACAAGTTTTATTCATGGTTTCTTTTACTGTAAAAGTGGAAATTTTCACGCATTGAAGGTGTATTAAAGACATCTTTTAAAGTAGACACACCATTGTACCTGGCAGTGCTCTGCAAAGGGCAAGCTTGATCTTTTGATACTTACTAAGACACTTGCCTCGGCTTAATGAAATCTTTTTGATAATACAAACAAACCTCAAAAATTGTTTCATACATTTTACTTTTATGAACATCATTGTACGTCGACCTCCATGCTAATAACCATATGTTCTAAATTACATGACATTACTATGGAAAATAGAACCTATGAACTCTTAATGCTAGTTTGAAGCCTATTGATTTGCCATGGTTACATATAAGAAAGTGAGGACAACCATGTCATACCTCAATCTGCATCTTGAGATGTGTCTTGAAGAGACTGAGAAGTGTGAGAAAGATGGCTAGGGAGCATTCAAAGACTTCTGGTACCGATGAGACGCCATTCTTAGAGAGCGCTACACACAGGTACTGTTTGATGGCAGTGATAAACATTTCATTGGTTCTGAAGACGGCCCCAGCGTTCTGAAGGACTGACAGAAGAAGCTGCAGTGACAGGATTTTGGAACGCAGCTCATGTGACCTGAGTGAAAGAAAGTGGATATTACACAGAAGTTATGCCCACTGTATCATCACTCTTCCTTTTACTACTTAATACTGATTTACAACATTCAGAGCAAAGTATTTATGGCATACAGATAACAAGAATGATGATAATTCATAATTTGAGATCAAAAACAATCAAAGATATTGGCAAACTTTAACAAATATTGAAAAAGCTGAATGAAATATTAGATCTACAGACACTTTAAAGTAATGTTATGCTATTGTTAACCTGCCGAGGACTAGCTGACATTGCTATGAAATAAAGGTGTCCCATAGATACCTGCCCGAGTATACTTAGGACTATGCTACAGCGTGTTCCACAAAAAAAATGCTAATGGCACTTTAAATGAGTATAATTTGAAAATTACCAAATCATATTCTATGTAATCTTATAATCATAAACCAGCATTTATTTTGTACAACTGGCTCAAATTTTATGCGATATGGTCCATTGAACACAGAGGTATGTGCCTTCTTTCAGCACTCATCAGGAAACCTCTCAATCCAAGTTTTGTTATTACATAGAATAAAGTACGTAGTCTAATTCCGCGTGGGACGTCGTTTCTCTTGCTACTTTGTCGGGGTTCTTGAATGAGGCTTTGCCTCACGTGGTCCATGTCAATGTTTTCTTGTGTTCAAACTGTTACTCTTCTCCCCGATCTGCCCTTGTTAAGGTTTTTGCTTGTACCCGATTCCCTGTATTTGAACACATTTCTGAGTATTGTCCCCTTGCATGGTGCTCATTGATTGAATTCTGCCTCGAATTCATCTTGTACCCTGTTCATATTTCGATCAGATTCCGTCATGTTTCGCCGAATGCACGGGCGTAAATATGCAAGAATTTCTGTTCATCAGAGAGGAATGAATGAATAGGTCATCCCCAAGTCCTGAACAAAAGAAAATCCATACCGATTTACGCCCATGATAGCATGCAATAGATATTGTAGAATTTGAATAGATAGCAAATCTTGTTAGCTGAATCTGACTACACATACTCACTACAATACTTGGATGGAGAGGCTTCCTGATGTGTAATGAAAAAATGCTCAAATCTTTGTGATTATTGGACCATTTATCTCATAAAATTTAATCCAGTTGTAGAAAATGAATTGTAGTTTACGGGTGTAAAGATATAAACAATATAATGTTGTAATTTCAATACTGTACCCATCTAGAGTGCCATTAGCATTTTTTGTGGGACACGCTGTATAGTCTTCAACAGGTTAAAAGTTCCATGTCACCTTGGATCAGGCTGTCCATCAGGGAGAGGCTTCATAGAGAGTTTGCATAGTGACCTGAAGACGAGGAACGCATCTTTCTGGAGGATGTGGGAGAAAGGCTCTGTCTCGTCTCCAAGCTCATCATCACCAATGGAGGGCACACTGGGGGTGGACGCAGGGCTTGGTGTCCTAACGGAGCCAACGGACAGGCTTGTTGAGAGATTGGTCGTCACTGAATCTGGTGTCTTGACTGCATCTTCTGAAGGAAATGTTTGGTTTAAAAAACAGGAGATACTCTGTTATTACTCTGTGTGAAGGATGATTTTTATGATTTTATTATCAGTATGCATAATCTACCCCAGTAGAGAAAAGAGTATTTTTGAGGATAGTTTCAGTGTTCGAAGAAAGAGTCTCTTCGTCAACCATGATATACAACAACTGCTTTAAATACTGTATGTCCCCCTCCCCCCCCAAAAAAAAAATAAATAAATAAATTAAAAAAATAAAAAAAAAAATTTAAAAAAATATAACGGGACCCTCCACAATGATAACTTTAGAAATAGAGCTTCAATCAGATACAATTTCAGGGTATGAAATTATAACTTATCACCCACAACTTACAGAAAACCCTATTTGACTTGCTTCAGTGATCAAAAAGAAATCAGGAATTTTTGTAGAACATGTCAGGAATCCCTTCCCTCCAAGTCCTGTCCATCGTGTTCACACATCATGCAGTTCCCACAGCATCCAAGTGCTAACCTTGGAAGAATCAGACCCATGAAATGCTTTACAACGATCCACATTTCTCTGTGACCACTAACCAAATCGAATGGGGTTTTCTGCAAAATATAGGTAAGATGTTATATCTTAAGACCCTGAAGTAGCATTTACACATATATAGTTCAATCATATTGGAAATTATCAATGCAAAAATCTGATTGTAATTATTTTTTTTTTTTTTTTTTTTTTTTTTTTGGGGGGGGGGGGGGGGACATACTGTGCATCAAAGACAAAGCTAGCCATTCCCAAAAGGCAGGTACAGATGTCACTTCTGGCATGACCAGAATAGTGGTATGGCAAGTTAGTTAGTTAGTTAGTTAGTTAGTTAGTTAGTTAGTTAGTTAGTTAGTTTGTTTGTTTGTTTGTTTACCATCTGAGAAGATGGCTGGATAGCCCATATTCAGCTATGCTAAGCTGGTCTTCCATGGGGTCCAGTTAGATGTGAGGTGGGACCACTTCATGGTAATCGTAAGACACTTTTCCTGAACAGTGTTTGTACACCAAGCTACCTCATAGGATCAGACCAAGGTTAATGGAGCTAAAGGAAATTGTTCAAGCACACACATGATCTGAAGATAGCTTGGAAGCTGGAAAATTATATTAATCTCTTAAAATCTTTGTTTGTTGGGTTTAGAGTGGTTCATTTTCTTGTACCTTGATATTGCTTGTTTGTTGTTTTTGCTTTCTTTTAGAACCACCATGGTACTAGCAAATGAGTTCTCTTTAATCAATGATTTATCTTGTCTCAGAAGATCTGAAAGCCAGGAAGGGGGGAGGGGATCAATGGACTGTGTCAACTTGAAGACTCAAAATGACGTTCTTGTAACTTACTCTCCACAGAGCTAAGGATGTCATCCATAATATCCCGTACAATACTCTCAACCTCCTCTCCATTCTCCGTTGGCATGGTGATGGTTGGAGTCTCACGTTTATCTAGTCAAGAAACAGGGATAATATCATGCCGAGATAAGCGAAGGATAAGCATAAATAGGAAATGTTAATATCACAAATGGCAAGTTTTAGTCAGCAGAACATGACACATAAATCTTTACAGCAATTCTTTTATTACTAACATTAAACAAACAACAAGTGCCTGCAGTTCATACCACTGATATTCTCTTCATTATACATGTAATAGTATTTGATTTAAAAATCATGTTGAAACAATGTATAGGCCGGCTTGTGTAACACAACTGCACAAAGCTTTCATTCATAAAATTAATTACCCCATGTAATGTTTGGGTAACATACACATACTACAAGCTGTGTACTTCTCTAACTCAGTCTTCAATTAGGCCTCAACTCCCTTTGGGTAGAGGCTTCAAGTATTACCTGGTGTGGTGTCTACAGCATCTACTTCCAAGTCTAGACCTTCTGGCGTACCATTGGTCAGTTTTTCTGGCTCTCTGGCTGCTGAGTCAACGTCGTCTTCCTTGACCTCACTTTGACCTTTGTTATCACAACAGTAGTGGTAAAATTTCATCAAAATTAGATTTAACATGATTTAAGTACAAAAAGTAATGGGCTTTTGAAATTTCTCATATCTTTAAAAATCAGTGATGAAAATTGTTTGTAAACCTGAATTCTATGCCAAAACTGAGTTGAAATATAACAGCTGTACAGATACATACCTTTAGTTTTAGCATGACCTATTAAAAGAGAAATATAACAGCTGTAGTGATATATACCTTCAGTTTTAGCATGCACCTATTTAAAAGAGAAATATAAGAGCTGTAGTGATACATACCTTCAGTTTTAGCCAAAGAGAAATATAACAGCTGTAGTGATACATACCTTCAGTTTTAGCAAGCTCTTCTGCCTTCAGTTTGGCTTCATATATCTGAGGGGATATCACAAGAGGATTTAATCAACACTTCACATGAGAGAAACTAACTGGATAAATACCAGAAAATGGAAGGAACTTAAAAGAAGAAAAAGTTTGGTCAAAAGTTCTCCAACTCAATTAGCTGTGAGGGAGAAAAATTCAAGAACCAATCGGACTAAATATAATCTACATAATATCACCTTAGACTATGGAAACCCCCTTAAAAAGAATCACACTTCTTTTTAGAATTAAAACATTATCTGTGATAACATTTTGAACAATTCTCCGTAAAGTCAAAGTTAACAGTCAAAGTACTGACAACTTTCTATCAAACATCGTAACCAGTACAGGAAGTGGGGCACTGTAGCATTCTAAAAATTGGCATCTCTTCTGACTGCACTCGGCACATCACTCTTAAAAGGGCAAAAGTACTGTATATGCCAAATATTTTGTGAGGTTTTTATTTTCGCAAATTTCGCGAGTCAGCTACTATTCGCGAAATTAAAGGTCCAGTTTACCTTTGGGAGCAGTGATTTTAAAAATGTGCAAGATGTCACATGTGATGCATATGAGTAGGTCTGTTGTACCACAAAACATCTTACCATATAAAATTTTCACAATAAAGCCTAAAATATGAGGAGATAATAAGTATTTTTCTCAATAAACCGTAACTGTATATGGTTTAGTCTGGAAACATTTTTATTATAACTATTGTTCACATTTTGTATATCTAACAATACTTAACATCGATTTTACTGATTCAAATTTTTACAGTGGTTGTTTCTATCCCTAACTCACATTTTAGAACTATCTTAAAGCACTAATGCTGGGTTTTTGTTTCATCTGCAAAAGGTAAATTATGCCTTTAAAAATACATGAAAATATTGACTCTGATCCTGATATGAATGCGACATACGCGTACACATCTCTCGGTTCAGTACAGGACTCCACGATCGCAAATTTAACCACTCGCAAAATCGTCGGAAAGTCTCGATTCGCGAAAATTTAGACTGGCGAAATATATGGTGTAGACAGTAGTACTAAAAATTTGTGACTAGTTCATCACTACAAGACCTGGGGTTTCTGTTTCATAGGTGGAATGGTATCCACTGACCACTGAAATTTAAATGTACTTGATGGCATGGGCTACAGGAAGAAACTATTTGGCACATGGTGGGAAAAAGTGATAACCATAGTAAATAAGCTATTCATCATACAAATATAAACATGTCCTCATTTCATTTTAACATGTGTGGTTTTTTTTTCCACTATCATTTCATCACACACAGCTAATAACAGACTATGATAAGATATAATCACTTTTGCAACATTATTGTCATAAACCAATTTCCTCTTTTCCTGGATTTATGCCTGAATTCCTGTAAATGATAATGACAGGTTGGATTTGTCCTAAGTCCAAACACTTTGCAGCAGTCAATGAGCCAAATTATTGAATCCCCTTTACACCATGCATACTTCAGAAATTTCATCATGTGAAACAAATATTGTCATGAAAATAAGAATTGATTTGAGACACAGACAACTTGGAATTTAAATACTTGTATAGACTCCATGGAACTAAGTTGTGATGCAACATCTTCATTCCTTTCACACTCTCAACCACAGCCTTCAAACAGCGTCAGATCATCTTCCACAGATACGTATGCATGACAATCATATCTTTCCAATCAAAAAAGGAACCAAAATGGGGTAGAACACTATTTCTACAAGAGTTTGGGTAGACACGTGTTGTGTTGATAAATACATTAATTAAATACAAAAATGCAGTAATACAATGTAGTTACAGCTGCATTTAGGGTTATGGCCTACTTACTGCTTGCTGCTCCATGCGAGAAAAGATGACATTGAGCATCTGGGTGAGTGTAGCCTTAGCTGTGGTCTGGTTGATCAGGTTCTTGCTGGCAAGGTAGATGTTATAACATGTCCGAACGACTTGAAGGAGACTACCCTCATGGACCTCACATGTTGGTGAGGTCACTGCTGTCAGGAGAGCCTAGGTAGGAGTTTAAACAGAAATACCAATCACACACTGAATCCTATTTTTATTTATTACCATTATCAAAAGAAAGGTATTGTAAAATGAATGTTCAGCTCTTCTACCCAAAGATGTGAGCATGGCATACTGTACAGTGCAAATACATGACGTTGAAATGTGACCTTGAAAGTACGTAAGACGTGTGTTTGTTTGTTTGTTTGTTTGCTCTTTATGATGACACTCGTGCAAACAAGATGCAGCATATCTCTGATGACAAATATGTAGAAGAGTCTATTTAGTGTAAGAGGGATACCAGTATCTAGAGATGCCAACCATTCAAACAATCATTGCAGTAGTGTGAGAGGGATATGAAAAGAAATATTTTTGGTGGAAAATACATGTACAGGTGAGTATTTTGATCTTTCCTGCAACAGAGATGAGTATTAAATACAATTTGAGAAAAAACTAGAAATGTCGCTTTGGCAACTGGTATGCCTCCGCCATAATGCATGATTTTCCCAATAGGTCTAGATAGTACATGTGGACACTGTGTGATTACATTTTCACAAAATTGGCAAAATATTGGAATGACAAGTTTGTCACAAATGTGTTGAATGTTCACCTTCCTTGACGTAGGTTTAATTGGATGAATAGGAGAGCATGTATCTAGGGATTTAAGGACTTTAACTTGACTTTGACCCATTCATACATTTAGGCATTGAGTAATTTTCAAGGTACAGGTGTGGAGAAAAAGTGCAATTTCTGAATTGAATAGTAAATTGTTACCATTTTCATCTGGCCCTTGACCCTAAAATTCATAAGATAATTACTTTCAGGTAGAACATGCATAATATGTACTAAGTTTCAAGGTAACTTGAGCCACTTCCGAGATATGGAGGAAAAAGTTAGTTCAGCACTTTCACTTGATCTTTGACCTTTTGACCATTGAGGCAAAAAGAGAAAAAAAAAAACTTTCCAGAGAATTTCTATTAGGTTACACACGCATACACCAAGTGTAAAAAAATAACCCTGCTGGCATTGCATAGATATGAGGGTAATAGTAAAATTTTGAAGTCTTGCACTTGACCTTTGACCCCTGACCTTTGACCCCATGAACCCTACATTCTCTAGATAATCACTTCCAGTCAGTACATGTATATACTATGTTCCATGAAGATACCTTGAACAATTTTCTAAGGTACGGAGAAAAAAAAGAAGTTTTAATATTTTTACTTGACCTTTTGACCTTTGACCTCATGACCCAAACTTTCACCAGAGAATCTTAATTGGGTAATACATGTATACACTAAGTTTCAAGAAAATCTCTTCAGGCATTCAATAGATATGGTGGAAATCGTGAAATTTTATGTATTTGACCCTGACCTTTTGACCTTTGACCTCATGACCCAAACTTTCACCAGAGAATCTTAATTGGGTAAAACATGTATACACTAAGTTTCAAGAAAATATCTTCAGGCATTCAATAGATATGGTGAAAATAGTGAAATTTTATGTATTTGACCTTGACCTTTTGACCTTTGACCTTGAGCATGTGCACCCAAAAGTTGATAAGCACAACTTCACTCCCTAATACACATACATGCCAAGTTTCATTAGGATACCTCAACAGGTTTCGATAGTTACCTTGTCCACAAAATTCATTACGGACGGACGGAAGGACGGACGGACGGAAGGACGGACAGACGGAAGGACGGACGGACGGACGGACGGACAACCCGAAAACATAATGCCTCCGGCACCACTTCGTGGCGGAGGCATAAAAAAAACATAAAACCTGCAGCATTTTTGGCAAAAAAAAAAGGTACCAAATACTGCAAAACAGTAAACAGTCAGCATCTCTGGGTATCCATGGCGATGACCCACCTTGATAATCTGAAGCTGTACACCCTCATCAGTCTGTGTGCCAATGAAGCAGCCACACATGGTCTCAATGATGCGATCAATCAGCTTCTTGCCTGGTGTCGTGTTGTCAGGCCCCTCCCCTGTCAGGTGGCCATATGCTATCAGTTTCTATGGCAACAAGATCACATATGTACAGGAATGATAGTACTGGTTTAACACTACGGCTCTCAAGATCACATACCAATTAGTGTGTACAATGTACCTACCATTTGCTGTGAAGGAGTTTATATTAAATGGAATGCAAACTTCATGCAACTTTGGATCAAACATATAGTGAGATACAGTAAATAAGTTTATCATTGAATTCATGGCTGCATACTGAGAATCATAACTCCATTTTGAATGACTCCCAATGAAGACGTTTCCTCACAGTTAACCGCTTGTTAAATTTTGTTTCAACTCTTTAACATCTGGAAGCATGATGGATCTTTGGAGATAAAATGAGAACATGGTACAGTTTGCATGAGACAAGAAATTGCTAGCAAATACATAATTGATACTAATAATTACAATCATTGGTTGAGAGAATATATTTACCTATTAACAAAACACTATTTTGTCAAGGTAAACCCTGCAGAACTCAGACTTGGCCATCAAATTACAGACATAATTTTTGTTTTAGATAGAAAATACAAAGCAAACCCGAGGAACATTCGGTCTAGATATTTGTGCCCATTCTTTAACTTAAATTGCTTCAGAATGCATACAGCAGACTACACAAAGGTTTGCAAAATAAACAGAAAGCATTGCTAAAGAGATCAGACACACTTCACATGAGTTTCCAGGGGCATTACATGGAAATGAATTCTACACTATCCGTAATCATTTCAATTTTATGTTGTTTAATTCCATGTGGCAAATGGTAATGCAGGAAATCTAGAATCATGTACTCTCCCATTTACGCTTGAAACCTTAAAACAGAGTCCCACAATAACACAGATTGTTCTACAAAAGTATGAGCGATAAAGCTGGCAAATATCTTTTCATTGTAAATACTTCAGATTTATCAGCTTCAGCTCAGTCATGAGTAGACTTCTTTTCTGACACTTCTCTTCAGATTTTAACTTGGGGATGATATTAGAAGTGCAGCAAACAGGAAATGTACATGTACATACACACTAAATGTGTACATACTACATTGTATGTACAAAAATTGTACTGTACATGTACTGTACATACCCATCATTCCAAAACTCTCTACCTCTGTATATCATTGGCTCTACTGTGTTCCAAAGAAGAAAAATATCTCCTTGAATATCAAAGTAACCTACAGGCATGCATCAGAGGTCTGATATCTACTTTCAATAGTACCCAACGTTCTACTACTTTCATATAGCACAAGTACAATTTAGTCAACATTTTATATATTCATTCTCTTCTTATCACAAAAACCAGGGCCATGGAATGATAGACATTTGCCAAGCTTTCACTATGATTTTGAGACTTCTTTTTAAGCATTCCACTTCATATTGTAGGGAATTGAATAATTTGCCAGAACTTGTAACATCCTGCTGCCTGTTTGACTGTGAGAAGAGCATTTAGCTGACCCTGACTTCCATACAGCGGAATAAGTAGTAACAGTGGCTGAGTAGGAGACTACCTGGAGACAGTCGAGGGCAGTGTTGACGATGCGGGCCGACTTGGACTGGCATGCTAGCTCAAAGGGCAAGAAGTATTTGTCTGCAGCGATAGAATTCACCTGTCCCTTGGGAAGAGGGAGAGCAGAAGATGTTTTCTCTGGGGAGGATTCCGTGCTAAGGGGGATGGAAAGAGATGTAGAAGGGCAAGAGAGACAGCACTTTAATAGAGCATTGGTACTGAGAGAACTTGGTAATCAGAAGAATATGATGAAGTCAGAATTAGGACACGTCATCATCATCAGTAGAAATATCTGACTCATCACTGATTTTAGTATCATCTCCACCACCACCACCATCATCATCACCATCATCACCATCATTATCATAAACATCATCATCATTATCATCATCACCATCATCATAACAACCATCATCATCAACATCCCTGATCCCAATGGGGTTAAAAACTTACATCATACAAAAATGGATCAAGTGCTTTGGTGATGAAATATCCTACAAGGCATTTGAATACCATGATACAATCTCTTGACACATCCTCCGACAAACACCAAACTATTGCAGGGTACGTGTAGGACCACAGCCAAACTGCTACAGAAGAACACAACAAACTACTGTATACTGCCTTCATGTGGAAGACCTTTAATATGTGAAGAACACTGTCATGGGCTTGGGATAGAAAGAGCACTGTACGATGTACAGTATACATTGTATGGGCCCAAAGAAGACTGTAAGGACAGTAGGTTTTGCTAACACATCTCAACACTCACTTCACACAATTGTATCTCCTGTTCAGAAGTCATTACAAACAGCACCTTTCTAATTTATGAACTCCACAGTGGAGATGTTCAGGCATTGCAAGAATGTAGTATATATTAATTTGCTGTAAACATTCAGTTTCCCTTCAACATATAAAAGAGTATGGAACATTGTAGCTGAAATGTACTGTAGCATACAATACATTATGACATAAATACTTCTGATAAATTTTACAGGTCTATTCAACAATACAATACACTGTAACTGGATGGGCTTTTTGAAAGGCTAACACTAAAGACCTTATACACACAGCCCATTACCTGTTCGCACTATTCAAAAAGAATTTGCTGAAATGGTGGAATCAACCAACTACATTGTACATGGTAGTAAGGTTTTATCCTGAGAGTTTGAGAGGGCTGACTACAGGATAATGTCCTATAAGGACACTGATGCCTTGATATGACTTTACACACACATTGTGTGTAATATCCCACAGTAGGTCTGAATGTCACAGGTTTGTAGGCTGTTCACTCTAGAATTACTATGGGTCTGTGAAAAACAAGAGCTAATGAATCTAATTAGGCTCAGAGCCACATCTAGGCTCATAACATGCTGCTGATTTCTTAATCAAGTTCTCTACATGTACATCATGTATCCAATGGTCTGACCCTTTTCACTGTAAACCTTCAGGTATCCAACAAAAACACATACTGGTATATTTTATATTTGGGGAAAAATTCACGTAAAGAACGGGTTTACCTGCTAATTCATGCAGCTGATGAAGCAAAATGACAACTTTACACTTACAACATAGTTAGACTGTATCCATCATACGTATTCGATCTCCATTCCACGTACAACCACCACTCTATTAGGAATATGATTTTTCTGGTATGGACACAGCTGACAATATTTTGCGAGTTACAACAGCAACGAGAAGTTGGCAATCAAAACTGACCACAATCTGAATCCTTTCAAAAACATGTTAAGCATGCCAGATTTTACAGTTACTTCTACTTTTAGGTAGTACAACACTGTATATGATGTCCTGGTGAATGAATATCTAACATGGACTGAAACTCTAAAAACAAATAAAAAATAAAAATTTCTGTGTTCTTCATTGTACATGTAGGCATGTACATCTGTAAGAGTTGACAAAAATCTGAAAATATATCACAACAAGCGGGTCTAGCGCTCACCTGAGTATCGCAAGTTAACCTTTAACGCAGTCACTAATCTAAACTATTCATAGCTCTACCAAAATTTGACCAGGCATTCTCAAGTAGAAGATGAAAATGTACAATAAGGGCCCAAATTTTTTAAGATTCCTTAATTATTGGGGAATGGGGCCCCCTGGGGCCCTCTGGGTGGGGCATGGTGCCCATTTTGATAAATTTAGATCCTGACCCCCTAGGGATGCTACCTGCCAAGTTTGACGAAAATCCATCATGAGGTTTTCAGGAAGAAGATGAAAATGTACAATTCAGGCCCCCATTTGGACCTTCCCAACCACCCCTGTTCCTATGAACAAACTCAAAACTACAGTCATTAATGTAGTCACTCATAGTATTATCTTAGCTCTATAACTTCTGATTCTAGAGAAGATATTTAAAGATTCCTTCATTTGGGGGGTTTGGGCCCCCCTGGGGGCCCCCTGGGTGGGGCATGGTGCCCATTTTAACAAATTGAGATCCTAACCCCTTAGGGATGCTACCTGCCAAGTTTAGTGAAAATAGGTCATGGGGTTCTAAAGAAGAAGATAAAAATGTACAATTTAGGCCCCATTAGGACCCCTCCTCACCCCTCCCATGGGTCCCAAGGGGGGCAGCCCTGATTCTGCCATGAACAAACTTGAAACTACAGTCATCAATGTACTAACTCATAGTATTAACTTAGCTCCATCACTTCTGGTTCTAGAGAAGAACATTTTTAAAGATTCCTTAATTTTGGGGGGGTTTTGCCCCCCTGGGGGCCCCCTGGGTGGGGCATGGTGCCCATTTTAAGAAATTGAGTTCCTAACCCCCTAGGGATGCTACCTGCCAAGTTTGGTGAAAATGGGTCATGGGGTTCTCAAGAAGAAGATGAAAATGTACAATTTAGGCCCCATTAGAAAAGATAAAATGTTTGCATGGTGCTATCCACACGTTTGCCACGTACATGTACATTGTACATTGCTAACAGTCAACACTATCATCATCATCATTACCAAGGCAGACTGGGGATGAACTTTCATCTCTCCATGCTCCAACTCTCTCCCTCCCACATATACCTCATCCATTGCATCTTTCATTCACCCTGTAACAGACCACCATACAGCCTCAAGACATGTTCACACGTAGTTGCTAAACTTGAAGTTTAGGTCGAAAACTTAACTGTCGACGATTAGCTCCACTCACAAATTCACAGCGCGCGTTCACACGCGCACCTAACCTCTAAGTTACAACTTATGAGCGAGCCCCAATCAATGATTACAACAGAAGTGCAGAGTCTTTGTTAGATGACCTTATGCCCATACAAAGTAGTGCAGGGAACAAGACACGAGGTTCACGCTAACTCACAAGCTCGTTTATTATTGTGTCCACACAGAGCGAAACTACACGTATGAGTGGGGACCCCCCCCCCCCCCTTGGCGCGTGGAGAGAGCCTTAACCCTAGGATGTCTCGCGTTTCTAATCATTGACTTAAAACTTTAAGATTGCTAACTTTCGAGTGCATCTACACAGTGCTCAACAACAAGCTAATGATTGAGATTAAGTTTTTGACCTAAACCTAAAAGTTTCGGAACAGCGTGTGAACCTGCATGTAACTTCACACTGATACCGTTTTAATTGACTACTGCTAGTCTCCTGCATGGTGAACCCCAAGGGGTTAAACGCATTTCCCTGTTTTCAGAGGCTTGTGTGGGATAGACCATCCTGGCCTTTGTCAGGGAGTGAAGTGGAATCTTTTATACAAGGACCACCATTTTACATCCGATCTGATGGGCACAACTCAAGAATGAAATCGGATCAAAGAAATGTCTTTATCATTTATGTTTTGATATCTTTATGGAGTTTTTATTTACATTACTGTTTGTCATTGTATGATACAATTGGGTACAAAGTCTGTTATTTGATTCAAAGTGCTCTACTAAACATTAATCTTTGCATCCCATATTTTGTCAATAAATACTTGAATGATATTCCATTACACTGTGCTTTACGGTATACTTACCTCCCACTCTGCAGCTCGGCTTTGATTTCACCTACGAAATGGAAAGAAGGATAAAAAGAAGTGTCACATCATAAACCTGCTTCATTTTGACTCTTTGCATTCATGAAATGTGTACATACAGTCAAACCTGTCTAGAGCTGTCACCCAAGGGAGACGAAAAAAGTGGCCATTAAAGGACAAGTTCACCTTCATAAACGTAAGGATTGAGAGAATGCAGCAATGTAATGGTACAACTAGAACACATCAGTGAAAGTTTGAGGAAAATTGGACAATCGATGCAAAAGTTATGAATTTTTAAAATTTTTGTGTTGGAACCGCTGGATGAGGAGACTAGTACAGCTTGTGATTTCGTGTATATGCGTACAACAGCATAGTAGAAAATGTAAAGAAAATTCAACATATTTTCATTGTTTTTCCCAAAATAAAAGAGCACTTGACTTGCCTCTTTCTAAAGGCAGGGGGAATAATATTACCCATAACATAATATGTTGGTAACAAGTCAAGGGAATGTGTACTTTTTTCAAAAGATGAAATTTTGTGAAATTCTCTTTATATTTTCATTATATTGTTGTACACATGTGACATCATACACTGCAGTAGTCTTCTCATCCAGAGGTTACTGCACAAAAACTTCAAAATTTCATAACTTTTGAACGGATTGTCCGATTTTCCTCAAACTTTCAATGATGTGTTCTACTATTATATTGCTACATTCTCTCAATTCTTATGTTTATGAAGGTGAACTTGTCCTTTAATAGGTTGCCACTATAGGCAGGTTCATGTTTTTCTCTTGGAGGCAATTGCTTTTAGTAGTCGTATACGGCAGGTGGCAGCTACAGTAGACATGTGGTCGCTAAACAGGTTTTACTGTACTTGGCCTTTTATTTTACTTCCATATAAAGCAAATTTTGCAATTCATTGAAAACATACAACTTGGTTTGTACTGACTTATAAATTATAAGACATGTACAGTAGAGTTTTAAAATTATACAGCATACAATTTGTAGGATGGTTGCAACATGAATGTGGAGAAAATAACCATAAAGCTCTTGGTCACTCTGACCCTTTTATTGATACATGTACACTGTACATAATTTGTAACTCTACAGAGACAGCTTCACAATCAATCATGTAGAAACATACAGTACAAAATAATGAATAATAAAACACCAAGCATACAATGTAACATCTGGATTTGGGAAAGAAGACTGTTTAGATGATAGACCCTCACAGGGTATTCATATAGTGTGTACATGTACATTGTACTTGTTTGTATTGAATGACAGGATATCATCAAATCACTGATTTTTAGGGGGGGGGGGTTTCACCAGTGAATGGTTTAGAATTCCTATTAAGCTTGTTGTGAAATGAAAATACCTATTAATATGAGAAAAAAAAATGAGTGCAGGTCTGGCTAGCTTACCAAATTACTACAGTACATTGTATATTGCCGCTATAATTTTCTACATTATGTACAATCATGTACATGTACAATGTAGCTCCTCTTTACTGTACGACTACCCATACCCTATCAACAAAGCATGATGCTGCCTAAAATACGTCATGTAAGAGGAAATGTTTTATTGCCATTACAACAAGCCCTTTAATGACAGAAAGAAATGGAACAAACAAATGGACGTCCAATGATAAACCCATACTGACATGTATGCATGAACAACACCGTGTAGTATTTGGAGCTTGTTTTAGAGTACAGACTGTATGATGGGCTCCTTGTACTACATTGTATGTACAGTACATTTTAGTCACAGATCTGATTGAAACAAACTGTGAATTCGGGCCAAAGAGTTTCTTTACAAAACACTTGTATCTGTGTACATTGTAAGTCACATTTTTTCCCCATCGATAGGCATAATGCCATCTAGTTTTATTTTTCTCTGATTCATGTGAATATGACTGTCCTTATGGCTACCGGTATGTAAAAGTATTGATGAACGATACACGTATATCACTGCAATACCACTGAGCATGCAATAAAGACTGATCAGGAATACTGACAGCCATGCTTTTCATACAAGTGTGTACATTGTAGCCCTGTTCAGAGTATAATGTACAGTACAAATTATGTGGAACATACTTTTACAGCACAATGTAACATCGTAATATGGTTTCTGTGGCTTTGTAACAAAGCTTTCAATGTTTACAGAGCATACAATTGTAGAATTACTAAATTGACCTGGGCTGGTGCCTTACAATGTAATTACTGCTACAACGTACCATGAAATTATTGGATGCCACAATACAACATACATGTACTGGTCAAAACGGGAAAAATGGCAAGGACAGAAAGTATTTAATGCAGTCATGTTGTCGCCACCTCATAATTAGGTGATAGATTGGAATTAAAAAAGGTCCTCATGACAATGGTTTCACTATCAGCATAGCAAGCATACTAAGGGTCCTGTTTACCCCAGCTAAGCAATGTCATGGTTCAGCAAACATTTAATGAATGTCTGGAGACTTCCTGTAATATGAATCAGATACTCGTCTTGTAGCATCAGCTGAAGTACATAATATGTACATTTTGCTGGGTGTCAATGTACACATGTACTGTAGTATGGTTTGTATATATGCATCATTCCATCACTTTGCTGTGAACCTTCCTCTTTGTGTATATTATACCCAGGCTAATATCTCGTACGATGTACCTGATACTACTGATCCTTTCATTATCATGACTGGAATCATGATTTGTTGTAAATTATACATGATCTGTCACTATACATGTATAGGAAGCATTTCATGCTGGTAAGTACACTGTACTGTACACACCCATGGGACTGACAGTTTTAATCCCTCCCTCCAAAGGACTAGACGATTAGGATAAAGTGTCCAGGGGCACAACCGCTGCTGCCAGGGGACTTGAACTAGGGAACCTCATGATTAACATTAAGTTTTCTACGCCGAATATTTTGTGTGGTTTTTATTTTCACAAATTTCGCGAGTCAGGCGCTATTTGCAAATCTAAAGACATACGAAAATATTGACTCTGATACTTACATAATTGTATTGAAGGTGACGTGCATGTATACATTTCTCCATTCAGTACAATACTCCACAATCGCAAATTAAACCACTCAAGAAATTGTCAAGAAGTCCCGATTCGCAAAAAAATTCAGACTCGCTATTAAAATGCATGCACATGTATATGGGCAATTCCGCGGTTAGTAACGTTACATTTGAACAAATTTAGATATTTGTTTTTACCACTAAATTACCATTTATTCATTTCAAGTCAAAATTATGTCAAAAACATGTTCATCCCTGCCAGGTTTATGATACAAAAAAGAATGAACACAATCCAAGAAATATTAGAATTGCTATAGCAACTTAAAGGGCTGGTTAGTAACGTTACGAAAAAAGGACATGACAAAAAAATCAATGTCTTGTAACAAAAAGTGTGCAAAAATTCAAGTTACTTCAAACAAAGTGTTGCATTAATTTCAATTATTGCATCATGACAAATGTTCATGCAAATTTTTTTAGCAGTTCGACCGATAATTTTTTAGCTAGACCCCCAAAAGCATGGTTAGTAACGTTACGGTTAGTAACGTTACATTTGTCCGGAGTAATTCCGCAGGTCATTTCACCCTTTTGTAATTGACAAAATGTCACATGACTTCTGGAGTATTTAAATGTATTCATCTTTTACCCTTTAGCAAAACTTTGAGGAAAAAATTTCAAAGGAACCCACTGTAATTTGCATTTAAGTGAATTTCAGCATCCCCAGTCCCACATGTACATTTTAAATGATGGTTGTAGATCTCGCAAAATCAATAAATACGAAAAACAAAATCTACTGAATTTGAAAGACCCTAATGATTGGTGAACATCCATGGCATTAGTTGATACCTAGATCAAAGGGTAAGATAAAGAGGCACATTTCTTTTATCCATGTCATGTCCACCTAACTGCGGAATTGCCCATATGGCATATAAACAGTACGGGTAGTCCATGATCTTTATCCACTCAGCCACAACAGCTGTAGGGTATGATGATACTTGATACATGTACCTCTGTATGTGTATTTTAATGAACAGTGTATGCTCAAGCTGGAGTACACTTTACATGTTGTATATGTGTCTGAACTACAACATGGTACTAGTCACTTCATGAAGCTTTTCTGTAAAGTAGCAAAAAACTAAAATTTACATTGGCTTTGATTTCATAAAATTATCACCTTTTGATGATAAATCTCTGTGCAAATAATCCCAATAAAGAAAAATAAACACCTTCCTGAAAAGACTATCAAACAAATTATGTTCCTCTAGGCACTTTAAGAGTATACAGCTCTAACTTGATTTCATCTCAATGAGTCATTACAATGGTGTACCTGGAGTCACCTTAAGTACTTAAAGTGAAGCCATTTTGAGAAAAGCACTGTACAATTCTTGCTATCGCCAATGATGTAAAAAGCACCCGGATGTTGATTTAAGCGTCATTTACGGTGCATTATGGGATAGTCCGGTAGCAAAGTCACTTCTGTTCGTACGCGCATGATACGTGACTAATTCTGCTATTTACACATACAACCGACTGTATTCTACGTGTACTTACTGTTTTATTGACTTGAATTTTAGCTTTAATATAATTTGAAATTTCTCCATTCTTAAGAAATTGCTGTTAATACGACTATGGGTTGTTGAACTGCAAAGCTGCCACGTGTTGTTCGCACGACAATAAATGAACAAATTCTACAGAAATAGGTCCCTCACTGGCATGCGAGACGTGACGTGGCCGCGTGGGTGAAGTTTGCGGGTGACTCCACAGCGCAGTGTGCGCGCGCGACTTACTAGTAGTAGTACTTGCTTGGAAGAAATTGCTTCGGAGACAGGATAAGTTCGAGATCACGGTTCGTTCCCAATTGTGTTTGCGACACCTCGACAGAGAACAAATAGAAAAAGATGGGCATTCCATGATGATATCCAGGTGGGTGAATATTTTCCAGCATATTTTCAGCATATGCAGAGATGACTGATCAGTGCATGATGTGCACATCGATCGCATGATCAAGCAGTACGATGTACCGGTACACATGTATGTGTTAGCTTAACTTGTTGTATGCATGCAGTGGTGGTGCATGCTAATTTGCAAGGCCGGCCTAGGGCAATGCGGGAGCTATACGTACAGTAGCTACAGTGTACGAGTATGACAGGCCTGGCCACTGACTGACTGGCTCGGGTACAGCCGCCTACTGTACTAGTATCCGTGGTAGGCGCGGCGCTATACAGTGTAGGTAAGGTACACATACGCGCACGCTAGCGCTGTGCAAAATATACCCCACGCCGGAAATGCCCCAGTCCCGGAAGTACACTAAATCTTGACGAAAAAGCCACATCCGGGTACTTTTTACATCATTGGCGATAGCGAGACTTACAATACACTGTATGCTAAGACAGAAAAGAAGTGCATTGAGTATCCATTGCCATGTGGAAGAGGCCAAGCATGGAAGGAAATACATTGTACAGCGGTATGCAAACTGTTCCATTCAAAGAGTTTAAACTGCTAATGAGAGGTGTTAGAAGTCCCTAGATGACATCATGGGATGAATTTGTACCACTCATGCCACCAATAATACTTTCAAATCTTGTTTCCATCTAGAAAGGTTAAATACAATGTAAATGTATGAAAAGCTGCAAGTCCCATCTTGTATACCCTGTTTCCCTTATTTACCATAAGTGATGGTATTATATAAAGTGAATACAAAAACAAAACAAAAAATCTCTTATTGGAGAACATCCTACAAATGTTCTGCCCATGGCCGTGCTATTTAGGTACACTGTAGATCACAGGCCCCCCTCCAGATCTCCACCGTCGACCACGTGATCGCGACAAAAATTGGCACACACATTGCCTATGACGTAATCTAAAGTACCACAAAGTTAAATTTTTTTTTTAAATTATCATTTATGCTAAATTATGTTAATTTATGCATTATGATGCATGAAATCAGGCAATTTGGTATAAATCACTAAATAAAGCTCCAAATGGGCATATTTTTTGTGTAACTGAACATTCTTTTTAGTGTCCTGAGCAAATATAAGAGAAAAAAATTGTGCCATCACAAAGAATTTCTTAAGTATTTTATTGTTTTTGTAATTTGTTATGTATTTCTGTTTTTTCGACTTTATGTTTTTAATTGTTTTTTTGATGAAACTTGTTCGTGACATTGTTCCGAACAAGAAAGTATGTTATTAATTGATTTTAATCAATAAAACCCCCAAATAATCATGCTTTTATGAAATTTGCCAGTAAGCACAGTTTGCTTTGAAATTGTACACACTGTACACAAATTCACGTTTTTGAGCAATTTTTGGTCTGACATGCGGGTACATATCTATATGCAACTTCAGAACCACGCGCCCAGGCATCGCAAATTTGGTGGCAAAAGATGCGGGAGACTCGAAAGAAAAAAGTCATGAAACGTTGCGGTGATAGCTTTTCGCATTACAGATACATCGCACGGAACATCGAGGGGGGCCTCGGAGGCCCCCCCCCCCCCCCCCCCCCCCCCCCGGCCTAGTTAATGTTAAACCACAAATTGTCAATCAGCATTTGATCACATCTACTGTATCGAATCAAGGACTGGCATTTGACCAATTTATCAGCAAAACTGTGCATACATATTGTAGATACAGTGTATGTTCCCTCATATATGCTGAATGGATGAAGAGTGGATGCCACAGCTGCCTTAGCACACACATTGCATTTTTTTTTTCTTAAATCGTATGAGAACAAAATTTTTACCTTTTCTTTGTAAGTAGGATTACATTTCCCTCACAATCAGTACCTGGTATAATGATCAATGGTTTTATTGAAGGTGTGGGAAAGACTTCCATGCCCACAAATATAATTCACCATTCACCATACAAACCACTCCACACTGCCCTACTCAGTTTGTAGAGCTCTACCATACACTGTACATGTTATGTACCCTTATTAGCTTCCGCATGGATGCACGCACTCAAACACACTAAAGGCAAGTAGTGGGGTGTCAATTTATATTTGTCAAATCTACTAAATTCTGATTAAAACTCGATTTTTGTCAAAACAAATGGATAAAATATTTTTCTTCTTCTCATCATGTAGAGTGGACATGTGTGTGTTTAACAAAAAAAAAATCAGTGTGAACTTGTGACCATTTTATTGATCTACTGTAGATCCTTCAACGTATAACAGATGTGAGACTAATGAGAAGTGAAGAGGAGGCCTCATGAGCACTGTGGGGAGGGAGTCTCTTGAGTACCCCAGAGGTGCTCATGAGGGGGAGAGTGCTTTGTGAGACAGAGGCCCACTCATGAGCGGATTTCCTGGACTGTACAGTACAGGTGTTTTTTCCCCATAAATTCATATGATCTATAATTGTATGACCAGTGCGTGAAAGAAAGATCATTCTATATCTAGAGTTAAACCACCAGTTTTGGAACACTTAAGCTCTTCAGATGTTGAATGAATACAGTAAATGCTGCATTATATCTTTTAACAGCAGGGGATCACTGATTAACCTATAGCAGAGGACATATGATGCATCACGTGTTACCCCAGGGTACCACGTTGTGTAGTGCCACCTCACGTCCACTCTAGGACAGCCGCAGAGAAATGCATGCACTGTGTGTGCGTGTACATACAGTGTACAGTAGTCATTCCCATGCCACTGCATAGTGTTATACTATGCATGCATGGCACGCTGTGCTAGCAATAGCGTGTGCTTCAATGCAGTGCACTGCAGGTCAGTGCACCAGCACCAGAATAATTTCCACTTTTGGGCAACCCAGTGTATAACCTTTTTTTTAAAAAAAATAATAATTCAACAAAATGGCTGATTTTTATTTGGTAACGCGGGATACCATTTATGTCATCATATATGTCCACTTGCGGTCTTGGCAAAATAATTGTGTGAAATAAAAAAAAAAAAAAAAATCTTATCCCGATTCGTCAGTCTGTCAGTGTTAATGTCAACTCAGTTACCGTTTTACTAGCCCGAGCAGACGCCGTGCGAAGCGCCAAGCACACACCTGTATACAGCGACAGGACTGTGTAGAACACATATAGCTACTGATTTTCAGGCAGCCACTACATCGTGGACACACACACACACACAAAAGCCTTGCCCACGTGGTTGGTTTGCGTGATTTGTGATGGGGTCGGATCGGGATAGATGAAGGTGAAAATATTCACGTAACTGTTGTGGCGAGCAGGCGCGAGCTAGTAGTAGTAGGATGTTAAAAAATGGAAATCTATTGTATTGCAGACTACTACCAACACTTTCTAACACTTTGCGCCATGATCATGGCAATTTTCTGTGATGCAACATTGTAAATGCTAAGCTCGATAATCCTGTAGCGCGTATAGTGGACAGCAAAGGCACACGATACCATGATCGCACATCAGTGTTCGATGTGTCAGCTCCGCATGCAGTAAGCGCAGTGAGTGAGGCGGACTTTTAGTGACCTTTCACTTGTCAAACAGTGTTCCATACAGCAAGAGAAGCTCACCAGCTGCTCATCAGTGTGTGGTGGTTCATGGGATATCACCTTGCTCGGCTCGGCTTGGCGTACGGCGAATGAGGTACCGATAATATGAATAGCTTAATTAAAGGACAAGTTCACCTTCATAAACATAAGGATTGAGAGAATGCAGCAATATTAGTAGAACACATCAGTGAAAGTTTGAGGAAAATTGGACAATCGATGCAAAAGTTATGAATTTTTAAAATTTTTGTCTTGGAACCGCTGGATGAGAAGACTACTAAGGCTCGTGAGGCGAGTACAACAGTATAAAGAAAATGTAAAGAAAATTCAACATATTTTCACTTTTTTTCGCATAATAAAAGAGCACTTGACTTGGCTCTTTCTAAAGACAATTGGAATAATATTACCCATAACATATGTCAGTAACGAGTCAAGGGAATGTGTACTTTTTTCAAAAGATGAAATTTTGTGAAATTCTCTTTATATTTTCCTTATATTGTTGTACGCATGTGACATCATACCCTGCAGTAGTCTTCTCATTTAGCGGTAACTGCACAAAAACTTCAAAAATTCATAACTTTTGAACGGATTGTCCGATCTTCCTCAAACTTTCAATGATGTGTTCTACTGATATTGCTACATTTTCTCAATCCTTATGTTAATGAAGGTGAACTTATTTAGTTAACATTTAATAGGGCCGTACATGTAAAGTGCACAATTGCCATAATTTCATAATCCTACATGTATAATGTTCAATGGAGACTGCATCTGGCTTCACAGAATCCCCTCCTAAAGTCAGAGGAGGGCCGATAAAGTAAAAAAAAAAAATGATAAAAGATTCCTCAGCTGCAGACAGACATTTTTCTATCTAGGCACCTACATGTTACATCATGTAACGTTAGAACCTAGCTAGGATATCTAGGCCTACTACATGCCTTATTTTGATCAATTGTTGGCTTCATTACATTACATTGTGTTCTGTTGCAATGTTGTTGCACGGATGTCATAAAACTCATGATGATGTTTAAACTTAGGCCTACTCATCATATTTTTTTAGCTGTGTTGGGTTTTTTTTTTTAAGGAAACAGAAACCAATTTGGAAACTAAGTTTATAATCATGATAATTAAAGCAAGTGGCCCAATGTTTGTCATCATAAGCAGCGGAAGCAAAATAGCGTGCATAATTCGAACGCTTGCGCTGCAACCATCGTTCGGCCCCATATGTCCGTGCATCAACATGCGCGACGTACCGCGCCGTGCGCTCGCCCTGCCTATGTGAATGTATCAGCGCGCGGGCTACGCACGGGCGAAACCATATACATACATACTACGAGAGCGCGGTACTATCCTTATACTCGCACGCTGTGCAAGAGATTCAATGCATTCACAACACGTTGCGTCCGAACCTTGGTGATGCAGGAAATTCTGGCACGGGTGGCATGCAAAACATAAATATCGAGTAAACGCCTAAGTTATCTCAGAAACGGTTTCAATCATGGCTGTAAGTGTACCTGCTGTATAGATTAAATGCAGATAAACGGACTAGTAACTTTAAAACTTGGAATGAAACGAGCCTATATGTGTTGCTATGCAACTTTACTTACCTGTTATTTACCCGTTGAACTGCTTGTGCGAGTTGACCCAGGAGGGTTCAACAACGATTTCGGGGGTCCAGCGACGTGGCCCACTGTTGTGCTCTTGACTTTGGAACACGTGTGGAGAAAGTTGCATACAGCTGTAGTTTGAATTTCGCACTTGATATGCGCCATTTTTTATTCATGAATTTCAGTGAATTTTTATTTGTAAGAGTGGTTGATTCATGGAACCCTGCCGAATCATGGACCACTTGCTTTACAGTGTAACCGTTAGGCCCTATAGGCTTAAGGGATATAAGCAGATAAGCAGATAACCCATACAAGCGTCCATGTAACTAGAAATTCTAGATCTAGAACAGAAGCAGATTTAATCTCGATCCTACTTAAGTTACTGCTACGTGTAGTCTTAGTGCTACTGCCCTACTGCCAATTTCACTCATGTTCACTTGTTTAAATGTTTGGTACCCGACCAGGTACAGTCGGTCTAGAGTCTACAATGTACAGTACGTCTACGTGGTTAAAATGTGATTACAGGTAGGGTTGCCTACTACCGGCATGTGCATGTGTGTACAGTCAGTGGTACAGTACAGTATTTCAATGATTATTTACCGAGTGCGACTTCACACGCCTTCTTCAGTTGGGAGTTGTACGATTTCTTCGTCTCCTTGTCATTCAATATCTTCTCCAGAGCTCGACGTAAAAACATATCTCTCCCTTGTGAATGCTCTGCCATTGTGTTAGCTCATTTCCCCACGTCAGACGCAGAAAATATTAAAAATTCGGGAGTTTCTCACGTGAAGGAACAGTAAATTTGAGTAATATCTGTAGAGAATGCCGACTAATACGTGTAGCAGTACGCCATGTTGATTGCTGACATCGCCCCCTCTCGTTCTTGGCCGTAGATAGCGCTCTTCTTTCACAGTCTGTTCTGTTCAAAGAGATTTTTCTCCTCCCCGTTCTGTTTTCTATTTTTTTTTTTTTTTTTTTTTTTTGTGGCGTACTATGATAATACAAGTATTGTAGATTTCGTCGAAAAGGGGAGTGTCGTGTCTGCTCGATGAATCGAAAGATAAAATCGAATAATCTATTTCAGTTTTCGCTTATTCGTATGTGCTTCACAATACTTTACCTTGTGTTCGTCTCTTCTGACTGGTTTTCTAGGAACTATGACATTGTCAAGTAACATAATTAACTAAGACTAGAAAAAAAGGGGAACCCAAGAGTCTGATGACTTGATAAATATGGGTACACCCACTATGATGCTGAGCACACCTTAGCTATATTATTATTCATCAAAATAATGTAAACACAGGATCTTTCCCACATAAGATTATTATGCAACAACAGTAGACTGTAAAGGGCCTACTGTGTTGAGAGTTAATAAGCAACGAATTAAAGAGAGTAGAAAAAAAAAAAGAGAGATGTGTTAACACTAATGAAAAAGTATCGGAATTTTTACATGACTTTGTTTTTACCATAGAGTAATATTGATTAAAAAAAAAAAAAACGCAGATTAGATACATGATGATGTTATCGCGGTATCGCAGTAATCTGCTTTCCGGCTCAAACATAAAGATATTTGAAGAAAAAAAAAAGAAGTCACTATTGTAAATGGATTAAATGTGAACTTTCGATTGAAGAAAATGCTAATAAAGATACTAACAATGGAAAATACTCTGTTATTTTTTTTTTCAGGCCCTACTCGACTAATCCGTTTTAAAGACAACAACCCCCCTTTTTTTTTTAATATGGCAGTGTGTTGCCCTCTAGAAATGGGAACTGTTTTCACAATAGCAAAAAATTCAAGAACGTATGAATCTCACAAATCACTATGAAGAACCTATATAGACACTCCCATTTTCTGTCATAGGGTACTAGCAGTAAAGTGATGTCACAGTTTTGTTTTAGCATGGTTACCAACCGCTATGTGTTTATAGGTTTATATGGGCTACTTGTTGTTTAGAACTAATTTGTATGGTAATGAATGGCTATATCTCACACTTTCGTTCTCTTTCATGGAGTTATGATATACATTATAAATTTACACTCATAAATAAAAACAATTTCATTTTTCATCCAGAAATATATATATATATATATAATATCAATTTTTATCAATTGAAATAGGTCTATTTGAGATTAAAGCTGCTGAAAAATTAAAGAAGATGATAAAGATAACTGCGATGATAGGATAGTATCTTTAAAATGTTTGTTTTAAAATGAGTTCAGTATCATAGAAAATATTTCATTTTTCTGTTTTAATGATGACCTTACTTAAAATACAATATTGAAAACCTTTATCTTCTCTTGTATTCAAACTCTTTATATTATATGTTTAATATATGTATATATACATATATATATATATATATATATATATATGTATGTATATATTATATATTTAGGATAATGTATTCTGTATAATACTTTATAAAGTAAGTAAAGAAAGTTTAAAAAATAGAACCATTCTGTGGGACGTATATTCCCTTTAAAGTCATTGAGAAGTAAGAAAAGAAGATGGACGTATAAATGCGTTAAAGTACAACAGCGTCAAGGACCGAATGTAAGAATATAATCCATTTTCATTTTAATGATATTCACAACGATTTACAAAATTTTCAGAGTTAAAAATCATTATTACATGTACTATGTTTTTGTTCAATATACGTGTAACACAATAGCAGTATTATAGTTGATATCACAACTAATATGAAAGCAAAATGTACACTACTTATATGCATCTTTCAAAATCACCATGACGACAATAAAAATCAAACACTAAAATCACTTTAAAACGTTTATGAGGAATAACTGTCAAACACTTAAAAGAGATTGTAATTCCTTCTCTCAACTGCTGTGTCGCCATTTACGTGCTATTATAGACTTACAGTTGGACTTTGTTGGAAGAAATTATAATTGAATTTGAGAGTAAATGACAGTCATCTAAAAACGAGAACTTGCTTGAATGAGCGAATTTCCTCTATCACAAAATCGAATGACTGACCGCTGAGGCTCGTCGGCAAACCCGATGCCGTGTACATACCATGTACCGGTACAGGACCATGGTTTCGTTGTAGGTCCATGGTATAACCCGAGTGTCTTCGGCCATAAGTCATCAAACTAAACAATGCACTGTCTCTGATGGCACCCAAAGATTACATCGGAGTCTGATTGCAACATTTCATTTCGACGATAAGTTTGAATGCCATATTTTATTTCAACCATCACTTTGCCAAAGATACCTGTCTAAAATCGTCTCACTTCTTATGCGTCAGCTAGTATAATGTAGTGGGCCTATTATAGCGGTTTATTATGATGTTGTCCTAAGGACCATCATCCGGTACAAGAAACACTTTTATACGAATTACCATTTTCTACACTGCTTCAGATGGCATTATGATAGTTATTAACAATTCATGTAAAGCAAGAAATTGGCTTTATTTCAACACGGTTTCTGATCGCAGATAAAGGGTACAAGACAATGTAATTCAACACCAGCCAGGGTGAATAATTAGTGCCCTGGGGAATAACATCACTGTATCACAAGTGGCTTTGACATCTAGTACTTACAAAATGTAACGATTTCATTGCGTATGCATAATTTACTGGCATTTGACTTGATAGTGTGGTCTTCGTTGATATTCGCTGGGTTACCGAAGTTTGAAAGTAAAGGATTCACCCCGTTCGTAAGATTATCGCAGATCATTAACACAAGCTACATGATCTCCACGCCGTAGTCTTCCTCAAACTTTAGACCAGTTGTCATTGGCGGTCTGATAGGGAAAAACTCACTCTTTATTGTATACAATAAAAATATGCGTTATCATTCTAATCTAATATCCTGCATATTGCTTTCTTTCACTTGCATGTTTGAAATATGTTGGTCTTCGAAAGCTACAAGCAAATCAAAACTCCTGTACTGCCTTTATACCATGGTATGATAATCAATCCCATCTTCCCTATAAATGTTAATATTCTTTTCAGTAGAAATACGTTATGAGATTCAGATGTAAATGACACTACATACTATAGATACAGAATAGTAATCAGCCTTATAACTCAAAACATGTCATTTTGCATCTATTCACTACTGGACGCCTTTATCTGAAAGAAAGCAGTGGTTCCAAATCAGTAAGCCTAATATGCCCCAAACTATTCGGTGAATTATATAGTTAGGAATTAAGAAGCAATACATCTTCATTTCCACAAAATGTTACACATCATGTAATATCCTCTATACTATATAGTTTTACTTCAAGACATTAAAATTCAAGATCGGTGAAAAAATATAAAAACCCCGTAAGTGCTTGTGCCAGCGAAGTATAATCAAAAGTGCTGTCCTCTGATTCAAGTACTAGTAATCTAACTGTCATTGAATGGGTCGCATTTGACACCTTTGACCCCCAACCCGGTGACCCGGAAGACCGATCCAGCAAGAGCTTGGGTTTTCTTCTGTTCCTCTGTCAAAAAGTGCTTCGCTGACGTCACAAAGAGCTCGTCACAGTTCGCCCCGCCCCAGCAGCAGCTGGTGATATTTGTTGTCGGAAACCTGATTGTCTGCAATTTTTCACCTGATTGAACCAAAATAAGGATAGAAGACAGAAAAATAGGGGACATAGCCAATTAGACCCTCAGTCAGAAATAAGAGAAACCAAAAAATTACATCGTGATTATCAATACGTCTTTATAGTCTATGTTCTGTCTTCTCTGCCAGCATTTTTTCTATCTAGACTTTGGTCATCTTTTTCATCATTTTTTCTTCCATAAGTCGTCTTGTTCTAGTCTAGTGTTCTTCTTTTTTTTTTCTGATGTGATTGTCTTTAGAAGGTTTTCGCTCTCCTCGCTTCTAGCTCTCCTATACAATACAGGAGGCATCCCTCTGCATTTTTGGAGTTTGAGGTCATAATTATCTCCCACATCACTTTTAACACCATGTTTACAGGAAGCAATGACTTTTCATCCATGCTATAATGAGTGGTTGCGTTGGAATCATGACTTATTTGCGTTACGGAGATTGTGTAGATAAATGAGTCTCAGTTTACTTTGTGTTTGCTAAACTATTTACCACTTTATCACATTTTTTAATCAATTCTATGCCATGAACACTTGAAATATATCTTTAAAAAGCATTCGTTATCAGACTTATAAAGAGATGATTAATGCGTAGATGAGACACAAACTACACCAAATCACACCTGTTTTGGGGTTGTAGCGATTGATGACGTCACCATTGAAGAGCGCCACCCACAGCATATCCTCGCTGTCGATGCACATACCATCTGGGAGACCCTCGGATTCGGGCACACTCACCACTTGACGACGATTACCTAGCAACACGTAATCATGTTATAATATAATTATTATGACGTGTTATGCATTATTTTGATGACAGTTTGAAAAGTAAATTGACAGAAAACTGGGTTGACAAATAGACGTCATGGTAAAATCTAAATCACTTAGGTATAAAAATGTGGTATCTGGTATCCACGGTAAATCCAGGATTCCGCTGATTTAGCAGAACTTGACATAAACATGACGTCATTAATAAGTGTAGAAATGCCAATTTAGTGAAACATAGTTATGATATCGAACTTCCTACCGCTTGTTGCGGTCAAGTATCAAAGAATTTCTTAATTTTAGGCACATAAATTAAATAGTCACAGCGCCAGTCTAAAATGTTCTCCAACGGGCACAAACACAAGTATTCACGTCCTTCCTATACCCATTGGCATAAATAAAGGACAAGGTGTTGATGTTTCTTTTGTTGTCGTTGTTGTTTTTCCTTAACAATATTGGCGAACTTACGGACGGCAATTATTATTTCCTTCCACTCAACCCGTTATTTACGACAGTTGATAAGTCTCCATAGAGCTGACTCTTAGCACACTCACTTCAGGTAAGCAGTGGGTTAAGCCCCCCCCCCCCCCCCCCAAAAAAAAAAAAAAGAAAAAAGAAAAAAAGAAAAAGAATTAAAATCAAAATCAATTACAAAGCTCTCATAATATATCATCGCCGACATTCATGAACTAAAGCATAGGCCTGGGACGTATGTGAATGTGCTGGAAAGCACATACTGAATTGAAAAGAAAAAAAAAAGTGTCCAAATAATTTGCCTCATCCGACATAATATTGAACTATATCCTAGATATCAAAATAGGATCACACAGACATCTGTTAAAAAGTGACTTTTACCAATGTCTCCAGTCTCGTGGTTGTAGTCGAATGCGTCCACTCCGTGACGTAACGTGTCGATGTAGTACATCGTCTTTCGATCAGCTGTCCATGCCATACCGTTTGAAATATCCACCTAAAACGAGACGTTGAGATGCAATAATGAATGGATACAAGTAAAAGAAACGAGGGAGGAGGAGGAGGAGGAGGAATGTGTAATCAACAAAAAAGAAGTGGGAGGAGCAGAGATAAAATAAAAAGGAAAAAGCGATAGATACACATCAGATATTAGATAATGTTTTACAACGTGAGAAACCACTTGTCAGTGCACTAAAGCTAGAAGAAAAATATAGAAATATCACAAGCTGGACATTCTAATTTTTATTTTCAAGTACATTGAGACAACGCAGTACAAAATGCAGTCTACACAGGCCAAAGGTGTTTAGCATGCAGTTGCATTCCATCCGCGTATCAATCAATACAAGATGACATTTTTTTTTTGGGGGGGGGGGGGGGTGGGAGGCATTCCTGACAAACTTAAGTGTAACTCACGTTGTCGACATGTTTGGTGACTTTCATGTTGCTGTGCATGCAGTAAAGAGAGCCCATGCCTCGTTCTACTCCAGCTAGTACTTCCTCTGCACCCATGGTTCCTGTGAGAAAATAAAAATTTAGTCAACTGATTGATAACTGATTTTATTCCAAACAGAAAAGAAGCTAAACACAACAACGATGTTTCTGAGATGACCACGAACTCCATTCATTGATGGTGACTAGAAATCAAAGTAAACTTCGTATGTCATGCAGCTATAGAGTACAGACAAACATTAGTTTAACAACACAGGTGTATTATTTTGCGCAAGTGATGTAATGCTGTTTCTGAAGTTGTTGCTTAGCTTAGGTGTGTAAAGTCACATTTTGTTATCTATAACTGAGCAGTGACGCGCTGACGCGAGGGACAGGTATCATAATAACAAATGATTAACACGTGACCATGGAATCACTTGGTGGTGACCATGGGGATAATTACTCCTTGGTGGAGACGAACATGATTTGCATCGTATCGATCATTATTTCAAAGACGGTAATTCTACAGACTTAAAGGTTTTTGAAATGATAGGAACTTCATGCACTTTGGTATTCATGTCAGTGTTGTAAGTTACCTTTTTTGAGATACACAGACAGACAAACAGAATCATTTTACATTCTAGATACAACGGTAAGTCAATAAGAGCTATAGTAAAATGCGCCATCCGAGTATTTTCAACAAGAAATGTAGTATAGCATAGACATACACCAACTCAAGAATAAGGTTCATGTTGGAGTTGAATAGAATGAAAGAATACAAACGAGAATCTTTTCTATACTCGCTGCTGATCATTCTTATTGACAACGTTGTTCAAAACTTTCACGGCTTACCAGCCCACAGCCTGCCCGCTGGGTCACATTTCCCATCGTTGAACCTGGTACTTGGTTTGTCCTGCTCCACTTCGGCCACGTTTTGGAAGGCGCCCGTCCGCCAGTCGACGTAACCAATTTTATGTTTGGCTGCTACCATTGTCTTCCCACTCCGAGTCGGAACCATGGCCCCTACACTCTCACCTTTCAATTGGAGAGAAACAAAAGTTTTTCAGAGACAAATTCAACTAAACTATTAGGCCTATTTCATAATTATTGTATCAAGATGAACGATTATGCCATGGAACACTATCATTCGATGACAATAGTGTTTGCTCATCTTCTCCACCCCTGTAGCATTCCACACAGTCTCTTTGTGTATTTGTCTGAAAGTATCTTCTTTTTAGGTCGGAGATTCATTTTATTATTATGATGCGCAGAGCGAAGTGTCTAGTTGAATGGCAAAACGTTCATATGCAGTCAAAGCGAGATGTTGAATTCCTTCTTTCATTGCGCATCTTTCTCAAATCAGCAATGGAAGGGATTAGTTGTTGTATACCTCTATAGGTAGGGGGAGAAAATCAACAGTCGACAAAAAGATAACACGTACCAATCATATCAACCTTGCAACTAAAATAATAATTATACGATTATACTTTCAATATTACAATAGTGTCAGCAAACCTTTATTGTCGATGCGTCATGCATGTTAAAGTCAAGTGTATGTACACCGTGCTTTTGATTTTTTTCTTTAACTCCAAGGTTCAAGCCCTTCCCGGGCACTTGTTTCTACACTGAGCAAGAACGCTTTGCACTCCCCACCAAAGTGGACAGTTGTACCCAGTTAGACTAGTTTCCAAACCCTTTGCCAACTGTATAGTCCCTTCCACAAAATGACGAAACCGGAGGCTTTGCCGAATGTACATTGTTATGTGATGTTCGTAAATCAGCTATTGTTAGGCATACTGAAACCCTCAATTATGGCTAAAATAGACATTATATAAAACACCCAAACAAAACTGGTCTAGAGAGATCACTGTGGCCCAGATCCTCTCTCGTGAAAGAAAGCTATGAGTCGCCCTCTACGGTGGCTACACACCCGTCGCTTACAATCCCAAACTACACAATGTTTACACCAGTCCTGCAGTGGACGTCAATGTTTATTCTGAAGATTCGTACGTACCTATGTCGATTTTTTCGTCCTTCTGAGCTGCAGGATCGTAGCGATGCACAGCGTTACCAAAAATGTCAACGTAAAAGAGCTTGTTTGAGATGTCATCCCAGTGGGGACCTTCCAAAAGGTAGCCCATGTCTTTAAGGTACACTTCGACAGTCATGTTGGTTGGTTAGAATACAAACGACACGATCGAAAACCTGTAAACAAAAGGAACAGAGTAATTCGCTGAGGTGTGGTTGTGCTGTTTGCTGTTGACGCACGGAAACGTTATGGAACATAGCATAATTACCTTTATCTATTTCGTTCCATAAACACGATGATGAAACTTTAAAATTGCATCACGGAAACTATAGCACACAAATTTAATTCCCAGATGAACAAGTCAGTAAGGTTTACATCGCTTCTTCAAAGCGATGTACACGACGAGATGACATCTGAACAACCTTGGATCAAAACGACCCTCTGATCTGGCTGCTACAGCACAAGAAAGACACACAGGGTTGTGTTTATGTCATTACGTAACACCTATCTGTGAATTGATCGATACATGAAGGAATAGTTCGTCAAGACGGTTCGATAGGAAGTACCTGTTAAAAGTATTCTCATAGAGCTACTGGAGCTACATGGCGTTGTACTGGCGAGTCTAATACCTCCGTTCCACAGAGTTGTTGTTGTCGTTGTTGTTGTTGTTGCTGTTGTTTTCTTTTTCTTTTTTTTTTCTTTTTTGTTCTCACCAGTCACTCATCGGAAGCAGAGATTGTTGCTTCCGGTCCCCCAACGAAGTGTATCGGATCGCAGTCTGATGAATCCGACTTGATTGGTCGACTATCAGGTGAGTGTCGGACATGCATGTCGCGCGTGATACTCATCGGACGATCTTGCTTCATCGGATCACCGCGCGACATGTCTGGCACTGACCTGATACTCGACCAACACAAGTCGGATCCATCGGACTGCGATTCGATACATTTCGGTGGGTGGCCGGAAGCGATAAACCTAGTCTCCGATGGGTGACCGATGAGAGAAAATCTCTGTGGAACCGGGGTAAAGCTATCAGTGCCATCAGACAAAGAGAAGACAGAAAAAAAAGAAAAGAAAAGTGTTTTGTTGGAAACTACCCGCAACATTCTGTATAGAAAGCGGGAAGAAGTTGTTGTTGTTGGTTTTTTTTTTGTGTGTGTGTTTTTTGAGGGGGGGGGGATGGGGCAGGGTGGGGCAGGGAATGCACTACTGTTTTGTGTTGTTGTTGCTGGGTTTTTTTTTTTTTTCATTACTGGCCGCTATAAAGCCGTCATGCATTTTTTAATTTTTCTATTGCTTAATTTGACATCAATCGATGTCATAATGTTTCTATTTGAATAACAAAATCCGCTCTCCGGTCCTGGTGCTTACAATAATTAGACAAGAAAGTGAAATAAGGCAAGTGACCTGTAGCATTTGAGTAAGATAATGAATAGTACATGGCACTATTAAACATTGCGATATTTCATTATTTTAACACTTTAGCATTTTTTGTAATACTTTGGGTTAGATAATTTTCGAGAGAAGTCCGTGTCAAAAACTTGGATTTGATAGTAAGTTTAATGTTATGTACGTGAGTTATAGCGCGATTTATCGTAATCATTGGTTACTGCTTCCAACAATCCTTTCCCCTTTGAAATGTCAAACATATTATATTTTGTGCATTATATAAAATGAAGGAATTTATAAGCATTGATGCGACCTCGAATAAGAACATTATACTTATGCTGCAATTATTTTTTTACCGTAGGCCCAGGTAGTTATTATTCAGTAGACGTATAGGGTACACAACCGTTTTCTAGATTTTACGCTATCTGCACTACGGAAAGGTTCTAACTGGAATTTTATCATTGATTCGATTAATGAAGCTTATTTCAAAGTTTTGACCTGAATGATATCTGATACTGTGGCCTTGCTTTCTTTTTTAAATTCCACTGAGAAAACATCAACTAACATGAAAAATTTCTGCATTGAGCGCAAAGTATGTTCCAGAAATACAGTCAACCTCGCATAAGTAAAATTCAAATGGACTCAAGAAAATACTTCTACTTAATGTGAATGTCGACTTACACAATATACTTACTTCATGTTTGATATGCATCCAGAATAAAAGAAACGACTTTTGCGTTACTTGGAGTAGCTAATTTTTATGCTTGTGCGAAATTGACGTAGGTGAAGTTGCCTGCACCCAGTCTGAATCAAAAACAAGACTATGTTTCACCCCCTCTCTCCCTCTCCCCATCCCTCTCTCTATTTTTCGTTTTTCCTATCTGCCACGCCCTCTTCCATGCAGAGATTTTATTTCATTATTATTAATCAGTAATATACAGTTGTATTATTCATTCTGTCTCATGTTACTCTACCAAGATCTCGGATAACATAACATAACATGCCACTGTATAGGATTGAAAGTGGGATGTTTTAGCTGTGCATGCATTTCAGTGCAGAGAGCTGCGCAAGACTGGTTACGTAACAACGAGTGCGTATAGAACACTTGTTGTAGGCATTTTACACAGGATGCACAGCAACAAAGCTGACTACTGTCCCATCTAACAAACAAAGCAATGTTTTTATAACCACATGGAATACTCCCAAGCGAAAAGTATTCACAGAGCAGGGCTGGCCTTCAATGAGATAAAAAAAAAAATGCTGAAAGGGTCCGATCAGTTGACCTTATAACAGACAATAATCATCTCTTTTTACCAGGATCTGTTAGTCGATCAACATTCAGACATACACGTTTAAGTAATAGTAGTTTTTCTCTCCTAAGATTCCCAGCGTATGGTAGTGATACCCAAAATCTCGTAAAAAAGAGGCATGATTACTGCAGTGGATTTGGAAGAGAATAAGGAAAGAAAATCGACGCCTTGTAATACATAACGGTATGTTGGGAGGGGGCGTTTAAAGTGCACATGAGGGTACATCGAAATGACTGGGCACATTAATATTTTTGAACGAGACCATTCATTCTATCATTACGAACTGTAATACAGTTTGGAGTAATGCCATTCTCGTTAGAGGCTATAGTTGTTTTGGCGAGTCCTTCACGTCATCCGTACTTATTTGTGTCTTTATGATGCCACCTCTTGTGAAGTTTTTGGATATAAAGCCTCTTTGTATACGATGCCCCAAGAAAACGAATCAGAATGAATTTCTCTCGTGGTTATAAGAAAGAATACTGCATCTCCCATTGTGTTTTTCACACAACATAACCTAAAAACATAACATAAAAACAGAAATTCTGAAATCATTTTTCCACAGCCAGTAGCAGATCGGCTTCAATAAATACCCCACCCTTCCGCGGGGATTTATAGATAAAGGACAAAACCTGATATTATGATGGGGAAAAGACAGTAGGTCCTATAAAGGAGCTTTAAACACATGTTATCGGAGATGCCTTCAGAGTAATTATTTAATAGATGTACAAGGCAAATCAATCCTAGATAAGTCTCACCTGACAAACGAGGGTTAGAATGGAGCTTCAAACGCGACGCGAAGCAGACGACACAAGTACTTCGGAGAACTGGGTCTCCCTCTCTCGACGTTCACTGTGACAGCTTTGCGATAGTTGTGAAGTCTTTCAGCGGAGCTCTCGTCTCTTTATTCCTCGTCCTCGGTAGGGAAAGTCAACACATGACCTACAGCCACATTAGACCTATATCTGAGCCACTTTTGGGATCAGACCATGTATCGACAATATAAAGAGCAAGGTCCTACCCACTCTATGATACATGTACTCCAATCAACAGTGCTTGTAGAGCGCCACCACTCGTCTGAAAAGGGATTTAAAAAAAAAAAATCCGTACACTTCAGAGGTGGGAAGGGTCGCGTTAAATCTTCTCAGCAGTATTTACCAGCGAGGGATAAATCTAAGATAACATTTACTATTGACAATGCCAAATTCCAGGGCCCTGGGCCTCTTTGTCGTTACTCACTTTCTGTGTACGTAAGTTGTTCTCTTCAGTATGGAGCAATATTGATGAATCTAAGCCTGTAGATTCGTAGGTCCTGTTTCAAGCAAAGATAAAACTTATTACACGTGTGTTGAGAGTTCTGACTCTCACGATCCGTTCTGTGAAATGAGACGTTGCTGTTGTAAGTGTCCGATCTGCAGTCCTCTGCGGAATTATTTACATTCGCGTTTTTAAAGTTATTTACGAAGAAGAATATGATTGGCAATCGAGCATCATTTTCGTATAGTGAGCAAAACTAATGCGCTTGTGGTTTAATTGGCCTAAATGCAAATCTACATTTGGCTTTTCAAGTCGATATTGTAAGCCTACCCATACTCCGAATCATTGTTTACTTTTACGGGAAGTATCATCCGTGGGCTTGATTGAAAAAAAAAAAAATAAAACAAAACAAAAAAGTGTCGTATTAATTCAGTGGGACATCCCTCCCATTCACATCGTTCTACTGTTTTGAATGGTCTGACCAGGAGTTCCCGCAGTTTGACTGCATGCAACTTGACGTCGTTCGCTGGGAAGTTTGTAGACACAAAACCTTGTCGGTCGTAAAGGAGTCTGCGCTAGAAAGTCTTACATGCACTATTGGACTTGTCCTTTTAGGCTGACAAGGGGTTTTACTTGCAAACCATGCTGCAGGGCCGTGGAACGGGGAGGGGGGGGGGGGGGGGGGCTATGATGCACCCCTATAACACTAACACACACACGCGCGCGCGCACACACACACACACCCTTTTGACTCCATTTTTTTTTTTGTTATAAGAAAAAGAAACAAAAATCCCTGCAGAACAGTGCGAAAATGATAAGGATCAGATAAAAAATAAGAAAGTTATGACAATCTGAAATTTCAAAAATATTTGGAAAACACTTCTTGACCAGTCGTTATGAATAATACGCTGAAGCGTCTCTGCCTGTGAGTACACGGTGTGCGCCACTTTTGTGACACCGTATTGGAGTACGCCGTCCTGTGTTTTCTACTAGTGGTCTTACACTAGTAGAAGACTAGTACAGACCACTAGTAGGTTATTGAACGAATACAATAGCAAGCGTGTTACCCTCGTTACACTCGATACTCGGAAACGTTGGAACGGTAAGCTGTCATCCTTGAGTGATTGACCGTCAAGAGCCGCAGGGAGGTGGGTCTCTTCCCACCTCCTAGCTGCTACAATGCTCTACATCCAACTAAATCATCTCCTTTATACCACCGGTGAAAAGTCATGCTCACAGCACTAGGCGTGGGACCCAACGATCAGAGTACCGATGTAGAACAAGTAGATTCAGAAAAAGTCCGATGCCATACTTCACACGCATTTTGAATTCAGCAAGAGTTTTCTATGCGTAAAAATAAGATTATACATTAAAATGTACTGTTATGAGTCTTGCAGCAGTATAGGCAGCTCGTACCAACATTATTTGTTTTCCTATCTTTTTGTATGATCAAAATGAATCTTGTTCATCAGCTTTAATCAGTTTTAATAAGTTTTTTTTTTACTATGATATCATAGTATCTAAAAGAATGTTGTATTTTATATGAACCGTGAATTGAATCTGAATTTGACAATTAAATATTGAACACTCAAGATAACATGCTATTTCGATAGAGAAAAGAGAGATGAATACCCACATTGTTCAGTTTCCATGCGTATTATAATCTGTTTGGGTATCATACACCAGTTATGATTATTATCATGTCTAACGTTCTTTTTCAACATTGTTACATAAAGTATATAAGAATGATAATCTCTTTTGTTATTAACTTAGTCAAGACTTAATATAGATATTGATGATAAGTGAATATCACAATAGTAGGCCCATAAAGAATTATTTATTGAGAGAGAGAGGGGAGAGAGAGACTAGAGAGAGAGGGAAAGAGAGAGGGAGGGAGAAGGAGAGAGAAATAGGATCCGAGACAAAACAGAAAAACTGTATGGGTATTGTTTTCAAGTGGAATATTTTTCTCGGGATTCCCCCTTCTAGCGAGATATATTTCACAGAACAAGTCCTATATTTCACTTTGGTTCATTATGTATAATTATCTACATGTACTTTATTTTTTCTTGTGTGTGTGTGTGTGTGTGTGTGTGTGTGTGTGTGTGTGTGTTTGTGTCTATTTTATGCATTTATAGATTATTTATTTGTAGCTACTTCGATGTACATTTGTACATGTATTCTGTCTTTTACTCATCTTCTGTATAATGTCACAATTCTATCTTTGGCTGTGTCGGTGTTGATATCATGAAACCATTTCATTTCAATTAAATTCAATTTTCAAATCAGCAAGTTTATGATGCCATGCTCTCACAATTTCGCATTAATTTCATGTAAAGAAATAAAAAAAAATCATATTTCAGCTATATTTACTGTGAAACCACCCCAAAAAAAAAAAAAAGAACAAATGCTACCTCTGATATATTTTGGTATGGGAATAATCATGCTTTTACCTGTATGACCTAAAAATAACAATTACGAATTTCATATACATAACATAAATGAAAAGTTTTTGGGGAAATAACATCGATCATTTAATAACTCACTCATATAATATTTTATGAATATTAATAAGAACTACTAGACAGGAAATGTGAAATTTTAAAATATTGTACCTTCCTTATTTCTTATTCGATTTTTGATGTATATAGGTTTTTTTTTCACTATCTCTTTTAGAGGTTTTTTCTTTCTTGGGGTGGATTGCCTCTTTAAAAACCCAAAACAAAACGGAAAAGTAGAATAATATATCAATGAAAGAACAAACAAACAAACGAACTACACACACACACACACACACACACACACACACACACACGATCGACTTTCGACGTTTCGCCCAGGGATGTCATTACCACTATCATCTGCGTTGCCCCCCCCCCCCCCCCCCCCCCCCACACACACACACTGAATAAAACGTTCCGCGGCCCCTGATTTTAGGTGGGCAGAAGAGCTAGGACAAGCAGGGAGCTCATCCCACCTCCATGGTACAAGCGTCCTCAGTACAAGTACTGTTGCTTGGCCTATGTTCCGAATTATAATACTGTGCATGTGTTATACCTGCATAGCCAAGCACTTCTCAACGCTAGACAATCTTAATATAGGCACCTATAGGACTTACATGTATCCCTCCACCGCGATCCCTCGTATTATCTTGAAACTTAGAGGTTTTATATCATCTCATTATCATTCTCTCCAAGAAGTCTATTTATTTAGTTACTAGTACTCAGTACAGTGTACCAGTCTTGTGCTTTACTGCTACAATTTGTATAGGTACTAAGAGATTGATGTACCGTGACTTACAACATGAAAATAATTTTGTGGGACTGAATGAACATGAGAGACTCGGATTTTCTTCATGGCTTGTCTCAATGCCTCTGGCTGTATGCGACATGCCCAGTTCAATTGCGGAGCCCAATTACGTCTCCACTAGGGTTTGTTACCCGGTACAACTGTTCAAGGGATTCATTCATAATTTGGTTGGAGGAATCATTGAAATAAAGACGGACAATATATTGTTGTGAACATATAAGCAGGACGATAGTATAACCACGATCATGTCAGCGTGTAATCATTCGTCCATTGATTCAGTGAACTCTTCACCCCGGCCCAGTTTCACGCGACTACACGTATTAGTCTTTGAATTAGACCTCTAATACGGACGATCAGAATCCACCCACGCACAAACGTTGGTCGCTGTCTGTATTGTATACTGCAGTGCTGAGTGGGCTAGATGGGGGGGGGGGGGGGGGGGGGGGGAGCAAAGAAAAGTATGCTATCTTTTAAGCAGAAGCTAACTTTATTGATGTATTTTATTGTTGGTAAAAGCAAAAATATGTATGGTTCCACTACAAGGATGGAAATTTCTTACGTTTCCACAATCCACCTCCCTGATCTCGGCCACAGTATAAAACTACGTGTTCTTCGGGCCATGGACCCTATGTTCGGGCAATCGCGGTTGCGTGAAGTTTTGTAAATAGGGACATGTTTCGTAGACTAGCTGAAGAAATAATCGATACTATCTTTTCGTACTATCTGATTTGCCATCAGCCGAAATAGCTCAGTTGGGAGAGCGTTAGACTGAAGATCTAAAGGTCCCTGGTTCAAAACCAACCGGAGAACTCGCATGAGTTCTGAACTGTCCCGGGTTTCGGCAATGTATTTTTGCATTGACTTTCGATTACTTGCATCTGAGACTTTATCTTGTGTCATATTTTTACGTAAGGCTGTACATTGTTACTCGAGTGTCTTTTTGTTTTGTTTAAGTATTTCAGTAACGCTTTGCAATCGACCTTGTGCAAGATTTATTTTCTACCTTTATTCTTTCAAAGAATATGAAATCTTGAAAATAATCACGTGGAAGACTGACTCATTTTCGAATAATAGATACATGAAAATAACACCAGTATACCATTACTAGTGGTATATATTTAAGTGGCAGATCCAGGCCGGGGGGGGGGGGGGGAGGCACCGGGCGTGCGCCCCCTTTATTTATGTTAACAAAAGAAATAAAAAGAAAAAAAAATGGGGAGGGGTGCGCCCCTTCTGCTTTTCTTCAAAATAATGTGACTGCAGTCATTTTTCTTTTTAAATCCGTTTTTCCTTTGATTAATCCACAAGTCTATACTTAATTCATGAAAGCCTCTTTTTTAGACTAAGTAGAAAATATCTTGAAAGAATCCATTTCCGAGGAGACGAATCATGACACCAATTCTTAATTAATTCTTAATCTTGTTCGATACTAGACAATGCGGCTACTTTCACTTGTTTTTCTTTTGTTGATACTACTCTTTTAGTCTGACGACATAAGCAGCGAAGATTTCATCACTGCGGAGTGAGTGCCAACTGTTTCATAGCAGTCGTTGGTGCAGTACGATTTCATCAGCCGAAATAGCTCAGTTGGGAGAGCGTTAGACTGAAGATCTAAAGGTCCCTGGTTCAAAACCAACCGGAGAACTCGCATGAGTTCTGAACTGTCCCGGGTTTCGGCAATGTATTTTTGCATTGACTTTCGATTACTTGCATCTGAGACTTTATCTTGTGTCATATTTTTACGTAAGGCTGTACATTGTTACTCGAGTGTCTTTTTGTTTTGTTTAAGTATTTCAGTAACGCTTTGCAATCGACCTTGTGCAAGATTTATTTTCTACCTTTATTCTTTCAAAGAATATGAAATCTTGAAAATAATCACGCGGAAAACTGACTCATTTTCGAATAATAGATACATGAAAATAACACCAGTATACCATTACTAGTGGTATATATTTAAGTGGCAGATCCAGGCCGGTGGGGGGGGGGGGGGGGGAGGCACCGGGCGTGCGCCCCCTTTATTTATGTTAACAAAAGAAATAAAAAGAAAAAAATGGGGAGGGGTGCGCCCCTTCTGCTTTTCTTCAAAATAATGTGACTGCAGTCATTTTTCTTTTTAAATCCGTTTTTCCTTTGATTAATCCACAAGTCTATACTAAATTCATGAAAGCCTCTTTTTTAGACTAAGTAGAAAATATCTTGAAAGAATCCATTTCCGAGGAGACGAATCATGACACCAATTCTTAATTAATTCTTAATCTTGTTCGATACTAGACAATGCGGCTACTTTCACTTGTTTTTCTTTTGTTGATACTACTCTTTTAGTCTGACGACATAAGCAGCGAAGATTTCATCACTGCGGAGTGAGTGCCAACTGTTTCATAGCAGTCGTTGGTGCAGTACGATTTCATCAGCCGAAATAGCTCAGTTGGGAGAGCGTTAGACTGAAGATCTAAAGGTCCCTGGTTCAAAACCAACCGGAGAACTCGCATGAGTTCTGAACTGTCCCGGGTTTCGGCAATGTATTTTTGCATTGACTTTCGATTACTTGCATCTGAGACTTTATCTTGTGTCATATTTTTACGTAAGGCTGTACATTGTTACTCGAGTGTCTTTTTGTTTTGTTTAAGTATTTCAGTAACGCTTTGCAATCGACCTTGTGCAAGATTTATTTTCTACCTTTATTCTTTCAAAGAATATGAAATCTTGAAAATAATCACGCGGAAAACTGACTCATTTTCGAATAATAGATACATGAAAATAACACCAGTATACCATTACTAGTGGTATATATTTAAGTGGCAGATCCAGGCCGGGGGGGGGGGGGGGGAGGCACCGGGCGTGCGCCCCCTTTATTTATGTTAACAAAAGAAATAAAAAGAAAAAAATGGGGAGGGGTGCGCCCCTTCTGCTTTTCTTCAAAATAATGTGGCTGCAGTCATTTTTCTTTTTAAATCCGTTTTTCCTTTGATTAATCCACAAGTCTATACTTAATTCATGAAAGCCTCTTTTTAAGACTAAGTAGAAAATATCTTGAAAGAATCCATTTCCGAGGAGACGAATCATGACACCAATTCTTAATTAATTCTTAATCTTGTTCGATACTAGACAATGCGGCTACTTTCACTTGTTTTTCTTTTGTTGATACTACTCTTTTAGTCTGACGATATAAGCAGCGAAGATTTCATCACTGCGGAGTGAGTGCCAACTGTTTCATAGCAGTCGTTGGTGCAGTACGATTTCATCAGCCGAAATAGCTCAGTTGGGAGAGCGTTAGACTGAAGATCTAAAGGTCCCTGGTTCAAAACCAACCGGAGAACTCGCATGAGTTCTGAACTGTCCCGGGTTTCGGCAATGTATTTTTGCATTGACTTTCGATTACTTGCATCTGAGACTTTATCTTGTGTCATATTTTTACGTAAGGCTGTACATTGTTACTCGAGTGTCTTTTTGTTTTGTTTAAGTATTTCAGTAACGCTTTGCAATCGACCTTGTGCAAGATTTATTTTCTACCTTTATTCTTTCAAAGAATATGAAATCTTGAAAATAATCACGCGGAAGACTGACTCATTTTCGAATAATAGATACATGAAAATAACACCAGTATACCATTACTAGTGGTATATATTTAAGTGGCAGATCCAGGCCGGGGGGGGGGGGGGGAGGCACCGGGCTTGCGCCCCCTTTATTTATGTTAACAAAAGAAATAAAAAGAAAAAAATGGGGAGGGGTGCGCCCCTTCTGCTTTTCTTCAAAATAATGTGGCTGCAGTCATTTTTCTTTTTAAATCCGTTTTTCCTTTGATTAATCCACAAGTCTATACTTAATTCATGAAAGCCTCTTTTTTAGACTAAGTAGAAAATATCTTGAAAGAATCCATTTCCGAGGAGACGAATCATGACACCAATTCTTAATTAATTCTTAATCTTGTTCGATACTAGACAATGCGGCTACTTTCACTTGTTTTTCTTTTGTTGATACTACTCTTTTAGTCTGACGATATAAGCAGCGAAGATTTCATCACTGCGGAGTGAGTGCCAACTGTTTCATAGCAGTCGTTGGTGCAGTACGATTTCATCAGCCGAAATAGCTCAGTTGGGAGAGCGTTAGACTGAAGATCTAAAGGTCCCTGGTTCAAAACCAACCGGAGAACTCGCATGAGTTCTGAACTGTCCCGGGTTTCGGCAATGTATTTTTGCATTGACTTTCGATTACTTGCATCTGACACTTTATCTTGTGTCATATTTTTACGTAAGGCTGTACATTGTTACTCGAGTGTCTTTTTGTTTTGTTTAAGTATTTCAGTAACGCTTTGCAATCGACCTTGTGCAAGATTTATTTTCTACCTTTATTCTTTCAAAGAATATGAAATCTTGAAAATAATCACGCGGAAGACTGACTCATTTTCGAATAATAGATACATGAAAATAACACCAGTATACCATTACTAGTGGTATATATTTAAGTGGCAGATCCAGGCCGGGGGGGGGGGGGGGAGGCACCGGGCTTGCGCCCCCTTTATTTATGTTAACAAAAGAAATAAAAAGAAAAAAAATGGGGAGGGGTGCGCCCCTTCTGCTTTTCTTCAAAATAATGTGACTGCAGTCATTTTTCTTTTTAAATCCGTTTTTCCTTTGATTAATCCACAAGTCTATACTTAATTCATGAAAGCCTCTTTTTTAGACTAAGTAGAAAATATCTTGAAAGAATCCATTTCCGAGGAGACGAATCATGACACCAATTCTTAATTAATTCTTAATCTTGTTCGATACTAGACAATGCGGCTACTTTCACTTGTTTTTCTTTTGTTGATACTACTCTTTTAGTCTGACGACATAAGCAGCGAAGATTTCATCATTGCGGAGTGAGTGCCAACTGTTTCATAGCAGTCGTTGGTGCAGTACGATTTCATCAGCCGAAATAGCTCAGTTGGGAGAGCGTTAGACTGAAGATCTAAAGGTCCCTGGTTCAAAACCAACCGGAGAACTCGCATGAGTTCTGAACTGTCCCGGGTTTCGGCAGATTTTTTCCACCTTTTTCTTCAGAGTTTTCATCTTATTCGATTTTGTTTTGTTCGTATATGCAGGGGTTCTTCAACCTTTCATTATATCAATAGATAACAACTTATAGTCATGATAGTTGGAGTATAAGAGAAGCTTTATCTTATTTCAATACTGCTACTTTTAAAATGATTTTTTTTTTTAGCATAGTGATCGATATCCTTGAAGGCCGAATACACACATCAATATCTTATTCCTTATAAAAATCCTGTATCTTCTCAAACCCAATCTCAAATCTCCAAATCACAATGGAAATAAATGAATGATTCCGTTCTATATACCTCGATGAGTGCCTGCTTCTGTCCGTTCTATATACCTCGATGAGTGCCTGCTTCATTCCGTTCTATATACCTCGATGAGTGCCTGCTTCTGTCCGGATCGCTTGCGTTGGTATTGACAATTCAATTCTTCCTTCCCTTTCGTATAGTCCTTCTTATAATGTTCTCGTCCTGTTATTCCTTCTACGCTTATCCTATGACAATTACAATGATGATGATGATAATAATAGTGCTAAAAATAACAATGATGATAAGTAAATAATAATTCTATTCAATTCATTTCTATTCTATTTCATTGTCCGCTTATGGAAATTTGTTTTGTTTGCATGCATATACACATTACATCGGTACTTACATAGAATTCATACACGCATACAATACATATACATGTACAAGGATATGGCAGACATAATGCATAGCAACATAACATCAATATCAATATCAATATCAGAAGATACAAATACGTAACATTCTAGGAAATTCAATCTATATGCATTTATATAAATCAACCTCTTATTGAGTGCATGTGATATACGAATATACAAACAAATATGTGTAATTATATCAAATTGATAGCAACAAAATAAACAATAATTCAATTCAATTCAATTCAATTTATTTTCATATTTCTCAATGAAGGAATGTACATCAAATATAATAAAACATAGTGAATCATAATATCCGGCTTGGATAAATTAATGTAAACATATAAAACATAGCGGTCAATCCTCGTACGTTAGGCTCTGTGTATAACGCTAAAGAAATATGATGGAACCTACTTAAAAGCGAGCTTGTTAACCGTATAGGTCCCAAATTCTGAACAGAGTGTAAAATACAGATGAGGAGCACGGATGCAACGTAGGACCAAAATAAAGAAAAACCAAAATGAAAGGCAAAAATACCCGTTGCAATAACAGAATCTTCTCAATACAAATCAATAATTATACCCAAATAGCATATTTACCACAAATGTGTTGAATACCCACCTTAATTAAACCAAGGTTCATTTAAATGATTAATAAATCATTTAAGAGAGCAGATCAGAATATGGCAGAAAAATGTGCCATCTGAACACCTCCTGACATAATGATAATAATTTTAAATTTGTATTACGCTGTTTCTACTGGAATATAGTCAATTACGCATGACTATATAATTAAAAATTGATAGAAAGACAATATGAATAAATCCTTAACGGAAAAGAAGAAAAATCTACAATATCATAAAAATACAGAATAAACAAAAGGACTGATGATAATATGAATTGAGTAATGCATATCCTATTGAAAGGTATCTGGGAAGAAAATTTTTCTGAAATAGATGAGTTTTCGAATAATTATAACAAGATACAAATATATGAAATAAAAAGCAACAATCTGCCGAAACCCGGGACAGTTCAGAACTCATGCGAGTTTTCCAGTTGGTTTTGAACCAGGGACCTTTAGATCTTCAGTCTAACGCTCTCCCAACTGAGCTATTTCGGCTGATGAAATCCTAGTGTAACAACGACTCCTTTGAAGCAATAAAAATTGGCAGTAGCTCTGTATAATGATGAAAACTACGCCATGACGTTCAGGGAAAAGACTGACATCGAGCCAAGAGATTGTAGAACAAGTGTACGATTCATAATCATTGTTATGACACTTGGATTTCATCAGCCGAAATAGCTCAGTTGGGAGAGCGTTAGACTGAAGATCTAAAGGTCCCTGGTTCAAAACCAACCGGAGACCTCGCATGAGTTCTGAACTGTCCCGGGTTTCGGCAGATTGCTTTCGTTTTGTCTTGCTTCCTGTGTGTGTGTGTGTGCGTGTATGTGTGTATTTTATCTCCTATTCTATTTTAGTTTATTTTTCTTATACTGCTACTTTTCAATTAAGATTTTTTTTCTCGCAGAATGAGCTATATTCTTGTAGGCCATATTCACAGTTTCAAGCTCTCTTTCCTTATGAAAATAATTTACAGTCACAAAATACAATTTCAGATCTCAAAAGCACAATGGAAAAAATGAATGAATAAATATCGTCTCTATACCTCGGTGCATCCTTTCGCTTCTGCCTCGCGTGCGTTGGTATTAACCTTTCAACTCCTCTTCCTTCCCACTGTCCTCTTTATTACGATTTTATTTCTTCTACACTTAAATGATAATAATAATTATAATAATAATAATAATAATAAGAAGAAGAATAAGAATAAAAATAGTAAATATAATGATATCAATAATAATCATAATAATAATGATAATGATGATAATAATTATTATTTTGTATTACTCAGTTCTCATGTATATAATCAACTGCGCATGACAATATAATCGCAATAAAAGAAAGACAACCAGATTGACACACAAAAAAAAAATGACACGAATTCATTCTTAACTGAAAAACTTACAATAGAAATTATACAACAGAATACAGGATAAAAAAGGACTGAAAATTACTTAAATCGAATCATGACTAATAAAAGTTGTCTGGGACACCTACAGAAATGTGTTGCAACAAACATGGTATTGGAAAAGTATCCTGAAATAGATTAGTATTTTGAAGATTATATGAAGGGTTTGTTTGCAAAAACCGATAAGTCCATTTTTGAAGATTTTGAAGTACGATCTCTGTCATAAAGTACAAAATAATACCCTTTAAATGATATATTGGTCACTACATATATAAAGGTATATTTTTGAAGTTATGGTCAAAAGAAGCAAGAATTTTCTTATTATTCTCTTTATTTTTCTTGACCTTTAATCGCAAATATCTCCATTTGACAAATATGGACCTATCGGTTTTTGCAAACAAACTCTTCATATGGTACTGAAATAATTATACACTTCATAAAAGAAAAGCAATCTGCCGAAACCCGGGATAGTTCAGAACTCATGCGAGTTCTCCGGTTGGTTTTGAACCAGGGACCTTTAGATCTTCAGTCTAACGCTCTCCCAACTGAGCTATTTCGGCTGATGAAATCCAAGTGTGATAACAACGACTTAGAAAAAAAAAACAGTTGTTCTGCAATGCCTTGGCTCGATATTTATGCCCTCCCCTCGTAGCGTCGTGGCGTAGTTTGTTATCATTACAGAGCGAGTGTCATTGTTTCAAAGTAGTCAGCGTTGTTCCTTTAGAATTTCATCAGCCGAAATAGCTCAGTTGGGAGAGCGTTAGACTGAAGATCTAAAGGTCCCTGGTTCAAATCCAACCGGAGAACTCGCATGAGTTCTGAACTGTCCCGGGTTTCGGCAGACTACTTTTTTATCTTTTTCTTTTTCTTTTTCGTTTTTTTTTCTTCTTCTTTTTCTTCTTCTTCTTTTAAGAGTTTACATTTTATTTTGGTTTAATTTGTCCATGTATGTTGTAAATTGTGGTATATATAGTTTTTTTTTTCACCATATCAGTAGTTCACGACATTTCGCAACAGTTATTTGTTTTCTCTTGTTCGAAACTTGTACGTTAAGTTTTATCTTTCTCTCTCACAGAAACACACAGAAAAGGAGGAGAAACAAAACAAGAATCTCTCCTTTGTAGCCATGCTCCATGCCGAAGAGAAGTTATCCTCTCCAGCGATTCTTGTTTATTTTCCTTCTCTCACAACTCCATAGTTGCCTTGTCAGGTGCAAGTAAAATGTTTTCATTCATATTATGGATGCCAAGAGCATCCGAGTGTCAAACGTGGAAGAAACAGACCAATGACAAGCTTTAAAAAAATCCACATTTCTCCATAATCACATGAACTAAACTTAATGGGATATTCTGCAAAATGTCCGTATAACAAGGTATAGTTTCATACCCTGTAATAACAATTGGATCGTGTAATTATTTTGAAAGTTGAGAGGGCAGAAGACCACGTGATTTATAGGCAATATATTGAATTTACAGTTTATATACACTGGTTTCTTTGCAACGGTGAACTATAAGAGAGCCACGTTTTATACACCGATTCGACGGAAAGAGTGCACCGTAGATTATTGTCATGTGCAGAAAAACCGACAAGCTCTTTCCTTAAAATGGTACACCGTGGGTCTGTTTCATGAAAGTCATACGAGAGACTTTTTCGCTCATATGGCACTAAAGTTGATACGAGGGACTTCATGAAATGGGGTTTGCTTCTCTGCAAAGCTATAACATAGAGTGACTTTGGCCATTTGGAGATTTATGTAAAGATTTTTAGCCTAGGTGATAAGTTCATGAAACGGACCCTGATAGACTTGAAAATACCGTATAAATGGTCATGTCGTATATCATTCGTTTCAAGCAATAGCCAAAGAGCAACAAAACAAATCAAGCTAAAACAATCAGGGTGCACGTCACGAGACCGACACCCACGAGTCATACAGCCCACGAGTTATACAGCTCACGAGTCATACAGCCCATGAGTTCGACACTAATCTAACAAGGCCCACGAGACCGACACAATAAGCCCCGTGTTGTATCTGTCGAACTCGTGGGCTGTTTTTACCTAGTGTCGAACTCATGGGCTTTATTTGCCTAGTGTCGAACTCATGGGCTGTATATTATGACTCGTGAGCTGCATGGCTCATGGACCTGTTTTCAATGTCGAACTCATGGGCTGTATGACTCGTGAGTGTCGGTCTCGTGGGATGACCCCGTTCACTCCTACTATGGAGTCATTTCCTTGACATAGTTAAATATCTGCCCTCTTATCGCCCACGACATCATTGAACTTTGTCACACACGCTACGGAAGTCACTAAAGAGCGGATGCGGTTATAATGAATCTCCGAAGTTCCTGTAACCAGCCATAAAAACGCTCAGAAGGTTGCTTGCTTCAAAGCGTCCTGACCTGTCCCGTGTTTCATGTGTTTCGGCAGGTTATCGTTATTGTTATTACTTAGCTCGGTAATGCAAACTCATATAGTGGATACGTCATTAAAGGGGAAATCCAGTCCAAATATAAGTTAGTCTAATAAGAAAGAGTAAAATAGTTCGAGTTCAGTGGTAAGATTTTGATCGAAATCGGGTAAAAAAGAAGGAAGTTATGACATTTTGAAGCTTCGCTAATTTTTGAGGAAACAGTTCTTACGTCGATTCAGGGCAATCTGTCAATCAGTTGCAATGAAAGCATCTCGACAGAAGAATTTCATGAATTTGAGTTCTTGAACGGTTAATATGAATGTGCAAATGTCAAAGTGAGCGTGTCATTTCCTCACAACTTGCCATATACTAGTAGTTTGTACACAAATTTTTGAAATTTCCAATTTTTCATCCAAACGCAATTATGCCCGAGGCTCAAATCCTGATATATCTAACTGATCACTATTCTGAAGTTATTCAACCAGGAATAACATCATGCATGTCATGTTTCAGACCTCAATGACAGGAACACTGAATTTTCGTCATTTTTTTACACGGTCAATGGAAAATTGTGAGATTATGACATGGTTATCTCACTCATTTGCATATTCATATCCACTGTTACAAGAACTGTTTTGCAGAAATTAGCAAAACTTTTTTATATCTTTTATCCGATTTCAGTCAAATTTTTACCATTGAACGCGAAAGAGTTTACTCTCTTTTATCAGACCAGCTTATTTTTGGACTGGATTTCCACTTTAAAGGCTTCGAACTCTTGAACTTCATGTCCTCCGTTCCAATCCTACCTTTGGAGAAAATCTGTTCTCACAAAGCTTCTTTCCATCCAGGCATTAATTATGATATAGATGGGTATCTGGCGGTGCCAGTAGTGTAAAACAATCGAGGGGGCTTTAGAAGTTATGCTTAAATGGCTCTGAAAAGGAAACCCACGGTGAATAAGACAACATTTTGGCCCCATTTTTCTCTCTCTCTTCTTTCTTTAAATCAACAACAACAACAACATTGTCATAAGTTGTTAACTTTCTTTCTTACCTGGCATGAGCAAACTCTTGAAAATGCCTTTTTTCGTGAATACATTTCATTCAATCTACCATCTTCCTTACTTTCTTCAATCTGTTTCTTTCAGCCTCAAATGTTGACAGAATCCAACATTTAAGTCACTTGTGTTACAGTAAATTATGTCGTGTTTAGTCTGGCAGATGAAAACAGTTAATGTACTGACTGGTATTGATTATTGATGCAATAGTCTGTCTCCTACATGATGGAATTGAAATGCATTTTGTTATTATTTTCATTTACTGTTTGAATAACTGTTTATAGCTATATAGTCAAATGACTTACAAAAAATAATTTCTCTGAAGTATTTTCGAGCGGTTATTGCATTTTCAACCACAGTCATTTACTTGGCAATGTAAAACAGTTAATTCCCCAATCCATATAGCTCTTATCTATTCATTAATTTACCCATTTATTGGTAGTTTATCTACAATCTACATCAGATATCAAATGTAATTATTTTTCATGACGAAATAATGGTCTCAATATTTTACACGTATACATTGCCCTGTAAATAGCTCTGGTTGCAAACGCAATTACAGTTCTATATGGAGAGACTGATCACAAAACAAGTTAACTTCATACTTGTAAATTTTAGATATTTGCTATTAAACCTGTTAAAAACAGAAAGAAATAAAAGAAAATATGGGATTTTCATAACTTCAAGAATAATCATTGTTGAGCAAAACGTGAGGTATATCACTGAAAAGGTTCTTCTTATTGCACTATACTGATGATGGAATTTCAAGTTTTAAAGTAATGGCACCTAACCCTTCCTGCGATCAGTATATCATTGTGTGTGTGTGTGTGTGTGTGTGTGTGTGTGCGTGCGTGCGTGCGTCGGTGCGTGTGTGAGTGTGTGTGAGTTTGCTCGAGAAAGGTAATGCTATACCGAGAATATACTTTTCATCCCTGAAGTCAGAAAATCAAACAGTTGTCATTTCTATGAAGTATGACTCTGAAATTTTAACTTATTAGGCCCTATCCAAATCAACCTCTTCATTATTCTAAATCCCCCTCCCCACATCAAGGCACGCATTCTCATGCTCTTCTTAAATATTGTAGTATATATACTAGCAAGCGGTCCTTGTTCATGTTTAAATTTGCTTAATGTTTGCCTTTCGTAGTGTTTGGAGATTGATTATAAGGGACAGCTCTAATAATTATAATGTATACACTGCAGCTTACTGTTTCCTTGAAGAGTATAGTTTACGGTCCCTGAAAGTTGGTTAGTTGATTTTATTCCCCCAAACGGTGAGTTGGAATGTGTCCAAATTAGGTTCATACACGACATACAAGTCTATATGAGTGGGTCTGTCAGTGTGTGTGTGAAAGTGTGTGTGACCAATCAGAATAAAATTCTGGTGATTATGCGATTTTTTTTTTTAAATTTCTCAATTCTGAAAAAAAAACCACACACACATAGGTCCTATTTTCATCAAGAAAAATTAAAAAATATTCCAAATGAATCAGTTTTTCAAATATGTCATGAAAATAAACGTATACTATCAAAATCAAATGAAGGTGCGATGAATAAAATTAATCTTCATTCACACAGTAGAAGCAATAGTATAACAAAAATTAAGAATTTTGAAAGGAACCTACATCTCCAGTAAGTATTCCTTCCTCTAGCTTCCAAAAGAGTTCGCAAAGAGCAAAGTACGAAGCTTGCATGACACAAAGTGACTCAATATGCATGTCAAAACACTCGATTCTATCGCTGACGTTTACCTCACTGCAACAAGGTTTTGATTTGTTGACGGAAAAGAGAGATGTGCAAACATGCTTTAAAAAGGCAAATATCAAAGTTCTCGCAGCGCATAATCCGTTTTAATGGCAAACAATCGGTAAGACGCCTCAGATAAATGTCATTGTTCTTTCCTCGTTATTGCCGCTGCATTTCATTTTTGTGGGTTTCGTGCATACTACACCTTTATACACACAATCTGAAGCAAATTCCATGCATGATTAGAAATTTTGCGGTCCATACATTGGTCTCTCAAGCCCGGAGTATGGAAATTGTAACATTTTTAAGGTCATATCACGGAAAATACCTGTATCAGTTCTCTAGCTTGCTTTTCAATTCAGTATGAATTTTGGTTGAACTGAAATATGGCGTTTCCTTGAAAATTGTCACGAGGGAAATAATAATGATAATAAAAACAGACATAAAAAGAACCACCAAACAACTGTATTCTTACCTTGTATATTACAATTGCTGACTATTACTTTTTTTTTTGGGGGGGGGCAGGAAGCATTCTGTATAAGGTTTATGAATGAGTAATGAAAATACTTTATAAATTAATTGAGATTCAGTACTGTTTGATTTTTAACCAGGAAACGAAACTGGCGGTGCCAGCGTAGATCCTAGCAGAGGATCCTCCTGTTCATCTGGGGACTTAACACTTTTTTTTTGTGATAGGTCCTAATTCTTTATTCGAATTTCGTTCAATTAGGCCTGCATAACACAGAAACAGAAACGTTAACAGAAACAAAAACAAAACAGCATACAAAGACAAACTGCATCATACACAAACATTGTACAAAATAAATTGAATTAAATTAATTAAATAAATTAAACACACACACACACACACACACACACAAATAAGTATAAAAACACAGTCAAACCTGTCTTAGCGGCCACCTGCTTATAGCGGCCACTAAAAAAAAATCCGCGCACGAAATTACTGCATTACAGAAACTTTATATAGCGGTCACCTGCCTCGCGGCCAGCGGCTATTCATTTTGTATCCCGTGGTAAATATCTAACTGCATGCGTATAGCGGCCTCAAAATAGCTAAACTGTTAAATCAGTCATGGATACGTTGGCTTTGACGTCCATTGCGTGAATTCTACCAAGTCCTAGCTCAGTCACAATCCCACAGACATAACTGACAAACACCACTTTAGGCCGTAAAAAAGCCGTCTTACCACTAACTTGACTAGCAAATGCTGCGAAGGCAAAGACAGCTCCTAATAGCATTTTTAAATTTTACCAAATTGCCGACTAATTAGTGATTATTAAAATCCCTTTGAATAAGGACAATGGGATACTTGTCTAGGTATTGTTTGTTGTTTACGTTAACTTCGCTCATTATTGATCCCCTCGAACTCGCTAGTGAACACTATTCATGCAAAACCGGTACGAACCAGTTCCTCAAACTCGAAATGTTATTCTGAAAATCAATCCTCATATTATAACTGCTCATGCAAACTTATTTGCTGTTTTTTTAAGAATAACATGTGGTATTTTATGCTATTACACAATGCAAATGTTAAAATTCAAAATGGCCACCGACCTGTCTATAGCGGCCGCCTGTGTATTGTGGCCTCTTTTGTCGTTATTGACAGGCTTGACTATAGTAATCATGTTTGCCAACGTGGTGTCAAAATGTAAATATAATCAATGTTTTATATGTGATGAAAACCTAAAATGGCATTAAAACGCTTTATCCTGACGATTTAATGCCATTTTAGGCTTTTATCACATATTTTTATGTATAAACATAATGTATAATTATACAATCTATATGATACATAGACCTATTACGCCATCGTTTATGCAGAAGACGTTGGTTTAAGCTTAATTTCACCACAAAGTTAAAACAGTCTTTGTACTGTAACATAGGAGTGATCTGTGCCATCACCTTTGTTAAAATAAAGTTTGTAAGGTAAATTCTGAGTTGAGAAAAACCCGACCTTTAACCTCATAAATTTAGCCATTAGTATTGTATGCAAATGGCTGCCGAGATAGAGCTGAGGGGGAAAAGAGGACATGGTTACGATAAATGAGTTCTCACGCTCCGCACTTTACAGCACATTGTCCATTCCACTCATTTACTTTGCCTTAGACAATTTGTGGTTCTCGATTTCATTCGTTTTCACCTTCGTTTTAGTCTTGATATTTCGCTGAACATAATTGAAAGGAAAAATCTCATGATAAGGTCGTAGTATTTACTGGTAAATAATTATTATGCTTTCCTATACTTCACAGTTAGCAGTACCGAGTTAGATGAGAGCACCTTAAAAAATAATTCTGTATAGGGAGAAAGAAAGAAAAAATTAAAGGAAAGTAATTGTGATATTAGAAGCAAATGATTGCATTATAATTTCACTATGTAATAAATTGTGCTAGAAACTTTGCTTTGGTAATGTAGGGAGAGCAGGTGGTCTGCTCTTCTTCGGAAATTCCCTTTAAAAAAGGGTTAAGAACTTGAGGCGTCCTAAAACTGTCCTCGAACATAAATGAAGTTTATTATAACCAACAACACACTTATCTACTGCTCTTGACACAACTTAAATCTGCCTTGATTGTACAGACGTAAGGGGTGATTTTCAACCCGTCTGAAAAGTTTCAACAAATCACTCATCAGGAACATTCTGGTAGCAATATTATGTCCTTATACACTATAATATGAAGAATTCTTAATAGTTACTTTTCAAACAACGTTAAAGGGATTCCTCAACATATATATACATATATATAAACTTATTCAAGTATATTTGGAGCTTCCTGAACTGAAAACACCTTTGTATTTCCTTCATGGCGAAAACTAAAGCACTAATCACTGATCTGTTATCGTTCCCTTTACTGACCTGCCAGTCCTTAACGACTAACGTATAGCTCTTTTTTTCACGCTGTCGGTGACATGACCCTAGATCTTAAAATTTACTCCTGTATGAGAGCAAAAAATTAAATATTTGTATTCCTAATCGAATAATCTGCCATTAAGAGGGACATCAAATAGCCACGGGTCAAAGTAGAAGGAGGTCACTAAACACGCCACTACTTAACTCGAACTCCTTAGGCGGTCCCTGGAGCAAGCGTATATATACTTTTTTCTTCTTTGTTCTTTTTTTATTGTTGTAGCTGCCTGGACGGCATAGAAAAGAAAAGAAATGCAACATCAGCGAATTATTTCCACACTAAAGCGTCTCTATCATTAATTTAGCTGTTTCTTTGGCAAGAAATGAAAACTGTTGTGCAAGTAATTCAAGTAATCATACATCATGAAATGAAGCATATTCCTCAGGTATGCAACATTAATATACTGAGAGAACGCCGCTACACAAACATTTGAAACACATTGACTGCGCATTTCGTTGTTTGTGTATGCAATGTGTATGAGTCGTAAACAGTGAGGAGCAAAGTAAACGCTGAATCCGTTTCCTAACACAATCATTTGGGTCATTTCACGTTAAGTGTACACTTTTTTTCTCACGGGGGGTCAAAAATGAAAGTTGTTGTTTGGGGAAAAAACATACAGATTCTAAAACCTTAGCGTATATTCCATCTATATCTAAAATTAAAGAGCGTCAAGTCCATGTTTACATCTTTAAATAGTTTCCTAAAATATAGTCACAAAAACAGGCGTCTGGAGAGGACATTTTGTTTAACAAGAAACACATCAGCTTTATCAAGCCTGTAACTGCTACAAAAATGGTTCTCTGTGTATCTTTATGTACACATGTATCTGTATTACTGATCCAATGTCAATGTACTCATTTAAACTTCAGTCTAGCCATATTTTGCCACAAAACTGATGTATCATGTGGCAAACTGAGATATGGAGGGGTAAATTGTATTTAGTGACATAAAAAAATTATAATTTTTCTTCGTATATAACTTCAAATTTGATGCACAGTGTTTTATTTAAGTCTAAATTATTTGTTGTTATGTATAATGATTAAGTAATTGCAAGAACCAATCAGCTGTGAGCTTATAAACCTTAGTATATTCAGGGGTGTTGGAGAGGACAATTATTTAACAACAACCTCTACAATTATGAACACCAACTATATGAGCTAATATGTGAATTTATACGATGCATCAATCAGTTTTAACATTTCTGCATAAATACTCCAGATGTTATTGCAATGCTCAAGAGCCAAATCACATTAAACAGTAAAAAACCTCAGAGTGGACACCCAAGTACAGCTCCAATTACTTATAAGAAAATATTGCCTGAAAATTTTGAAGTTAACGCACAATAACACGTTTATTAAGCAATGTTTTACTATAAAAGGAATGCTGTTGTTGTTCATTGATACATCATTGTTAATATTGTGGTCTTATTATCTACCCAATGGGAACTCTCAAAGAATGAATAACTGATAAGTTCTGGAGAGGACATTTTGTTTAACACTAAAATTTGGAAGCAAGACTGCTGAAAGACCATGAAACTTGTTTGATCTCTCTATGGTCTTTTAGTGCACTTCTCTGAGGTCTTTCACAATTCCTGATTGATCTGTCAGGGGTCTTTGTGGTGTCCAAAACTTCTTGAAATGGTTCAAAGCAGTCTTTTAGTAGTCATTCACGAAAATGGTCTGCTGGTGATCTGTCAGGGATCTCTCAATTAAATTGCAAAGGTGTTACTATTGTCTCTCCATGATCTTGTGACAGTCTCTCTTTTCTTTTCTTTTTTTGTTTTGTTTTGTTGTTGAGATCATTGAAAGACTGCTGAGAGATCATTGAGAAATCATTGGAAGACCAGTGAAAGTCCATAGAAACCAGTGATAGACATGCATTGAGATTGCGAAAAGATCTTTTTTGAATCCAAGATCCCTTAAAGACTGTTTAAAGACTGTTGTAGGACTAGTGTAAGTTCCGCAAGACAACAAATATCATCATAAACATAACTGCACTGCAATATTTCGATTCATATTACAGGGATTTGTTATCTTGTTCTTTCACAATTCTTGCAGTAGTCTCAGTCTTTCTATTATAATTCTCTCCGTGGTCTGCGGCAGTGCTTTAGATATCTTGATTGATCTTTCAAAGATCTCTGGCACTGTAAGAGATCTCTCAATAGTCTTATTGGTCTTGATAAACTTTTAGCTGTCTGCAAGATCGGAGCAGGGATCTTGCTGGAAACATTGTTTTTGGTCTTTTGATGGTCTTGCAGGGGTTTCAGGAACCACTCCAAAGAGACAGCAAATTTCACTGATCCTGAAGCATTACTGAAACAGCTTGGCAATTTTCAGTCTTTCAGTGGTCTTTCAATGGTTTCCATTCTGTGGAACAGGGGCTAATGGCAGTCTTGACTTTCGATTTTCATGTAAAGTTATTATTAGGCAAGACAAATCTGGCTTTGCTTTTTCTGCTGTTGTTTAAAACTCAGTCAATACATTTCAGAACTAATGCTGGTAGCATAGTTAGCATCCAAGAATATTAACCCATTGAAAACAAACATGAAACACTAGACTGGGTAGCCTGTAATAAGAGGTTATACTGATTAGAGTTCTCTGTCAAATCACAAATGAAAAAGACAAATTCGAAGCTGAGATTTTCAAATTTCACAAATGTAACAGAATGCTTTAAACCATTATGTACATGATATTGTGAATTAGAATGTTTCAAGTGATATGACACTTTAAACAACAAATTTTGAATGACACACATGGCGTGCAATTGATGGACCAAGAAATTCATGCCAAGGGGAATCACCATGTACTTGCATAATTATATATACCTGCACATAAAGGCCTTTAAGAGAAAGGAAAGGAAATCAAACCGAAGGTGCAAATCAGGAAAGCATGGGTAGCAGGGGTAGCATGGGTAGCAGGGTAGCATGGAGGAGAGCCATCAAGGAAATACATACTGCCTCATCCTACAATAACACTGGTAGAAAATGGTCTTTAAATGACGAATACCCCATCAATTTGTTGCAAAACTCTCTTAAGGGAGCATACTTCTAAGTGGAGTACAGCATATTAAAAAAAAAAATGAATAGGCCAACTTATTTTGTACACAACATGAAAATGGGGAGTGAAACAGTGATGTATAGTGTTCCGGATTCGATTACCTGCACAAAAATCATTTATCTCTTGATTAAAGTGACCAAATTGTAAATGCAATCATGTGTTAAAATATGTGTCCTCTCCAGAACAACATGAAGGCATGCAGTATATTGTTTTCCAGGCTAGTAAATAATTGCCATGATCAGTAGATTTTGTCAGTTACACAGTTACAAACAGTATCACATTAATTTTTCTTGACTATCAAAATATGGTGTGAGAGTATTGCCGCCACTGACTTCCGATATTGCTCAATTACATAGATGAACTAATGAAAATCAATTCTAGAATAAAATTCTAGTAGTTGAAATGTTAGTTTATGATTTCTGTTACAGTGTGCAACAACAGACCATTATTTTCTTACATAAAAGAAGGAGTTTTACTGTTAAAATTTTTGTTTCTGTACATTGTTAAAAGATGAACTACCTTTGTTCTGGAGAGGACATGCTGTTTAACGCTGCATTAATGTAAGATACTGACCATCTATAAGAATTTATAAAGAAAATCATATTTCATTATGTTGAATTGAAGTACACAATTATTTCTATACCACAATAATAGATATCAAAATCCTTAGTGCTTCAAAAAATGAAAAATGTACCTGTTCTGGAGAGGACACACTTTTAACGGAAAATTTATATATCAAAATAACCAAGCAGTAAAATATATCCAACACATTATGTTCATTGATGTGTCATATGTTTTCACTTACAAACATTCTGAAGATTAAATCAGCAGCATTTTGGCACATCTTTATCGCTTTCATTCACTGCTAGTGACTCATATGTTCTGGAGAGGACAAAATTTTTTTGTTTAACGGAAAAGATACCTTTTACAAAAACATTCATAAGTTCCACATTTATGGGTCAAATTTCATCAAATAAGCTTCAAAATGCTGAATAATGGTTGTACTTATATAATAAGAGGAATATTCAGCACAACTTTTATTAAATTCATTTAAGATATCAATGACCTTTATCAAAAATGTCGAATGAGAATCCATTTTCCGTTAAAAATACACAAAAAATCCAAAATTTAAGAGAAATAATACTTGAACTGTCCTGAAATTGCAACTAGTAGGTTGGTGTTGATAAGGTCCATCAAACAATACCGCCAGTACAATAATGGAAATTCTAAAAATGGGCCAAAATAGGGAAAAATCAGTTTTTACAAAAGTGTACACTTAATGTGAAATAGCCCATTTGCATGTTATGACTGTATTGAATCTTTGTTGGAACACATGGCTTTTTAACATTGTATCAGAAAACGGAAGAGTGGTCGTCAAAACCACTGAAGGTCTCTTCATAGAATTTTGGATTTTTCGCTGCAGTATATAGTCTACGTCCAAAGATTTTCTTAGGCAATTTAGGCCTACTGAGTGAGCTCGTATATTGTACCAACATGTCTTGATCTGTTTTGAATCCTTTCTATTGTTCAATCAAGCATATCACATAACGATCTTTTCACACGTCACTACTTAGGTTTGAGTTTTTCGTGTCTATTACATGTAATTTCAGTAATTGCTATCAATAAGTTAAAGTTTGCAGATCATTTTTATGACGGACATTGATCGCAATGTCTCACATTACAGAAAAAATTTCAAGAGATAAAACTATTGGAAACAAGCAAAATGAGATATGAGGGTGGTAATAGTGATCTTGATTTAAGTGTTTGAGAGCTCTTAGCGTCAACATGAGAATTAATTCCTTTCACCAACGCCATGAATAAGTCGAAAAGTGTGCGTGTGTGTGTGTGTGTGTGTGCGTGTGTATGTGTGTGTGTGACAGATATAGAAAAGTGGGCATGAAAAAGATGTGAACCGAATACTTTGACCAATTTTCTTTAAAAAAAAAGACAAATCTGTTACAAGATCACGCCAGAATGACGTGACTTTGAGGACGATCAAAGTACGACATATGAGCAAACAGGAAGATGTGTACATCGACAGGCAGTGCACGATTTTGGTGCGTGACTGACCAAAGACCAACAGATACGTACGGTAAATCATAAGAACACAATGTTGTACCCACTGGAGGCACTTCGGCGAGTACGGGGCGTAACGTTGGTGTCGTAATTTCACATCGCAGTCAGATGGAACCTGCTCTTCTCTCTGGATCAGTTAAATATGGATTTCTCTAATGCTGGAATATTTCCCACCGATGGGCGTTGGTGTCGTTCTATACCTCGAGGTGAAATTAAACGGAATTAACCAAAATGAACTTTGGGTAAGTTGAAGTGGGATGAATCTTCAGTTTAAACAATCTTTTACATGGAATTTGATAACTCCACAGACGGTTTTTTGTCTTTAATGAGCAGTCCTATACACATTGGGAAATTTTTCGTCGTCGCCTTTTTTTTTTCTTTTTGAAGACCTCCAAAACCTTTGATGATTTTTGACACGAATAAGGTGCATTTTAAGCATTTTTTTTTGTAACATTTCATGCAGAAAATGTTTGCAATGAAGGAATTTGCCAGGGGAAGACTTGCATCTGACTATCATTGAAAATAATGGTTAGCGGTCAGTCAATCATCTTATAACGCTCAAAAAAATGGATGCCAGAACACATGAAGGAGATGAATTGACGGGGGGGGGGGGGTGATGTTTGTTCCAAATTATGAAATAGTTGTTTTTCAAAATTGCTTTTGTCGGTTATCTCACTTTTACTCGCTTTTTTTTCTTGAAGAAGGGTCGGGGTGCTTATTTAGTCATCGGATTCAAGTGAGCATCATTTTTTTTTTTTTTTTCAAAATGGCTGTTTGTACCATAACTGAATTAATGGTGATGTACGCCTTGAAGTAAAAGAGAAACCAGTTTGAATATAAACACAATTTCAGCAGGCGTAGGAATCTGAACTTACATGGCACAGCAGTAGGTAACTAAAGCACTTCTACCTGTCCAAGGAGTTACATACGTGAGGACATATTAACGCACATGGACACAAAGAAAGTTAAACACATAAACTCAAACGTATGTATAATAACAGGAGTGCAGAAAATTGTCAAATCATATGATTATCATATATGATTTGACACGTACAGGAAAGCATACAAAAAGCGTGTATGTGTAGGACCATGGTTCCTTCTTCTGGACTAGGAAAACATTTAGAACTGCTGATATTGAAATATAGACATATACACACATAGGCCTACATAACCAAATATAAGCCATCGGTTGAAAGGGGAAGTAATGTTATGGAAGTGTTATGGAACTTACTCACTAAAAAGTCGCAATGAGAGAGAGAGAGAGAGAGAAATAAAAATTGGGAGGGGGTTAAACTCTGGGGTAGACAGACACTGCTTTCGAATGATAGCATACACAGTCGTGTTACAATCATGTGCATCTTTGCAATGCACGACAAGGTACCTTGGTACCTCTAAAAAAAAAAGCGTGGTAATGTCAAGTTTCTATACTGCTGTACCCGCTGTGTAAAGAACAACAACTATCCCCCTCCCCTCCAAAAAACAACAACAACAACAACAACAAACAACAAACCAAACAAACAAACCAAACCAAAACAAAACAAAACCTCCCATCTTGTAGGTGAAATCACGGAACAAGAAAATTTAGATGTTTCTGCCACAAAATTTGTGAATTTCGCTCTGTCCGGTATATATCTCTTACATCATCTTTTATGGCCATTATTTGTTTTATTGTTATCATTATCATGCACCACCACCATCATCATCATTTTCATTATCATGATTGTCACTATTACTATCATCACTAATTTCATTACCAAAATAGTGTCGAGTGATTTCATTCAATGGTTAATGGTTAATCTTTCTTCCAAGTCTTCGTTAAATAGTTACATATTGTAACTGACATCAAGCGACACAACATAAACTTATTTGAGCAGAGAGAATTTTGTTCCATGGCATTACTTTCGTCTCGGTTCATTTTTTGCAAAACATCTCTGGCTCACTTTTGCTGAAATACGAATATCTGGACATAGAATGGTTAAATGCCGGTCTGAAAAAAATAGGTGATCCAGGTTCATTCATTTATTAATCATTTATTTCCATTTCGCAACATAGCAACATTTACAGAATTCAAAATACAATGGTCTTGCCACAGAGTATACATTTGAACGGAGGGATCATAAAGCACACACGAGGCTTGTTTGAAATGACCCCATACAAAATCTCAAAGGAGACCGTGTAATATGATAGATAATTGAGATCTTTTCCCTTTCGTCGCTTGCTCAAAATTTTATCATGAAATTATGACCACTGTCCTATCTCTCCGTTAACCTTGTATGACATTGGAAATCAGAGACCGTGACAAACTTTTCACGTGGTACAAGTGCAGTCACCCACGTGCGAATATTGTATAGAGTCACTTCTAGCCAATCAGTGTTGAGTAAATAGACAGCTGACGTTGGTGTCGTAACTTCACTTGGTCCGTTGAGAACACTGAGCCTAAAAGTATCATATCCCTCAACGTGCAGTGTCACACCTTGCATGCTCGATCTCACTGGGAAACCAGTTTCTTACAGGGGTTTTGGACAGTGTGAACAGCGATACATGTATATTATATCAAGGAGGTTTTATACATTGGGAGTTCCAACTGGCTGTGATTATTCAAACAGTTGTCAGATTTCTATTGATGTACAAATGAATTCCACAGGTGCACTTGTGCCTTTGATGATCGATGTTCCTTGCCGCCGTCTTGCTCAGCATTCTGAAGATTAATTTTGAACGTTACCATAATTTTGGCCATATTTTGCTTATCTATTTATTAAATGAAATGATTTTTCAATTAATGATAAGGCATGTAAAACAAAAGACATTTCCGTCCAGAAATTTGCGCAAAAGTGTAAAGCTGAGCTGTATCATGCGAAAAATGTTTAAAACTGTACCATCCTGCATGGAAAGCTGGTTTTATCACTTTTCCGCTTAGTTTCCACAAATGAAACTAATATGAAATAATCTTCAAGTATAATTCTTTATTGATAGATATATCAGATTAGTGCCCACATATGCCCAGTCGAGTAATTTTCATCTTCATTTCAGCATTTTTTGCTCAACTTCTATTCGCGCATCCTCATGTCTGTACCACCTACCTTTCATAAGAAGGGATAGCGAAAAGTAATTACCATCACAAAGAAATATCTTCCTTTGAAAGTGGCTAGTGATTATGCAATGAGACACGAGTCAATTGTCTTCGTATCTGCGCGGCAGATCCTGTTTTGCACATGCTTCAAATATTTTTGAGCGGCGGCTTCGAACATCTAGCAAAGGAAATAAGACGGTTGTGACTCCATTCTCTAGAACCTCCTTGATTATATCATGATAGGCGCTATAAACGAATCGACACTCAAAGCAAACAAAGGCTTAAATCATAAAGGACAGCAAACAAGCAAGCATTGAGTTGAGAAAGTTGAGGAAGTTATGTGACTTCACTTAATTTACATGTTTTCTGGAAACAGCCATGTTTTAGCTACCACAGAATATATATGCAGATCATGACAATTTTAAGTTTAAAGTCGATAATTAAAACGCATCCTCTCTTAAACATAACCAATTTCAGATTTTTACAACTCTTATACTTATTTACTGCGATGAAAGGGGTGATGATGGTATAGTTTTGGTTGAAACCTAATTTCAGGTTTCTACCATTTTTGGTGAGATAGTGAGAAACCTCTTATGAAATATGAAAGAGCATGTAATTCCATGAGGAATTTAGTGTTTACTTGATGAAAATTGGTTTTGAAATGGCTGCATGAGATATCCAAAACAGAACGATTCTAATAAGTATGGGACCCACATTTTATTACGATCGCTTTGTTTTACTTTGTTTTTGGATGTTTCAGTCATTCCAAACCCGATTTTCATCATATAAACTTTGAATTAGTCTTAAAATGGTATACTCTGTGCTATTTCATAAGTGTTTTCTTGGTATCTCGCAAAAAGTTAAAAGCCCGATTCTCATCTCCACCAACACTGTACCATCCCTTTAAGAAACAACAACTGGAATATAGTATATACATAAAGTGAGGCAATGAGATCACCTCATTCAATTCGCATATTCATCTAAAGGTGACCATTATCACTCATTTATATGACTAAAATCTTTGCGAATTTTTGTGTAGCAAAGAAAGATCAAAAGATTCGAAATCCTATCCTGTCCAGCACTTCAGAATTCGGAGATTTTCATGAAAAAAAAAAACAAACATATACAAACAACAACCTGCAGATCACTTCAGCTCTTACTTGCTTATTTCTTATTTTGAGAGAAATGAAAATTATTTGTGAAACTTTGAACGAGTCCATCATGGTATGACAATTCGTCCAGGAAAAATTCTATGTCATGTCTATAGATAGTTAGATTTGGTCAAAAAACAGTTAAAATTCGTGAATTCTGCGAATTTCTCTGGGTATTTCCATAAATTTTCAGGTGAGGTCTTCTCCACCAACCACTGAATGATATATTTCTTAGAATACGACTTTTTTTTCAGCAAGACATTAAGAATTTGATTGCAAAAACAGTTAACTCCATCCTTTTTAATTTGAGATATTTGGGATTGAAGCATATGTTAAAAATCAAAGAAAATAATAAAAAACAATAGGATGGTTTAAGTCATAACGGTCAGAATATTTCTTGTTATGTAACAAGTGAGATACTATTGGAAAGGTTTTATTTTGCTATACGAATCGACTCATTTCACATTTTTAGTATACAAGGGGGCTTTACCCGTTCTGCGAACAAACTCTTCACTTAACAAAATGCTTAATTTGCCAATATACGAGTAATGATAGACATATGTTTTGCAACCTGTGCAAATGTAAACTTAAGAATTGGATAGTTGTTTATCTGTGATAGCTACGGCGAAGATGCCGATATTCTCATACTGCATCTATTTTTCGTGAAGAGCTAGAAAGCTATTACGTAACCGGTGTGTAGAACATCAGTCTCAGGACATAAATCAATGTTTGAAAATGTGAGCCTCCCCCCCCAAAAAAAAAAAAACAACAACAACAACATTTCATTGATAAAGGTGGTTGATTTTGTGGTTTACATGCAATATATACACTGATTCCAGGCGATTTTAAAGAAACATTGTCTATATCATTGTATTTAGTTCTCTTTCTTTTCTGCCTTTTCTTCCCAAGATTTGCTTTATCTCTTCCTGATTAATTAACACTCTCTTCAAACTTCAAAGACCATGCTGCATAAAATGAAATTAATTACACATCTTGAATTTATCAATTATTTTGATTGATTATCACCATGGAAACAGGTCATTCTCCACTTGATCAAACCTTTGACCAGCGGTCAGGAGCGGTCAGGAGTGGTCAGCTCATCATGGCCAGGATACGATTCATCATGGGAGGTGATGATTTCCTGTATCAGTGCGGGTAAGTTTTTCTTCTTTTTTTTTCTGTCATGTCCTCACGAAAAATTCATTGTCGGATGGTGCGATTCTGTTTACAGAAACATGTACTAAAGAGATGAATTAATATTTTAGTGAAACTGTGAAACAAAATATGCTAGTCCAGTCTGAGCGTAAGTGTCTGAAATGAAAGACAATCAGCTTCTCATTTTGCTCCGCGATATTAACCCGCTGAGGACGGACTGATTTTGCTCCAACATGCATTCCCCACGGGTGCTGTTCGTTATTCCGAAGGTTTGCTATTCCGAAGGTTCGTTATTCCGAAGGGTCGTTAATCCGAAACACACAAATTCCCTATACCCAGAGGTTCGTTAATCCGAAAATGAAAAAGGGTTCGTTAATCCGAACATTTGTAGCGTTATTCCGAAGGTTCGTTATTCCGAAGATTCGTTAATCCGAAAATGACATTCGGAAAAATGAACCTTCGAAATAACGAATCTTTGGATTAAAGAGCCTTCGGAATAACGAACCTTCGGAATAACGAGCTGTAACCATTTCTCACAGACACCTGCTCAAGCATACTCCAGCTGTACTTCGGACTCGTCCTCAACGGGTTAAAGTGATAAAAACGACATTTATGGCGAACTCTTTCAAACAGTTCTTTGGTGACAAAGAATTGTTTTGTCATTCATGTAATTCTCCTTTCTACCTACATGTGAAGTATCATTTCGAGTTTGTCGAAAGTATAACTGCGCATATAAAAAGAAGCCTTAAGGATAGATATTATGTTTGAAAAATGTTCAAAGGAAAGCAAGTTGACTGATTTCAACAATTTAGAGTTATGTTTTGCTTTCAATCTGACTTATTTGCCTTCGAATAAGACCAAAAGGGTAATAGGAGATGATGGCGTAATTCGATGTAATTTTATGTGAAATGTATAGGCCATCCATTTTATGACCACCATGCAGTACTCACCCAAATTGCCCAAGACTAAGAAGACATATAACAACATCAATGTGCGTGTAGCTAGGACTGTACGAGAATTTAATCCTTTCTGGGAGCCAACTGTTTTTGTTGCAATCTTCTCATTCTAAACTACTCTGACACATCCTATCGTGAGTTTTTATCTTGCATTCAAAGTTATAAGTTTAAAGCAATGGTAGAAAGTTTGTTCTTACAGGCCATGTAACACTACTCTTCAGCATACAAGAACCAGTGATTATTTCGTTAGTAAAGCTCACTGCCATGTTGACATCATTAATTTTCTATACGTCGAGATGAATACAGAAAGACACATTCATATTTTTTTTGAAAATCAAATTAAAACGCAATGATAGAACATTGTAAATACATGTATTTTCTCTGCTAATGTTTAACCACGGAGGTACTCCATGGTTTAACGTGCCATGTGATAATTATGTGTGTTTGCTTATACAGCAAGCTGCTTTTAGGTATTAAAATGTATGTTTTTTTTTGTTTTTTTTTTAATGCAACCCAACCCAACCCATTACCGTCAGTTTGTTAGCCTATAAAATCCGATAGGCGTCGGGCTTTATCGATACTAGACTGATCGATATGGAGACGGACATGCGAGGGCTATTTATTTCTGTGATGTCCGTCTCCATATAGTGATCAGTATAGTATCGATACAGCCCGACGCCTATCGGATAGGCTATCAGTTTGTAGGCTGGATCAGAGAGGACATCCTAGCTGTGCATGCACGTGCACTAAAAACGTAGTAGCGGTTGCCATGGCTAAGGATGCGCGCCATTCATGAAAGAGACATCATTGCGCTAATAATACCAACTACGCATTTTGATTGCATACATATGAGCGCACATTGCACTGCGCGCTCAAACACCCAGCAACAATACAGCGCATATTTGTTTATTCCGCAAATGTTGTATACCTATAGAATGTGATTATTCTCCACACCATCATCACTCGCAGAAATACATCCAAACATCAAAGTACCGCGAGGAACATAGCACCACGTCGTGTCATGCACAAGAACACCAAGACGGGCAGCATTCTGTAACATCTCCACCTTTTTGCTGACGCTAAGAAACCGGAAAAAACAAGCATGGCATCAAAGAACTTCGACGTAGTCAGTTTCGGCAAGGATCTCCTTGCTGGAGGGGTGTCGGCGGCTGTTTCTAAGACTGCTGTGGCCCCCATTGAAAGAGTCAAACTCTTGCTGCAGGTAGGCCAAAGTGCTCCTTGTTATATTGTAGCACAAAGATGACGAACAAATATGCTAATTCATATGATACCTCGCAAAATTTGTATTCTGTAATTTCCCCTAATAACTTGATATACGGATGTGCTGCTGGTTTATAATGTTTACCGTTATTTGTCGTGTCTTTTTTTTTTCTTTTTTTACGTGAGCTGGTTATTTGAATTGGTTGTCGAATTTGACTCCCAAATCTTTTTCGTTGCAGAAGATGAGATGGACGGAGCTTGAGATGTTAGACTAGAAACCTAGACGGTAATCATTCTTATTTTTGTTGAAAGATAAAGGAAAGAAATAACTTGATAGATGCGGATGTGCTGCTGGTTTGTTAAGGTTCTAGACCCTTTACATCTGCTGATTAATTGGTCTGGTTGTCGAATTTGACTTCCAGATCTTTTTCGTGGGAGATGAGATGGAGGGAGCTTGAGATGTTAGACAGTAATCATAATACCCCGACTTTCCACTTATTTTTGTTGAAAGGGGGAGTTTATGTGTCTGCCCAGTTAACTCGACTAGAACTCTCACTGTTAGGTCAAGAGGAAGCGGGTCTAAAGAAAGAGATTTAACACACAAAGTATCTAATCCGATTCATTGAAAAAAAAAAAAAAACATAGAACCTATATTTCTGTTATACATGTGTAAGGAATAGGGGTCTACAAAAACAAAAACCAAAAACAAACAAACAAACAAACAAACAAACAAACAAACAAACAACCCCCCCCCCCCCAAAAAAAAAAAAAAAAAAAAAAAAAACTACTGTGATTGTGAGTATACTTGGGTGACCCACACCTCGTCATACAATAGTTAATGTTTATCTGTATGCATATTTGAATCACATTTCGTTACTAAAATTCTATGAAATCCCTTTTCACATACAGGAAAAATGCTGAAGATTCCAACAGTGCGCTTGTAACAATTTTAAACAGGGTGACTCTATTCGGGCCCCTGACGAGGTGCTACACTACAATTTGTTGCGCCTATAGAAATCCTAGGTTTGTTTGGATTTTCTTGATAACCATTCAATAGTCTATACCAGCAGCTCTTTCGTTACTCTTATTGTTGTTGCTGCTGCTGTTGTTGATATGTATCTTACTGATATGTGTCTTAGTCCCAATGTTATCATCTCCCTTTCTAATAGGTGCAAGCCGTTTCAAAGCAGATCACGGCCGACAAGCAATACAAGGGCATCGTAGACTGTTTCGTGCGCGTTTCCAAGGAGCAGGGTGTTGTCTCCCTCTGGCGTGGGAACTTGGCCAACGTCATTCGGTACTTCCCCACGCAAGCCCTAAACTTCGCCTTCAAGGATAAGTACAAACAGCTCTTCCTCAGCGGCGTAAACAAGAAAGAGCAATTTTGGCGGTACTTTGCCGGAAACCTGGCGTCTGGCGGAGCGGCCGGCGCCACGTCTCTCTGTTTCGTCTACCCGCTGGATTTCGCTCGTACCCGCCTGGCCGCTGACATCGGGAAGACTGGAGCGAGGGAGTTCAATGGTCTCGGCGACTGCATTAAGAAGATCTTCAAGTAAGGCACTATAGCTCTAGCAGTTATTTCATTTATTGTCTCCTAATTTTGATTTTTAATCTTTCATAAATAAACTTAATCAAAATAAGCAATATTTAAACCAGAGCATGTATTCAAAGGGAACAAAATTTTGCCAGTTGTTCTGGGGTCCTTTATGTTTGACATGTACTTAATAAAGACTTTGAATAGAATTTTTGATGTGCAGGGCAACGTATAGTTCAATCAAAAGGGTATGGACAGCTATATTCGCAAGAAATTGTCGTGTGTGACCTGTGCGAACATTGGAGTATTTACAACTCTTATACCTGTCCCCCATCTTCACATTGTCTTCATACTAGACATAAAAAGATAGTAATAAAGCATTTCTTGCTTTATGCAGAATGTAGGAATCGAACTCGCTTGCTTTCCATCGAGGTGTTATGACACAATGACGTCACTGTTTCTATCCCAATTTCATGATGTGATTGACGACTCTACAGCTCAATGCGAACTGTGTGATCGAATCGAAGTCATGTCACAAAAGCATACTTGAGTGAAGTTTGTTGTAGTCACTACGTTGACATAATCTTGTCCTCAGAGTTCCTGTATTCATGTCAGTCATACTTATACATGTTATATACTTTACAAAATTCAATTAAATTTGCCTTTGTTTCGTTTATCCACCGTTCAAATGCTTCTTCTGGGCTATAGACATTCTATTCTCTCTAAGCTTAAGGACAAGTTCACCTTCACAGACATGGCATTAGTAGAACACATCAGTGAGAGTTTGAGAATAGTACAATCCATTCAAAAGCGGTGAATTTTTGAAATTTTCTGCTCCGTCACAGCTTTATGAGAAGACAACTACATCTCGTGATGTCACATGTGTAAAACGAGATAAAGAAAACATTTAAAAATTCAACATATTTTCACTTTTCTCGCATAATAAAATTTCACTTGACTTACCTCTTCATTGTCCTTAATATACGTCACTTAAAACAGACAAGTTGAGGAAATGTGCACCTTTTCAAACAATACAATTGTGTGAAATTTTCTTTAAACATTATTTTCATTATATCGTTATGTGACATCATACGCTGTAGTCTTCTCGTCCAGCAGTGACTGCGCAGAAACTTAACAAAGATTCAAAACTTTTGAACGGATCGTCAGATTTCCCCAAAACTTTCACTGATGTGTTCTACTAATATTACTGCATTCACTCAATCCACATGCATATGAAGGTGGACTTGTCCTTTAAGTGAAGTGAGTTCAATGTCGTGAGTAGAGGACAGCGTCCGCCACCCAACCAAGTCCTAGTTACGATCTACGCTATAACTTGTCTCGCTTTGACAGGGCTGACGGGATCTCAGGCCTGTACCGTGGATTCGGCGTGTCTGTCCAAGGTATCATCATCTACCGTGCTGCGTACTTCGGCACCTATGACACGTGCAAGGGGATGGTCCCCAAGGATTACCACAACTTCTTCCTCTCCTGGATGATCGCACAAGCGGTCACTACAATGTCTGGCGTTGTGTCCTATCCATTCGACACGGTGAGTCCAGCTGCAAGCTTTTTAAAGGGATGGTATAGTATTGGTAGAGATGAGTATTGGGCTTTTAACTTTCTGCAAGACACCAAGAAACCACTTATATGAAATAGTACAGACCATGACTATCCCACTCGACGTTTCAATGAATTTCACTTACCTCTTTTACGAACAATTCTTGCTAAGAACACACTTATCTATACTGGCCCAACTTATTGGAATTTTCTGAATAATGACATAAAAATTGCACCCTCTATATTTTCATTTAAGAGGAGATTAAAGTCTTTCTTATTGCAATGTTATGTTCCTCCAGAATTGAATCAGCTTGTTGGCTCATTTTAATTTCTTTCGAAGAATTTTGATTACCAATGATATACTGTCACATATTTTCTCGTCCCTGTTGTCCTGAGACACTTTCAGAGTAGATTCGATTCTACTTGTATTACTTCCGCATCTATTTCTCTCTATTTTTCCATATTTCCGTATCCTTTCCACGCATCCCATTATTTTTTCGATATAGTTCTGTCGAGGATCGCTGGATCTGTTTTGCCTTTCTGTCCGTTGTATTGTCTTCCTATTATGACAGTCTTGTCTCGTTCTGTATTTAAGTCCCCCTTTATAAGTTTTATCGTCCAAGTCTTGTTTAATGTCCATTCGCCTGTGTATGTGTGTCTGTCTGTTACTCTGTCTTCTTATTGGGCTTCCAGACTTTTTTTTTATCTGACTTTATTCCCAATTTGTCCCCTTTTTGCATCCGTTCATTTTCTATTGACATTCTGTACCTGAGGGGCCCACATTCTACAAGCATTGCCTTTTTAATGGGTCCCTCCCTTTTTCGATATTTTGTGTAATGCTTTATCGTCTACATCACTTCAGTCAATTTTCATTACAACATTATTTGTTACCCCAAGGTTCCACAATTATGTTTTCTCAATTTACTCTGTTTTGATTATATGTAACCTTATTCTCTGTTATCAAAGAAAGTGAAATGTTTTTTTTTTTCGAAAAATGAAATAAAGTTTGAATTGAATTGAATTGAAAATATACCAGTCTAGGGGGAATCAAAAGTTTATTTGATTGAAAATCGGTTTTGGAATGGCCGAAACATCCAAAACACAGTAAAACAAAGCGATTGTAATAAAAGGTAGTTTCCATCTTTTATCATGATCGCTTTTTTTTTTTTTTGATATCTCAGCCCTTTCAAAACCAATTTTCATCAAATAAACGTTGAGTTCCTCTTGAAATTACATGATCTTTCCCATTGTACACGGTGTATAAGAGGTTTCTCAATATCTCACCAAAAAAAGGTTAAAAGCCTGAAGTTAGGTCTCAACCAAATCTATACTATCCCTTTAAAAGTCATCATAAGAAAGTGCATTCATGACGTCTACTGTGTTGACGTATGATTTGTAATGTGCATATACACTATAGTCGTGGCAATTGTGCCAACTTTATTATGACGCATGCAGTAATCAACACGTCAATGATGACATGACTATTCTGAACATCATGACATGTTTGTTAAAGCGGTATCTAGTGTTGCTTCAAGGTAGCATCGCTCAAACCTTTATATTCACTGTAAAAAGCCCTATAAAAGATACACTTGTTCTATTTAATAAAATTAACGCCGGAAAGATGAAAGATGCATAGTTCTGAACAGACCAGTTATCAAGGTGTTCTTCAAATCTAAGCAGAACGGCAAAAGTAAGATAGTAAGTATATCAAAAGTAACTGATGATAAAAGTAATAGTAAGTCCTGGTAAATATAATACACTGTAGTGTATGGTAATATAATTACAGCGATTTATTCTAAACATATTGGAGAGAGATGACATATTGTCTTCCTCCGTTACTTCTTACGTACTATAATATTTTGAATTTTCATTTAACCAGCTGTTAATCATGGTGGAGCTCTTCTCGACATCAATTATACCTACTGTCATTGGCTCTTTTTAAAACCTAGATTGTAGTACTGCAAATATGTCTGCTGAGAACAAAAACTAAGAGTCTCATCATCCAGCTCGTGTCAATAATATAAGAAAAAAGACAGAACCAGTAGGTTGCCCTTGTACATTGTATGCTGCATTTCGGAAAATGCTCTGTCTTACTCTTTGTGAGCAGAAAGCTTGATTTGGTGAATTTCATGACGTCATGCTCACTTACCTTGTCTTTGTCTTTGCATCCTTGTCGACGTCGTGGTCCTCTCCACTCAGGTTCGACGTCGAATGATGATGCAGAGTGGCAGGAAGGAGATCATCTACAAGAACACTCTGGATTGCTGGAGGAAGATCGCCCAGCAGGAGGGTGCCAAAGCGTTCTTCAAGGGGGCGCTTTCTAACATCTTACGTGGTACTGGAGGCGCTCTTGTACTCGTCCTATACGATGAAATCAAGAAACTTATCTAGACTGGACTGGACTGGACCGTTTGAAGCAGTTTTTTTCTTTTTCTTTTTCTTTTTTGGCGGGGAGGGGGGGGGGGGTAATATTCATTTATGTGCCTGTATTGTTTTTCCGTTTCTAGTTGGTGTGGTCAAGCATAGTCTTGCCATAACCAGTGTCATCCCATACTTTTTTTTTTTTTTTTTTTTTTTTTTAAAGATTTGACTTATTATTCTATGTTTTATTTCATGTAGGTTACTTTGGGTGGTGGCGGTGCGGGGGGGGGGGGGGGGGGAGGGGAGTTAATTCCAGGCTATCATGAAGATGTAACGGGATAACAAATATTCAGTAATTGATTTTAGTTTTTTCGTTTATTTATTTATTTATTAGCCTATGGCAAGAAAAAGTGAAGAAAGAAATAAAGTTACTTTTTGTAACGCAAAACACAGTTTACATCGTTTGTCTTTGTGAAGAGTATACATAACACTTGTAAACATCATGACAAACTGTCACATAAGGATTATCGTTCATACTCCGGCCAGCTAACGCATTTAATTTAAGGAGCTTTAGTTTTTCGCGACGGGGACGTTCAGAGGGAAAAAACCTGTTCTGAGCATGCGCAGAATCGCGTATCAAAGTCGATCTATTTATAGCCCAAAGAGATTTTTCTCCTGCAGTCACTGGGGAAAATCTCTTCGTTATCGGAATAGCCTCACGTCGTCTGAGTTTCATTACCCGTTCTGTGCTACTTTTACGTCCGCTCAATTCACGAGGTAAAGAGCTACTACATTCACAAAGAGATTTTTCTGGGGAAAATCTCTTTGTTCATGCACCAATCATATGGGGGCGCCATTTTTTTATTTTTTATTTTTTATTATTATTTTTTTTTTTTTTTTTTTTGGGGGGGGGGTTTATAGGTTGCGTCGTCTCGGCGTAATCTAAAGCTTCTTTTCAACACGACGCAGGGAAGAGGAGAACGTCCAGCTCAAGCGTCGCCCCATACGTCCGCGCCGCAAATCTTAAGCTCCCCGTTACACACTGATGACATCAACTGTAACAATCGACAATATAGGCCAACCCAGAATGCCATCCACCGTGGACCCCTGGAAACATTCTACTCACGATTCCAACTGACTCATTCACGTCTCTGTTAACACACAATCACAAAAGAATCGTTGATTCAATTCGATTCGATTTTATTGTCCATTTCTGGAAATTTGTTTTGTTTGCATGCATATATTTCGCATCGGTATAAACAAAGAATGCATAGAGCCTACATACAGAGCACACGTATAACCAAGGAGGTTTTATACATGGAGTAACAACAGTTTTATTCCCTTCGATCTCATGTTTGATGCCGCCACTAAGAAATATTTTAAATATGTGCTAAACTGGAGCTGCCTCACAGATAGGAAGACAATTGACTAGTGTCTCATTGCATAATCACCAGCCACTTTCAAAGGAAGATATATGTCTTTGTGATGGTAATTACTTTTCGCTACCCCTTCTTGATAAAAGGTAGGTGGTACAGACAGGAGGATGCGCGAACAGAAATTGAGCAAAAAATGCTGAAATAAAGCTGAAAATTACTCGACTGAACGTATGTGGGCACTAATCTGACATTTCTATCAATAAAGAATTATACTTGAAGATTATTCCATATTACTTGTAATTGGGGAAATTAAGCCGAAAAGTAATAAATGATAAAACCAGCTTTCCAGGATGGTACAGTTTTAAACATTTTCACATGATACAGCTCTGATTTACACTTTTGTGCAAATTTCTGGACGGAATTGACCTTTGTTTTACATGCTTTATCATTAAGTGAAAATTCATTTCATTTAATGAATAAATAGGCAAAATATGGCCAACATTATGATAACTTTCAAAATAAATCTTCAGATTGCTCAGCAAGACGGCGGCGTCGAACATCGATTATCAAAGGCACAAGTGCACCTGTGGAATTCTTTTGTACATCAATAGAAATCTGACAACTGTTTGAATATTTACAGCCAGTTGGAACTCCATGTATAAAACCTCCTTGGTATAACATCGACATGATAGACATACAAGAGAATTGTAATACAGCAATACAATAACAATATAGATATCAGAGATTCATGCCATGAAGGGAAATATCAATCCATATATCCTGTATGAGTCAACATCGTGTTGTGTGTGTGTGTGTAAACAGGTGTGTAATTATTGCATGAAGTCTAACTTTACAAGTGTTTTGAACCATAATTATGAACACATATTTTATGCCTATATTAAAAATCTGGAAGGTTTACTTGCTGTATTATGTGTGTGTGTGTGTATATATCTATATATATATATATATATATATATATATATATATATATATATATCTACATATATATATATGTGTGTGTGTGTGTGTGTATGTGTGCAAGTGTGTGTGTGAATATACAAAAAAGATGGGTCTATATTATGAAGAGTTTGTTCGCAAAAGCCGATAAGTCCAATTTTGAAGATTTTGCAGTAAGGTCTCTGTCATAAAGTACAAATTAATAACTTTTAAATGATATATTGTTTACTACATAAAGGTACATTTTTGAAGTTATGGTCAAAAGAAGCAAAAATTTTCTTATTATTCTCTTTATTTTTCTTGACCTTTAATCGCAAATATCTCCATTTGGCAAATATGGACTTATCGGTTTTTGCAAACAAACTCTTCATATATTAACAAAATAATATAATTATTTATTTATTTATGTCAACAATAGCTGTTAAAAAAAAACAACCTTGAATAATATATTGTTTACTCATTATTTATCTAGCGATCCACGTCCCACAAGCTTTGCCTTTTAGTGGATCGCTATTTTCCATAATTGAAGTTATTTTCCGAACGCTCACGAAGTATACATGCATTGTTCCTCGTAATTATTGTACATATGTTGTTGTATATAATTTATTTCGTATACTACATGAATCTTTTGTAAACGTTTGGAAAATATCATTTCATGACATGTATACTTTGTATTATGGTTTGATTTTCGTTGATTGGAAATAAACTATGATTGAATTGAATTGAATTGAATTGAATTGAACATACATGCATTTTGACAGGATAACAAGATCAGCAGGTGAGTGCCTTTTTACTGCAAGGTCCTGTACAATCCAAATATTTCATTTCATGTTATTGCTTCTGCATGGTGCAAATAATCAACCATGATCACTTTCAGAACTATACACATGGTTCATAATGATTCATGGCTGATTTTGCACATGAAAGGTAAACAAATCATTGTGACAGAGAACGGGGACATAATAAAAGAAAAAAAAAATCAAGGTACCATACCGGGCAATGCCGGGATAATCCCCAGTAAGCATTGGTAAGCCGAGCTTAATATTGGGGCCTCATTGAATGCACAGAGAAATAAACAGTTTTAACCAAATATCGACTTACTTAACTACAACAAAATCAATTTCACGTAACAGAACATACACGGGCATGTACACAGGTGATGCTAAGAAAGAAAAACAAAGAAGAAAGGGATAGCGATAATGAAAAATGGTAAGAAAGAACAGGAGAGAAAGAAATATAAAGATTTCTCGTTCACTGTACAATAATACACTGTACAAATACAACACTATTGAAGGTGCATTCACCCTTTTGCCAGGTAACGGCTGGGTGTAGCAACGTACGGACCAGTTACATCTACATGAAAATAGAGAACACATTGCATAGCATGTCTACGACAGAAGGTAGAGTATAACACAGGATGAAGGTGCTTCAAGTAACAAAAGAATTAATGTTCTGGATATGTAAATTATGTCACTGATATTTGGCAACAAGCATTTATCATGTAAATATAAAGTCATATTACATAAATATAGTTATAAAAATACTACAAACAAACAATCAATGTTAAAAGGAGCAAAACGTCCAGTTAAAATCAGTAATAACCGGATCAATGCACAATATAACAAAACTATGTAATAAAAAGAATTATATTAAAGGGGTGGTACGGTATTGGTGGAGATGAAAATTGGGCTTTAACTTTTTTTTTTTGCGACCAAGAAAACACTTATAATGAAATAGTACAGAGCACACCATTTTAAGAGGAATTCAAAGTTTATTTGATAAAAATCGGGTTTGGAATAGCTGAAACATCCAAAAACAAAGTAAAACAAAACGATCATAATAAAATGTGGGTCCCACACTTTATTAGGATCGCTCTGTTTTGGATATCTCGGCCACTTAAAAACCAATTTTCATCAAATAAACATTAAATCCCTCTTGGAATTACATGCTCTTTCATATTTCATAAGAGATTTCTCACTATCTCACCCCCCCCCCCCCCCACCAAAAAAAAAAAAAAAAGAATGATAAAAACCTGAATTTAAGGCTCAAGCAAAACTATACGATCACTTTAATACAGCAATTAAAATGGTACAATCAAACCATTGACATACAAATTGAGTTTAACAACTCTTCCAACAGGAACCCGAATTCTCAAGCCCACAATCATAAAAAACAGAAAAGATGCCTATGCTAAAGTCTACTGTAATAATGTATATCACATCACGGTCGTAATCATACTTCTCCTGAATCAAGACAACAAGATTAGAACACTGTTATGATAATTCATTTTCGAATTTAAAAACAATATCAATAAATGATACAAATATAACTACAATGCAATCAAATAAAGTTCATTGACCATATTCTGACCTGTGAACTTATCAAACTTTACATACGGGTACCCCATCAAATGTAACCAGCATCTTTCAAATAGGGAGCACACCACAATGTTGTGAGTACTGTGCTTATCAGAGCACATTCATTAACCTTTAACCCTTTAACCTTATCAGACTTCACATAATAAGATATTCGAAATTTACTGACATTCTTAGGTTACGTCGATATCTGAAAAGGGGGATTTCACGTAACTGCTATAATCAAACGACATATTAAAAAAAGTCTAGGTGTAAAAAAAAAATAAAAAATAAAAATGAAGGAGCTGTGTATTACGATCGAAAGTATTGACTGATTGATTGATTTTATTTCCGCAAAATAAAAATATGTACATCACTTCTTATTGAATAATACAAAGAAATTATCACAAAGGTACATGAAACTGCGGCTGGATAGCCCTACTCAGCTTCGCCCTCATGGTGGAGCTGTTCTACCGAGGGGTCCAGAAGAAAATACACTCGGTATCTGAAATTAACATGCAAACTTATATCAACAAAAAGTACACTAAACAGAATTAAAATAACATCCTCTACTACCCTACAGTTATACGAACACTATTACCATGATGGCAATAAGCCAAATCAAGTAATTTAACAAATGTGTACATCTACGCTTCAATGAAATAGAAGAAAAAGAAAAAAAAATACATCTACAAATATACTCAAATTAAAAATTTGACACTATTATATAAACACGATCCTCTATAACTAAAAGACTTACGGCAGTATTGAGTTTTGGGTTTTGGAAGAACAAGAGTACCAACAGAACGAAGATTATATGGCGTATCGGAAAATCTAAACATCTCTTTTAAATACAATGGAGAAATATTATTTACGGCCTAAATGTCATGGAATACAAATGATCTTTGCGCCGGGATTCTAATGTTTGAAGGTTCATCAGTGTATGAATTTCTTGATTTGAGACATATTTATAAGGGTTCACTCGAAGAATTATTCTCAGTGCCCTATTTTGTAATTTTTGTAATCTATCTGTGTGTTTTACCGCCGATGATCCATTAATAATATCGGCATTATCAAATAATGGGAGAATGAAAATTGTATATATCGATTTCAAAGTTGAACTATTTACATAACTGCGTAAACGGCCCAGAAATTTCACCATTTTAACGATATTCTTACACATTGTGTCTATATGCATATCCCATTTCAGCTGTTGATCAATCATAACACCGAGGTATTTCACAACATCCTTCTGTTCTATTCTATTTCCAGAAATAAATAATTTTAATTTATTACATTTACTTAAATTATAACGAGAACCCAGTAACATACATACTGTTTTTTTCACAATTTACACTAATCTTATTTAAACACTAATCTTATTTAAACACATCCATTCATATATGTTCTGCAGGTCAGAATTCAATACACACTCTATTTCATTTACACTTTTCCCCGAACAATACAACACTGTGTCATCTGCATATAAATTTACTTTACATCGTTCAATATAGTCAACCAAATCATTGACATAAATGATAAACAGCAGTGGCCCGAGAATTGAAACCTGAGGCACACCGTGATCAACTTGTTGTAATCGTGATTTTGTCGAGTTTATCTGAGTGCAAATATGTCGTCTCTTCAAATAACTTTCGAACCATTTTAGACTTTCCTTCGACACCCCTATTTTACATAGCTTCTTAAAGCAAATCTGTGTCCACAGTGTCGAACGCTTTACGTAGGTCAATAAAGACTGCACCGACATAGCAACCGTCATCTATGGCCCGATACCAGTCATCCGTGACCTTTAACAATGATGTGACAGTTGAGTGTCTTGACCGAAATCCAGATTGTTCCTGGTTCAATATGCTATTATGTTTTAAGTAGAGAGACAGCTGTGACTGGACGATCTTTTCCAGAACCTTTGAGAGAGGTGAAAGAATTGAAATCGGCCTATAATTGTTAGGCAGGGATTTGTCTCCAGATTTAAAAACTGGTATTATTTTTGCACATTTCCACCGATGAGGAACGATGCCCTCTAACAGTGACCGATTAATAAGGTAAGTAAGTGAATGCACTATGCCAGATGCAGATAATTGTACAATTTTAACTGAGAGACCATCTAGACCAGTTGACTTTTTCGCTTTGAGTCCTTTGATGACTTTAAGTACCTCTTCCTCATTTACTACATGCAGAGTCAAACTTGATTGTGTTGAAACTTCATTTACAATACATCGTTGTACATGAGGAATTTGTGATGCCAGATTTACACCAATGTTTGCAAAATAATCATTAAAATCATTAACTCGTGCAATATCATCATCGACTGAATCAGGCGACTTAGGTCTACTGCCTGATGAGGTTAATTCCCTCAACACATCCCATGGTTGATTTTTTGGCCTAGATTTTTCTGTCAGCCTCTTTTTATAGTGATTCTTTTTCGATTTCCTAATCAGAGAAGTAACTTTGTTTCTTATCATCTTGTATTCTTCCCATAATTCATCATAATTAGCTTCTAAAATATGTTTATGATTTTCATCATTTCCATCCAAAATACGCATATGTACCTTTTTAGCTTTTCCTTTTAACTTATCTCGTTTTCTCATTAATACAATAATCTCCTTAGTCATCCAGGGTGAGTATTTATTCCTGACACGTGTCTTTCTCACTGGCATGTGTTTATTCACTACCTCAAGGAAAAGCTCTTCCCACACTTTAACAGCATCATCAAGGTTTGAAGTATCTTCTGCAATACTCCAGTTTTGGTTTCTTAAATCATCAAAATACAATTCAGTATCTATATTTGTCATTTTCCTGTATATTATCGTACGCGGGTTACATTTAGTAGTTTTGCATCTCCATAACAAATAAGACATCGAGTGGTCGCTCAGACCATTATGAATGACACCATACGTACTAACCATCTCTGGATTGTTTGTAAGGATATGATCTATCAAACTCATTGAGTTACGCGTGATTCGTGTAGGTTCCGTAACATTGATTTCATGCAATGCAAAAATATCATGAATTTGTTTTAACATTCTAGTTTGTATTGACGGTGGCGTTTTTAATAGATCACAGTTTAAATCGCCCATGATAACAATATCAGTATTAAAAGAATCAACAAAAGTCAGGAATTGTTCATACAAATCAAATGTATCATTTCCAATGTTTGGCGGTCTATACCATGTAACAAATGTAATTGCCTTTTCATAATCAAACCTTATTTGGATTGGTATTACTTCAAGGTTTGTTATGTATGGATGATTTAACAATTCATATTTCATATCATCTCGTATATACACTGCAACGCCACCTCCATTTCTATTTCGGTCTTTGCGAATCAGATTATAGCCTTCAACTTTGAGCTCATTATCCGAGACAGAATCATCTAACCATGTTTCATTTAGAGATAAGACTTGCACATCATTTTCGAGTAATATACACCTATCTCACATAAATTTCGTAGTAAGCTACGGATATTCAACTGTAAAATCTTGACACCTTTGCCCTTCAGTTCTGCAAAATGTAATGAATTTTTTACTGGAGAATGAATTACAGGCCTGTATTCCATTTTCATCATTATCAGATAGTTCATCATTATCAGATAGTTCATCATTATCAGATAGTTCATCATTGATACTCTGTTCTTCTACTGAAGTGTTCAACGGAAGGCAGGTAAATTGACACTTTGAACATTTCCAGTTCCAGAACTCAACATTTGGATTATCATAATCTTTAACACATATACCAGCACATTTTATGTGTAGCCACTGAGAGCATCGTGTACACTGAATTCCCTTTTGATTACTTCGAACAGATTTTTGACAACCAACACACGGATACTTGGGTCCCATAAAAATAACAAAGGGGGCTTCCTTTCTTTTACTGCAATAAAACTGCTTTACAGAAAAAAAAAAGAAGGGGGGGGGGGGTCTTAGAGTCTATTTAGGTCTTCCTTGTCATGAACTTGTCGTATCATTGTTCCACCGTTCGTAGTTGGGACCAGCACTAGGATGCGACCGTCTGACGACCATGCGGCTTTGACTTGTGGTACCCTTTTCGCAGATTGGAGAAGTTCGGAGTTTTGTTTCGTGAGGTTTTCGTCGATTCCGATCCCTGTCCCTTTCAAACGTCGTCGCTGTGACATGACCTCGCTACGTGTCCCGTACGTTGTGAATTTCACGATGATCGGTCTCGTAGGTGTTTTGCGACGATTGTTGCCTCCGCTTTTTTCCAGCCCTTGTCGCGGTTGGATACGATGCGACCTGTCGATGTCATCAGCCTTCAATTGGATGCCCAGGTGTCGGGAAAATATGCCGCGGACTACCTCTGTTGTGTTCTCCGACTTTGATTCCGGTACTCCAAATACCATCAAGCAATTGCGTCTGGAGTATTGTTCCAAGGTGTTCAGATTGTCCTGCAGTTTCTTGACGACAGAAGCCTGTGTTTCAAGATTCTTTGTGAGAGAAGACACCTCCTTTGTCCTCTGATCGAGCTTGGACTCCAAATCTATTATCTGCCCCTCGGTCTTTTCAAGTCGATCAACGAACTCTCCACGCTTCTTTTCAATGGCCTTACAAACAGCTGACTCAATTGCCTCTACGAAAGCCTTGCTCTGAAAAGATTCTTTGACTATGTCACGAGCAATCTGCTCTATTTGTTCGACCGTAGGCTTCGATGTCTTAGACATTGTTCGGTTTCAAGACAAGATGGCGTCGAAAGAAAGCACACAATGTCAACGTGGCATATGAAACACTCAACCAAAACACTATATGTATTTCATACCGACAAGAACCACAAAACAAGAGTTGAAGTGTAAAATGCCACACGAAGTATAAAGCGGACTTGATCGTAGCGGTATGTATCAAACCATTTTAAAGTCGGGGCTCAACATTCTTGTCGCAAACTTCAATCAAGTGGCGAAGTCGAAAGATCGCAACATGTGGGACTACACATTCAGATATGTGACGCTGGACTTACTCAGTTTGTCAGCAAAACTTGCTATTTCAGACGCAGAACATGTCTCTCGATATCCAGCTTGTGGTAGATTTGTTCACATTTTTATCCCACAGGAGCACAACGACCGTCCAGGTTGAAATGTTATAGAATAGGAGAGATTTAGATGAAAATATCACCACTTATGTCTCATCACGTCTCACCACGTCTCACCACGTCTGCTATCGTTCTACACTTTTGATCTGAAAATACTCTAAAACGTGTCCATCCCAGCAAATCTCATGAGCGAGGTAAGTTTTTGGTAGACTCTCAATATACTACAAGCAAATTCCAAATGTTGGAAGATAAACTCTTTCTTTAAGTTTAAACCTGCAGTTCTGTGTCAAAACATTTCAATTTGTGAGCTGTTTTCGGAACTAATCTTCTATCAATTTTTGTGTACTAGTTCTAGAAGTTATCTAGGGGGGTCTCGGGGGTTCCCCAGAGGGTGGGGGGGGGGGGGTGGGTTCAGCCGGGAATGTTAAAAGGAAGTTCTGTTTCAGCGGTATTTAAAGAGGGGTTGAAGGTTCATGAGGCTCCGCCTTCAACTCATTAATATTAGTGGCGGATCCAGAGGGGGCGCGCGCCCGGTGCGCACCCTTTTTACTTGTTTTGTTAAAACAAAAGAAATAAAAAGAAAAAAATGGTGGGGGGAGGGGGGACGAGTGCACCCTCTTTAATGTAAAGGTTCCTCCCCTATACGGAATTCCTGAATCTGTCATTGAATATGATACGGTTATCGCCGATGCTGTGGGAAACCGCTCGTCGATGCCAGTACGCTGAGCACAGAACACTACGATATGACAACTTGCGACATTTTGGCATAATTGTTAATAGACTCTAAGTGTTAATTCATAAATCATTGTGTATCCAGTCAGATTGCTTTACAATCAGTTTCGACAGTTATCACACAAAATGAGAGATAGTGCATGCTATAATCGTAAGAAAAAGACACACCACCGCCACAGCGGCATATATTAAGCCGTATTTTTGACAGTGAGTCAATCTGTTCTCCCTATCGTCTGGTGAATTCGCCTCTAATAGTCTACAGGACTCTCCATCGACTCGCCCTGTTCTCAATCTCTGTGCGTCATCTGTGACATCATCGCCGTCATCATAGACGCGAGAGTGCGGGATTCTGTCAACGTTCATCACCGGAATGCTACCATAACTCCTTGTCTTTGACACTGTTTGGATGAACAACTTCTCCACACGGTGCGACGCAGTCCCGATTTGCAACACATGGAAAGCTGGGGAACGATTTTGCAAGTCGAAGAGTTTTTCGTATACTTTTCTCGAATCATCAGAAACTATTCCATAATGTCGCAGATCAGGCTCAATAATGTACACTTTGACGAAACCCAGAACGACCTTAATGTTTGGAGCTATTTTTTGTAGAAATTGCAGATAATTTTCGATTCGCTTCTGGCATTTCTCACACGGAGAGTAGTAAGAAAAGAGAAGGAATGTGTGTTCTTTACCGTCACTCATACAGCGAAGAGTTTTCAGCGAGTTTTCCATGATATCAAGTACGCGGCGCTCGGCGTGCCTGAACACTTGGCCCTCGCTGAAAGAGGTTGCCACTACGAATTTAGACGTGATCATACTACCACCGTCGTCCACAAATTCCTCTTTGATGCTACGCTCTTCCGTTTCACCTACAAAATCGATGGAAAATGCGGCAAATTGATGTCGATGATGCATGCGGAATTTCTCCACGAATGTTTCGTACAAACGCTGGAAATATAACTTCCAGCGATCCATGACTTAATAGCAGCTTCAAAATGTACGTAGCAAGATATCCATGGCCATTATATTATAAGTATTGTAATGTAATTATTGTAGACCGTACCAAAGATCGTTACGATCTATGACCCTACTATCATACGCACGAACTCGTCGTATGAACTCGTCGTATGAACTCGAGTACAAAAATGCAGCACACACTGTTGTACAAGTACTGTATTTCAAAGCGTGTTGATGCTTACAACATGCCGGGGAATCCCACGGTGTTCAATGATTCTATGTGAGGAAGGCTCTTCTCCCGCGAGACAAAGGCGAGCTCGATCTGTAGCGATCGATCGATCCATACCACAGTCATTTTCCCGCGAGAAGCCAATGGGCCGAATGCATAAAACAAGTAATTGCTTGTAAGCAATTGCTTCAAGCAAAAGCACAAGCTCGTCTAGCAAAAGGTCTAGCTCAAGCAATTGCTTAAATCTATATGCATAAACTTTTGCTTATGCTATTACCTTTTGCTTGTCCCGCACAAGCAATTGCTTTTCAACAAAAGGGACTTCACGCCTGTGCGAACACAAGAACAAAGGCGAGTGTGACAGCATGTACTAGTATTTGAAAGGGCATGTGTGTGAGGAAACATATCCTGACATAGCAGAAGAGCTATGAAATGCACATACAAACACATACACACACATCTATACACACACACGTATTACTGGCTGATTCCCATCACTGCGGCTTATAGTAGCCCGGATCTGCCAGATCGCACGCGGAGAGAGGTCTCCTTGCTCTCCACCGAAGTCAGACATCCTGATTTTCATCACATTTTGCGTGCTAACCACTGGACATTCCCGGTGTTGAAATGAAAAAGTGTCTTACACTACTCAAGAGTAATTTCTTGTAGATTTATACCACTCCTTCACAAGTGTGGTCTTTCTTTCATGAATATGAAAATGATTAAAAAAAGGGAACGTTCCGGTTAAGCAAAAGCTATCAAGCTCATTTTACAGAGCTTGGAAAATCGTAAGCAATTGCTAGCAAGAACTAGCAAAAGGTACGTTTTATGCATACGTTTTTAAGCAAATGCTTGGTCTCTAAGCAATTGCTTGAGGGCAGCAAGCAATTGCTTGTGCTTGCTATAGCAAAAGCTTCTGCTCGCAAGCAATTGCTTGTTTTTATGCATACGGATTCGAGTAAAAGGCTAGCACAAGCAATTGCTAGCGTTTATGCATTCGGCCCATTGAATGCGCACCTAAGATGGATCCGCCACTGCTGTTTTACAACTGACAAAATTGCAATTAAACAGCAATCAAGTTCGCAGTCATCCAGACATTCACTGCTGATACTGAAACATGAAACAGATTCGAACGTGCACCGGTCATTCCGCAGGTGGGTTACCTCCGTGCGTATCAATCAGGGTATTAAAGTACCATTCAGTGATCGGTCGACAACTGGTGACGGAAAATCGAATATTGCGTGGAAATCCCGTCGCCCGTCTGCTATTTCAACGGGAAAATGAATAAAATATAAATATCTTATTTTCAACTGAAAGTGGAACACGGGATAATGGATTTGCTCTGAATTCCTGTTTTCCGTGTTTCATTATGAGGAAATGTCGAAAAATGACTCAAAATCCTATTTTCTCAATATTTCATAAAATAGGAAATGGAAAACAGGATATCGGTTCAATATTCGTTTTTCCATTTTCCATTTGCAACGAGCGACGGGATATTGAAGACCGCCCCCAACGTCCACTTTATTTCGACACATAAATCAGTGGTAGCGGTTCGGTATTATTCGGCGTCTAGAAGAAGAAGACTATACCTTGGCTACGCTATGCTACGCACCTCACCAAACCAAGGAGGTACTAGGCCTCCTTGACCAAACTATCCAGCAGGCACATGTAGCGACGTGCTTTGCTGCGAAACGACAAGTTTGAAGAGACTTCCGACCGTAATTATGCGATAATTCAATCTACGGAAAACCTTTTTCTTCTCCGACTGAAACTGAGATGAATTAAGAAAATAATTTCAGAAGAAATCCTCGATTTTCAACAACTTCACCAATCACAATGTCGGTGAAAACGGAGAAAGGAGCTGCGTTTCCCTTTTCAATGTGCTAGGAGTAGGACCAGGATTGTGATTTTGTTTTTCCTGTTACTCTTTATATGACTGCTCTCGGTTGCTATGACACACAGATATATATATATATATATATATATATATATTTTTTTTTTTTTTTTTTTGAGGGGGGGGGGGGGCGAACACCATTCACCACAGTGATATATTTCAGTTCGTAGGTTCAATTGAATGGAATTTAAGATTATTTTTTATACAGTTTGATTTATGATTGATTGATTTATATTTAGTTTTGTTTCCGATCCAACCTTATTGTCCCTGGGTTTCAGACTTTATGTGTAGGACATAACATTATAATTGATCCAGTATGTCACTGTTTTTGCTTTTGTTTTTGGTTGGGGTTTTTTAGTCATTCTTCACAAAACCCAATAGCATTTATGAATTTCGGTGCATAACTTGTTAATTGCACAGTGGTGTATATGTATTACCACTTAAGGATTTTCATATAGAGAAAACATTGGGTCATGGAGTGTCAGGTTAACGATACACGAAGCTAAGGTTTTGAAATCATTTCTTTTTTTTACTTTTATTGTGTATCTAAGATGGTTTGGGTATGTTGATGATACCTGGTATCGTGAATTTGTTGTCTGACGGTGATTTTTTTTTTTTTTTTTTTTGGGGGGGGGGGGGATGGGGGCAGAGGTTTTGGGTCATCGGATAGGATTTGGGTGCTAAGAATATATTATTAGTTAGCAGTGCAGTTATATTTGTTTTTGTGTTGTTTTTTTTCAGAGATGTACTCTGATAACACTTTTTTTTTTGTATACTGGAGTGACTTTTTTATGGGGGGGGGGGGAGAGGAAGGACGAATACCATTCCCACAATGATATTTCTATAGTTTTTATGTACAATAATTCACCTGGTGTATACATGCTCAATTTGAAATTATTTGTATTATTATCTACTATTATTATTTTTTATGTTTGTGTCTTCAAGTACTTCTTGACGTGCTTCCTTCAGTTGAGTTTGATTGCTTTTTTCCAACCCGGCAACATAGGGAAGCTCACCATGAGGGAAAACCTGATTAGATTCACAAATTTATACACAAAACACAACACACCAAATGAAACCCTCTGTTGGTTGTGATTCATCCCTTTTCTCACCTTTAAGTTCTTTAGATGCCCCTTCTTTTCTTGCTTTTTCATGTGATCATTTCATTTCAATTTCATGTGATGGTGCATGTCCAGAAGTAACCACTAGGTGGACCAATTATGTAAATCGAATCTTATAAGTTTCGAATTTTACCCCGAGGCCTCGATCCATGTCAAGCTGCTGCTTACGATAGCGGTCTCCTGCTTAAATTCTGTTATTGTTAATGTCTAAAAATGCTCAAACCTAAACTCAATTCATTCGGATCCCCCTCTTTTATTTTTGTTTCTGAAATTCGTTTATTGTAACGACATGACACATTTCTGAATGAATAATCAATCATCATTTAGATAATTTACAACTGTTAATTCCATACCGATTTCCTTCTGAACATTGTGTGTGTGTGTGTGTGTGTGTGTGTGTGTGTGTGTGTGTGATGCTATACGTCTCATACATCGAATAATGTCATTTTCATATAGTGTATATGTACTTTGAATTAATTGTAAGACAGTATGCTAGCTTATGCATCGTATAATGTTAATTGCTAGATATATGTATTCTTTTGTTATGTGTGATTTGGGAAAAGGCAGAAATAAAACCAAACCAACAAACCAAAATAAAACCTATACCATAATGCGAGTAGGGAGCCTATGACTGTACAAAAAAGAAAAATCTCAATCATAATACACTAAACAAAAAGAAGCATAAAAAGAAGGGGCAGCTAAAGGAACATAGTGCGAAAAGAGGTGAATCATAACCAATAGAGGATATCATTTGGTGTATATTTTGTGTAGAATATGATTTAATCTCAGGTGTTTGCATATGATAAGAAAAATATACAGGTAAGCTTAAAGGGGATGGCTAGTAACTGATCAGTGGGAATCAGTGGAAATGCTGGGAGATGATTGTTCCAATCCTTATGGGATTCATTCAAGAGTTCATTGTATATCTATTGTTGTGTGAAAATGATTTGCTTCAAAACGGTCTCATATTCAAGTAATGTGCAGTTTAATGCTTCCAGGTTAGCGTCCCTGGTCAGTGACGGTGCATTAATCTCCACATTACTTGAATATGAGACCGTTCTGAAGCAAATCATTTTCACACAACAATAGATATACAATGAACTCTTGAATGAATCCCATAAGGATTGGAACAATCATCTCCCAGCATTTCCACTGATTCCCACTGATCAGTTACTAGCCTTCCCCTTTAAAACGAAGTATGATGAATCGCAATGGTCTGTTTATTTAACAATACACAAACTAAAAACAGAGTCTGTATAATTATGTAGAACTGCTGACTAGATTTGAAAATGAGTAGGGTCTATAGTGAATAATTTACCAGTTCCACCTCCCCTTATACCATACCACGGTGGGCTTTCAACTTTAGAACAGTCACTAACGCGGAAAGCTATACACACATAGTATTATAATGTATATTCTTCCTGTTGTCCTGGTCCTGGCAATTGAAAAGGGAAACGCAACTCCTTTCTCACGGTTTTCACTGACATTACGATTGGTGAAGTTGTTGAAATTTGAGGATTTCATCTGAAACTATTTTCTTATTTCATCTCAGTTTTATTCGGAGAAGAAAAAGGTTTTAGCTGACAGGGCAATCCTTCCCATGAGTGGGGAATGAATTAATGAAATCAAAAATAATAAAGAGGAAAAAACTGTCTTTGTTTAATCATGTATGAGGGCTTGTGAGTTGTCTCGGATTCACTGTTGGACATGTATCCTTGATTGAATCAGTTAATTATTCTATAAAAGGTACCTATGAACGGTATGTTACATTAAATGATCTGTCATGACCAGCCAGGTGGTAGGCTTATAGTGGACAGTCGATAAGACAAAATAGAATGTGGTCGATCTTATCATGGTCCACCTGGTGGTCACTTCTGGACATGCACGATCACATGAAATCGAAATGATATGATCACATGAAAAAAAGGGACAGCCAAAGGAACATAATTATGGTAAGAAAAGAGGTGAATCATGACCAACAAAGGATCTCATCTGGTGCATATTTTGTGTAGAGAATGATATATTATAATTATAGATTTGTTAATCTACTCTTAGATGTTTGCACATAATAAGAAACAAAAATTGAGGATTTCATCTGAAACTATTTTCTTATAGTTAATCTCAGTTTCAGTCGGAGAAGAAAAAGGTTTTCCGTAGATGGAAATATCGCATAGTTACGGTCGGAAGTCTATACAAACTTGTCGTTTCTCACCCCCACCTCCGCATGTTTCTCAGCAGAGCACATCGCCGCAACAAAACTACATCCTGGCAGTATCTGCTGGATAGTTATTGACATTACTAGTGCGTGTACACCAGGGGGGTGTTTCATCAACGATTCGTCGGAGGTTTTCACCGACAAATTTGCTATCAGCCAATCAGACGCAAGGATTTCAGTAGCTGCTACTGAAATCCTTGCGTCTGATTGGCTGATAGCAAATTTGTCGGTGAAAACCTCCGACGAACTCGTTGATGAAACACCCCCCTGAGGTGCGTAGCGTAGCCAAAGGTATAGTCTCCTTCTTCTAGACGCTGAACAATACCAAATCGCTACCACTGATTTATGTGTCGAAATAAAGTGGCCGTTGGGGGCGGTCTTCAATATCCCGTCGCTTGTTAATGTTGCAAATGAAAAATGGAAAAACGAATATCGAACCGATATCCTGTTTTCCATTTCCTATTTTTTGAAATATCACGAAAATAGGAATTTGAGTCATTTTTCGACATTTTATCATAATGAAACACGGAAAACAGGATTTCAGAGCAAATCCATTATCCTGTGTTCCATTTTCATTTGAAAATAGGATAATGATATTTTATTCATTTTCCCGTTGAAATAGCGGACGGGCGACGGGATTTCCACGCAATATTCGATTTTCCGTCACCAGTTGTCGACCGGTCACTGAATGGTACTTTAATACCCTGATTGTATCCCCACTCCCTGCGCTTTGGATCCCATGGGCCACGCAACGCACTTCTGTTCGTGTATGTCAACAGGGAGTTTTCGATTGGGTGAACGAGAAGGACGTGCCGCCGAGCGCAACCGTACGTCAAGGCGTCACGTCTGTACGTTGACCCGCTGCTAAAACACATTTCGATTTCGGGCGCCGGCGTCACGTCTCGTGGCGTGTGCAGGTGGCAACCTGTGCCTTGCGTGCATATATGCGGAATTTGTGACTTGTTTCTATACTTAAAATATTTATTTTGTCTTTGACTAGATGCGTATCCTAGGAGGAATTATGTGGATTTTAAAACATGATGCATGGTTAGACTACAAGGCAAATGCACCGCTGCACTATGCCAAAGCACCGAGATCTGTTTGCGTACAGCATTACGTGTTAATGCATGTGTGGGACTACGGTATACGCAGTTGCAAAGTGCGAAACAGTAAAAGCGGGCAAATAAAGTAGGTACCAGAGGCTGTAGTTTGTATGTCAGCGCTGCTGCTGTGACGTATCAAGATCATAAGCTTCCATGTAATTAGAATATAAGTAGTCTCTCGAAAGAAAATAGAAAATTAACAGGTGAACTGAGCACGGATTTCCCGAGAGTCATTGTGCTCTTTCGCACAATTTTCGTCTATCGCAAGAGGAGTGTGACGTCATAGCAAGGTGGGTTGAGCGCGGGGCAACCGATTTGGGTGGACGGTGTATGGCACGCCAGAGGGGAATCAAATATTTATGTTCGACAAAAACTAAAAAACCATTTCATCAAGTAAAATTTCATTCAACAAAAATATATTCGACCAAATATATATTTGATAAAAGATATATTCAATAAAATATGTATTTGACAAAAATATATTCAAACAAAATATATATTTGACAAAAAAATATATAGGTTTGACCAAAATATATATTTCACCAAAATATATTTGACCAAAATTATATTTGACCAAAAATATATTTGACCAAAAATATATTCGACAAAATATATATTTCACCAAAAATATATTTGACACAAAATATGTTTGACCCAAAATATATTTGACCAAAAAATATATCTGACGAAAATATATTCGACAAAATATATTCATTTCAACAAAAATATATTAGACCCAAAATATATTTGACAAAAAGTGTTTTACATACATGGCTTTCCATACTTTCGAAAAAAAAAAAAATCATTCGATGAACGAAAAACCATTCCATGAAAATACATTTCATGAGCTGAAATACGTTTCATGACAAAATACGTTCGACAAAACGAGTGCGCAATATTCGCTGTGTACCAAGCTGGCCCATGCGACTTGTCTACATGCAGCGCAACACGTACGCATGCATACACTGCACGTGTACCATGCATAGCACACTACAGCTAGCTAGCCCGTCATCGGCGCGGCGCAGTGCGCCGCTGGCCGCCGCGGTGGGATGCTCGATCTAGTGGTGGGGTTTGAGCGCGGTAGCTTTCGCGATTTCGATGTCGATCTAGCTCAAGACTTCACGCATGGGCCATGGCTTCCACTGTTCTGAAAGTGGGAGTAGGAATGATCCCGCCATGGCGTTATGCAAAAGATTCAGCACAGCTTATCTACGCCTTTGCCAGTTGGCGAGCGCGAGATCGGGATCAGGTCGTGGCCGTGGCAGAGCAACATCAGCGGTAACCGCATGCAGCAGTGACCCCAACACGTTACTGGTTACAGCGCCCCGCGCCGGGGTTACATCATCACAATACAAATACACGTACAACCAGTTAATGGTACATAGTATTTCATCACATCATCACTATACAACCAGCTATATACCTCATCACTATACAACCAGATACATACTTCATCACTACAACCAGATACATACTTCATCACTACAACCAGATACTTCATTTGATGAATCTTAAAGTCTGATTGGTTAAGAATTGGGGCACACAGTCAGCAATTACCTGTAGTTCCCACAGTACCCAAACTGACCCATATTATACTGAACTGCCCTCTTGATTTGTAGCAGCACATTCATATGCACATGTAGGGTAAGCACTTGGCTTCAATAGTGAGAGAGGTGACCAATATCCAATACGATTGCAATGCACGTGAAATGGCAGCGCAGATGTGTGAATTGGCTATCCAAGAGCTATTGCCATCAACCTACTAAATTTTCATACAATTTTCTTCATTATATAATACATGTATGTACAGATATGAACTGCTTTCCTTCAAGGCAGTTGTTACTATCGGTGCCCCTGTAAGGTTCCTTGGGTCATAGCACAGAGCCGAGATCCCTCGTGGTAATGATATCAACAATTCCCCGAAGAGCAGTCCATATTTGCACTCTAGGAGATTGTCATTACAAACTTCATGTCTGAATAGATGGGAGAAGTGTTGTGTGGTGGTTAGTAGAGGTGCCATTGAACTACGGCAAACATATTCCATATGTAGTATCAAAATGTCAATAAATGTTTGTAGAATGTTGAAGGAATTGAACTACAGTCAACCTTGCCCATGTCGAATCTATTTGGACTGAAGAAATAGCTTCGATCAGAGAAAATTCAACTAATGAAGGGATTAAAATTAATAGAATGTACCGGTATTGAGGACTTGAAAAGGACCTTTGACTTGGGTGATTATTTGACTTATGCGAGGCCAGCTTAAGCAAGGTTGACTGTATTTTCATTTGTGTTGGAACTTTTGCAGCAGTTATCAAAGAATGAATAAAACTGGATACAAATATAGAATCCATGTTATAAAACTTGCAAGGATAATACACTAATTTCATCACAATCATAGTCATGGATTGAAAAGGAACACAATCCATGCTATTATGTGCCAAGTTTTTTTTTTTTTTTTTTTTTTTTGTATGTGAGGGTGTGTGTGTGTGTGTGTTTTCATTTGATTGCTCTTATGGTTTGTTCACTTATAGGTCTCCATACTTTCAACACTGTTATTATTCCTCGAGTACTAGTAGTATGTTGCACTGCATCTTGTATGAAAAAAACAAACACCAAAACCTCTAATTTTGCAGTCATTCACCTGGAGCACATACATTTGTACTGTACTCTTCTGAGCAGCAGTAAACTAATTTGCCCATTTACAATGAACTGGTTGTTTCCAGTCGCACAACTTACAATATATATAGAAAACTTACAGTTTGTGGGATGGCGTCATTCAGTTGTGTACACAGCTATATGATGTACGTAGTAACTATCTCACTTTTTCAGTCATAAATTTATCTTGTGTATCATTCATCCACTCACGCATTCAATCACTCCTTTCACTTTGTATGCCAAGTTAACAAGGAAAGATATTCGTGCCATACCAATCACAAGATGGAAATTTAATTGCAGTCATTAACAATTCTGGACATAAAAGAAATACAAAGTCTATGTAAATAACACTGTATATTCAAATTGGCTTGCCATTATTCAACAAGACAGCTCGCACTGCTGTTGTATGTATTCCACACAACCTCCTAAAGAGCTCTGAACCACACTGCTTTCACAGTAGTTTGGGTACAGTCTCTTTGTTATCAGTCCATATTTTCCATTCACAACAGACCCAAGAGATGTCACCTGTTAGGCCACACAGTTTTGGGGGATAAATTGTTTCCTGTCATGAATCGCCCACTTATGGCCAGAAGTAACAAGATTTCAGAGGCTGAACTTATTTCACAGATGAGCCAGCAGGCAGTATTTCTAACATTATGGCATTGTTATTTCATGTTACTGAGTAAGATCTGAATATTACTGAGTACATGTATTACCAGGTAAAATTTGTATGCTTACCGTTATGTTGCAAAAGTTGCATCGCAGATTACAATTTGCACTGAAATAACCCCCATATTTCTCCTGTTGAAACATGAGAGATATTGAAACATACATTTTCTTCATCAGGCACTCACAGATAAAACATAATAACATATGATAACCAATAATTACAGTATATAGCGCCTTTTCAAAAAAGACTAGAAGCACTTCAACAATTACAACACTGATCCACTTACAATGTAACATGTAGGGGGCTCGTAGGCATGGCACATCCAGTCAATATTTGAAATATTACACTTTGAAAAGTTGCAAGTAATTAATGCAGGTTTGATTTGTGGTAAACGGGACAATGCGCTATTATTGCGTCAGTGCGCTAGGGCGCGTTGTGACCATGCCAATGACGCAGCTTGTGTGCGGTTGGCATCGTTGGCATGGGCACAACGCAACTTTTATTTTTATGAGAATACACAAAGACACAGAGACGCAGATTCAATTCATTTTTATATCTACTTCAGAGACATTTGGACGTACTTTTTGTGCCAGCGTCTCGGTACATATTTTGTATATTCGTTACAAGCACTACGTACACGATAGCTGCAGAAACCCGGAGTTTAACGTAATCATTATATCGACAGACTGGTGAGTAAAACCCTTTCGATATAATATTATTATGATTCTTCTACTTCTTCTCCTTCTACTTTTTTCTTCTTCTATTACTACTTCTTTATTAAGTCAAACTGGAATTGCTGTTAAACGTGAATTATTGTATGAAAACAAAATATTGAGTTAATGATATATGAAATTTATATCTATTGCAAAGTGAGACACTGTTTGAAATCACTTCATTTGTGAAATAGTCATTGTTATAAATAATTGTAAAGTTTGACAATTATTTATGCTTGTTTACCCTTTATAGGGGCTGTTTTGTTTCCCTAATAAAATCTATGCAACGTCAACTGGAGACTATCAGCGTCATCATTAATCCCGGCTTACAACAAATGGTGTCAGGAGTGGGATCTGATGACAGCCTGACGGAGTGATCCACTTTATCTAGTTGAGGAGCCGATCGGAACCCTGAGGGATGACAGCCTCGAGTCTGACGGGAGATTACGTTCCGAGGAGTCAGAAGTCAACGCTACTTCTTCGCCGAGTCGACTGATTGACTGCATGAGAATCGACGTGTACGGAAGTAAGAACTGTGCCGTGGACTATTTATTTTGATTACGCCATCGTATGATACTGCCAGTATTTAAGTACGTGTAATATTTTAGATCATTTCGGCTGTTTTTGATTTAGTGTCAATGTACCGTACTGCTTATCATATATTTATGGTTACCAAGGCACGTTCTGGTTTATTTTTAGTGAGTAACGTATATCCATAGCACTGCAGTTGTGTGTTCTCTATAACAAGTAGAAATCATGAGTCAAGGTGAAGGTGACACTGGTTTCGCTAATGTGGAGATGATGGCTCGAGTTTTTAAGAGAGCCATGGGTTTCGGGGGTATTCTGCCACCTGGTCGATTGGCAAAATTCAAGGGGAACCCACAAAGAAACGGTGATATCTCTCTCAATGAATGGCTAGATGAATTTGATGACGCAACGAGTGGTTTGGGCTTAAGTGAAGAGGAGAAAGCGAAAGTATTCGTCGATCATTTGACTGGCGCGGCAAAAGAGGAGATCGCATGTCTGCCGGAAAGCGCAAAAGGGAAAATCAAGGAGATGAAAGAGGCTCTGCGGTTGTGTTTCGGCCATCATGAAAGCTCACACTCCCTCAGTACTATCTTCCATAGTCGCACACAACAGGAAGCGGAAACGTTGGCAGATTTCAGTCGCGCACTCAAGAAGCTGTACTCGAAGATGGAAAACGCAGCGGTAACGCAGGAAGAATCAGTTGCGCTCAAACAGTTGAGAGATAAATCTCTCTGTGAACAATTCGTTCAAGGAGCAAGAGAGGTGTGGGTGAGGCGAGAACTCCGTCGAATATACCTTGCAAACGAGAGAACGCCCTTCGATGACATGAGAAGAGAGGCTCTTCTCCTTTTCCAAGAAAGACAGGAACCGGAAGCCAGACGAGTTCGTGTAAGAGAGACTGTCGTCGAGGAATGTGCCGTTTCATCGCTTCCAAAGTTGTCTGACGTGTTAGACCAGCAACGACATCTTATCCAAGAAGTTACCCACATGAGAGATGAAATGTCGGGACTCCGCTCTATGGTACAAGGCTTGAAGTCAAACAGACCAAGACGCAAACCATTGTCTGAGGTGGTCTGTTATAAGTGTAAACAGACTGGCCACTACAAGAGTTCGTGTCCTGAAATGGCAAATCAGTCAGAATCAGGGTCTTCTGTTCCGGGTGCAAGATATACTTCGGGAAACTAGATTTCTCTGTCGTTGCGGGCAAAACGACAGAGAGTGTTGACGCAAGGCCCATGGCAAATATGAACAATGTACATGTTGATACAGGGAACATTGATTTGAGTCGCCAAGATGAACACAGGCCCATTACTTTACAAGAATTGTTGATATCTCCAAGTCCAAGGACAGTGGCGGAGATAGGTGATGTAAGTATTGGTTGCATACTGGACACAGGCGCAGAGGCTTCCCTTATTCCAATGCAGATCTATCAGTCGAGGCTGGAGACGTTAGGACCAATTGGAAAGTTAGAGTCCTCCGTTAAGATTGTTGGCGTGGAAGGACGTGGAATTCCAGTTGAAGGATACGTCAAGGCCCCGGTGAAAGTTGGAGAACATAAAGCCATGGTTGGATTTCTCATTGTAGATCAACAGATCATAACCGGAACAAGACAGGAAGATTATCCTATTTTATTAGGATGTAACGCTCTTCGAGTACTTCTTGGTAAAGAAGACAGAGATGACGATTTGAGCATAACCATTCAGAGCCTGATGATGCCACAGAAGAATAAAAGAGGGACTCAAAGTGGAACAAAAAGGATGGATGTTGTTACTGGAGCAACACTAGAGGTTATTCCTCCCATGTCAATTTGGACCCTGCGATGCTGTCTTCGTAGTAACTCGGAAGTTGAACCGGATAGATTGTGGTTGGTGGGATCTTCGGAACACTGTAAGCATCCATCTCTACAGACTGTCGAAGGATGTGTATCGGGACAACTGCCAATGGACATACTGGTAGTTAACAATGAGGAAAATGAGGTAATACTTGAACCACATACCGTCCTGTCAACTGCAATAGAACTTGATGCAAAAGAAGAGGTAATCACTCGTTCAAACGATGAGACTATTGAAGTAAATGTATCCGAAGTCTTTGTGGAAAATGACATGGAATCACGTGATACTTCAGAAGAAGTTGTCTTTGAACATGGAAGAGACAAAAATTTGCCACCTACACCTGGTGAGGAAAAGGAAAGTCATGCAGGGAAGTTTGCATTTGCTGATGGTTCGACTATAGATTTGCCAGATGGAGTCTGTCTGGATTCATTGAAGTATGATGAAGCATGTATGGTGGCGGAAATGTTGCATAACAATAGAGAAGCTTTTTCTTCTGATGACTATGACTTGGGATACTGCGATCTGATACCGCATGAAATCAAGGTAACCGATGGTAAGAATATCAGACTGCCATATAGGAGAATACATCCTCACCAGATGGAAGAGGTAAAAACCCTCTTACAAGATCTACTGGACAGGAAAATAATTCGCCCATCAGCCAGTCCATATGCTAGCCCGGTCGTGCTAGTACGGAAGAAAACAGGAGCACTCAGATTATGTATTGACTATAGACAACTGAATGCCATCACGATCAAGGACTCATTTCCCCTCCCCAAGATTGAAGAGAGTCTGGAAGCCATGTCAGGAGCCAAGTATTTCACATCCATGGACTTATCACATGGTTACTTTCAGCTGGCAATGAAAGAAGAGTCAATCCCTTTCACAGCTTTCCGTGTCCCATGGGGACTCTACGAGTTTCTACGCCTCCCACAAGGATTGTGCAACAGTCCTGGAACATTCCAACGCGTCATGGAACAGATATTTGGTGACATGAATCTACAACGATTAATCTTGTATTTGGATGATGTTTTGGTGTTCTCCAAGACGCTAGAAGAACATGTTGCCACACTGAATGAAGTATTCCAGCGTTTGATCAAACACGGGCTCAAGCTGAAGGGAAAGAAGTGCAAGTTGCTCCAGTCAGAAGTTGAACATCTTGGCCACATCATGAGTGCTGACGGCATAGCAGCTAATCCTGACAAAATCGCACGTGTCAAGAGTTGGCCGACACCAAAGTCAAGTAATGAGCTTAGTTCATTCCTAGGACTTGCTTCGTATTACAGACGATTTGTACCTCGTTTTGCAGAGATAGCAGCACCACTTCATCAGTGTGTGGGGAAACAGACATCTCGACGTAAAATCAACAAAAGACAAGCTCCTGACCTTGGTGAGGCACCGCTGGCCACCACTTTTCAATGGACAGATGAAGCCGAACGTTCCTTTCAAGCCCTGAAAGACGCGTTGTCTTCCCCACCTGTACTTGTGTACCCAAAGTTCGACAAGGAGTTCTTTGTAGAAGTGGATGCGTCACTCAAAGGACTCGGAGCATGCCTCTTACAATCCGACGAGGAGGGAAAGTTGCATCCGGTCGCATACGCTAGCAGAGGTTTACGCGGAGCAGAACGGAGGTATCCCGACTTTTCAAGCTTCAAGATTGAACTCCTAGCACTGAAGTGGGCAGTGACAGAAAAGTTCAAAGGATATCTTCAATACGCTAAGTGCACAGTCTTGACTGATAACAATCCCTTGGTACACTTACAGACCGCACAACTTGGAGCAACTGAACAGAGATGGGTAGCACAATTAGCACCATTCAATATTCGGATTCAGTACAAACCAGGTCGACTCAACACCTGTGCAGATGCGTTAAGTCGATGTCCAGCGAATGACGATGAAATCAAAGCATCTATTGGAGCTGCAATGAATTGTAGCATCCTTCCCGCTGAACTCCAGATCAATGGAACAGATGATGCACCAACCGAACCCCCATCAACTCCTTCGGCTGTGTTTCCCTCATACACACATGCACAGTTAGCTACTATGCAGAGAGAGGATGAGTGCCTTGGAATTGTTTGGACATGCTGGGAGACTGGTTGGAAACCAGGTGACGCAATACCATCCTCATCCACAGAAGTAAAGGGATGGTTGAAACAGTTCCACAAGTTAACTGCACACCAAGGAGTACTGTATCGTCAAGTGACAGATCAAGATACAGGTCCTTACAGACAGCTACTTATCCCAAAGTGTCTGCGTTCGAAGATGTTGGAACATGCACATGACCAGTGGGGACATCAAGGAGTCAATCGAACCACAGGTATACTCAAGACAAGATGCTTCTGGCCTGCATTACAGCAAGACGTGAAAGCATATGTAAAGAAGTGTTTCTCATGTGCGGTGACGAAAACACCGACCCCAGCGATTCACACTCCCAGGAGACATCTCATTGCTTTCCAACCAATGGAACTACTTGCCATTGATTTCCTGAAACTAGACCGAGGTAAAGGGGGCTATGAAGATGTTCTTGTTATGACAGATGCCTTCACGAAATACGCCCAGGCGGTACCTTGCAGGAATCAGACAGCACCAGTGGTAGCTCGTGTACTTCATGAAACATGGTTTGTGCACTATGGCGTCCCTCTCCGAATACATTCTGACCAAGGAAAGAACTTTGAAAGTTCTTTGATTCGAGAGCTGTGCCATCTGTACAACATTGAAAAGTCACGAACATCCCCATATCATCCTGAAGGAAACGGACAGACAGAACGTTTCAACCGAACATTGTGTACTATGATTAGGTCTCTTGCTCCTTCCGATCGAAGAAAATGGCCTGAACTCATCAGTAACATAGTGTTTCTGTACAACAGCACACCGCATCGAGTTACTGGAATGTCGCCATACAAGCTCCTCTTTGGTAGAGAACCATACACCCCCCTGGACCAACTCCTGTCTAATGTAGAACTTACTTGGGATGAAGACTTCGTAGCTCAGCAGGCTAAAGCTCTGAAATGTGCCCACGAGTGCGCAAAGAAGCACATCGAACAATCCCAACAAAGGCAGAAAGAGAGGAATAATGTCCAAACAATCAGTAAATCACTGACAGTCGGTTCCAGAGTATTACTCAAACGATGCGCCTTTGATGGCCGACACAAACTGGAAGACAAATTCCATCGATCTCCTTTCATAGTAATGGACGTGAATGCACATCAAGACGTGTACGCTATTCGACCCTTACTTGGTGGACCTACAAAATGGGTGAACAGAAAATTACTCATTGAGGATCCAAGAGAAGGACTACCTCAAATTGAAGAGAATGAAGCAATGCCAACATACGAGGGAGATGTCACTGTAGAAGCTTGTGGAGAAGGAAGTAGTGATGATACTTCTGACACTCGTGACCTATGGTACTGGATAACCCAAAATGGAAATGATCAAACCATTCCCTTGCGCAGATCAAATAGATCCACCAAGGGTAAACACAGAAACCCATTCCATCTCCCCAGATCAGTGCAGCCTTCATAAGGAGATCACACAATGTATTCGTGTATATAGCTATGTTATGATTGAAGTGGCTGTATGTCCACATTCTCATTTTATTTGTTGGTTATTGTGGACTATATTACATGACTGTATATATTATTTTCTAAGTTAGCAGTCATCGGAGAGTTGTGAGATTTTTACATTACACGAGTCGTGTAATGAAAATAGCGGGGAAGGTGGTGGTTATATGAATTATATCATCAATACATGAATGTATTATTCATAACTTGGAATTTCGGATTTGGATTGCAGTCTCACTGCCGTCGATGTATACTTTATATGAATTATATCATCAATACATGAATGTATTATTCATAACTTGGAATGTCGGATTTGAATTGCAGTCTCACTGCCGTCGATGTATACTTTATCATTTTTGTTTGTATATATTATACCATGTCTGTATAATATGCCGAAGTTTGATGTACACATAAATGTAAACATGGCTGTGGTTGCCATTATACAATAGTTTTTATGAAATTATTTATGATAGGCATGTATATTAGACTCTGTATATTGTGTTTCGATATAAATTCGAATTACTCACACAGACATTGACATGTGGTTTTATATACGACGCAGAACATGTTATGTTGTTCTGTTACGGCATGGTTGACGTCATTCTGGGCTTTTATGCATCATTTTCTCGGAGAATCTGTATATAACTGACAATGTGGAACGACTGAGCTTTACATTGAAAGTCGAACTGAAGAAAATTGTAATATATTGATGTATTATTTTTTTGGCACGGAACTTATATGACACTTGCGTGTGTTTTGTTTATTCTGACAAATTTGACCTCACTTTTGTACAAAGTATCAAATATGAGTGTGTAGTGTTAATGATTTAAATACTATTAATTTGTAAGAGGTTCCAAAGTTGCAACTTTTGGCAGACTTCTTGTAAGCTGAATTTTGTTGTATAACCTCGTTTGTATATATTTGGCCAGAAAAGCGGGGAACACACACTTTTCTGGAATATATTATTTTGTAATCATTCACTGTTCTGCTCTATATAGAATTGCTCTAATGACTTGACATTAAGAGCGGGGAATTTTTTGTTATGTATTATTATGTATGATATGAAAATGATATGACGTGATCGAGATTATATAACACATGGGTTGTGTTATATAATCGCGGGGAAGTTTGTGGTAAACGGGACAATGCGCTATTATTGCGTCAGTGCGCTAGGGCGCGTTGTGACCATGCCAATGACGCAGCTTGTGTGCGGTTGGCATCGTTGGCATGGGCACAACGCAACTTTTATTTTTATGAGAATACACAAAGACACAGAGACGCAGATTCAATTCATTTTTATATCTACTTCAGAGACATTTGGACGTACTTTTTGTGCCAGCGTCTCGGTACATATTTTGTATATTCGTTACAAGCACTACGTACACGATAGCTGCAGAAACCCGGAGTTTAACGTAATCATTATATCGACAGACTGGTGAGTAAAACCCTTTCGATATAATATTATTATGATTCTTCTACTTCTTCTCCTTCTACTTTTTTCTTCTTCTATTACTACTTCTTTATTAAGTCAAACTGGAATTGCTGTTAAACGTGAATTATTGTATGAAAACAAAATATTGAGTTAATGACATATGAAATTTATATCTATTGCAAAGTGAGACACTGTTTGAAATCACTTCATTTGTGAAATAGTCATTGTTATAAATAATTGTAAAGTTTGACAATTATTTATGCTTGTTTACCCTTTATAGGGGCTGTTTTGTTTCCCTAATAAAATCTATGCAACGTCAACTGGAGACTATCAGCGTCATCATTAATCCCGGCTTACAACAGATTCATTTCAGAAGGGATCTTTCTTTTCTATCAAAAACAGATCCCTTAACTTCCAAGCTTCAATCATATTTCTTACATGTCATGTGGTTGAAGCTTCTCTGGCATTGCCAGCTTAATGCCACAGTCAAGGTGTCACAAATTCCAATCTTTCAAATTCATGGATTCAAATTCCAATCTTCTACAATCTAAATGAGGCAATTGGCACAATGTACATGCCTTGTCACATATCTTTTTTTTTTCTATATTTTTCAAATTCATTTCATTTCAGTCTCACAATAATTAATGAATGCTAATTTTGAATAGCAAGTACAATGCTTCTGCTCTGACATTATGCTGTATACTGTAAACCTGTTTCAGTCAGAGGGGGCAGAAATTTGCTTACGACACAAGTTAGCCTTGACCCAATGAGGACTGACTGATTTTGCGACAACAAGCATTTCCCATAGACACCTGCCCTAGTATACTCCGACTGGTTCTCAATTGGTTAAGAGGAAACTCTGTTAAGCCAGACTTGAAGCACCTCCAGACATAAAGAATCTTACTCGCAAGTGGTACATGTACACTGATCTTTGAAGGCACTGAACACATAATCAAATTCTTGTTAACATGAAAACTTGGCTTACACCAGTCTACTGTCAGCCGCCATTACAGGACAAAGATCATCAATGTAAAGTGTTGTATCATCCAATGAAGTCCCATTCTCTGAGTATGACTACTGCACATCAATAGTTTATACAGGATCCTGCTGTGTACTTCACTGTGAAAACAACCTACAAACAATCAGAGTTAACATGATACAGACTACAACTGTGTCAAAGATAAGGTGGGTCTGAAAGTCAAGACTACACACAAGGCCTTATGAACATCAATGCTGAACTGTTACCACATACAATACTAGTATATTATTCTGTATGTACAACTTTAATAAAGATGTGGAGTGTAAAACAGATGCACCCATCGTGTCACTGACTTCATTTGTATTTCCAGTTCCAGTGTATATTGTAAGCAACTTTGTTCAACTTTGTCAAAAAACAAAACTATTTCACATTGATCACTTAAATAAACAGGATTCAAGTCAACATCCCTTTAAAATTAACTCTGAGACAAATAGAACTATGCAGATATTCATCAGTCTAGAGATACCACACAATTACACTTGCTGCAGGAAGTCTTTAATATTAGAATCTCAGATAAGCTGGAAAACATGATCAAGAGAGGCACTCCTGTATGGATTGTACATTGCTAAGTAATTGAAAAATAAAAACTTTATAAGACCAAGGAGGTACTAGTACCTCCTTGATAAGACGGTAATTTGTAAATTTACAAATAATTTCTGAATCCAAAAGAAAGATTCATATACACTCAACAACACTGACAAACAGACAGACACACAATAAAAACTAACACACCTATGAAGGAACTTTGTTCACAATGTGGACTAAATCACATTTTTGAACTAAGGAAAACCCACTAGAACTTTAGAAGACTGAGAGCTAAACACTATCAATTCTGTTTATGCTCTTCCAGCATTATCACAGCCAATGTGAAAAACTGAATGTGGATTTTTTCTTCCCAACACCAGGATGTAAATCCTGCCTTTCCACTGTAAATCTTACTGTTTTCAACAATCTACATATGGCAGTTTATAGTTTACAGTCAGGGGTCCTTCAGCTCATATCATGTAATCTGACAATGTAAGTACATTTCAATTGGACCACAGTGATCAAATTAATCTATCATAAAATTTCATTCAAAGTTAAATGGTGCAGTATTTCGAGATATTTAGATTGTAACCTCTGGCAATTTAAAGAGTCATGAATACTGAGGAAACACCACAGACAGTATTTTTGTACTGAGCAAAGGTGATATCCAATATTCTTACAGAGCTAGACCTGCTCATAATAAAGAGGATAAAATGGGTTTACCCCTTGCATAGAGACTATAAAATCTCTATCCCATTAAAAGTGCTATTCATTGGAGTGGGTAAAAGGAAAGCGATGGAAGGTTAATGGCAGGATGATGTCACGGTTTAGGGACAATATGAAGAATGATAGGAAAATGATGTGATGTCACATTAGTGTCATGATGATGTCACAGTGTTTGGTGATGATGTCACAATAATGTGAGAATGATGCTATGATGTTATAAAGGTATAAGAATTATGTCTTGATGACAATGATGATGATGATGATGATGATGATGATTTAGTCTTATTCATAGAGGGTAGCCACTTTAGTGATCTTTGCACTGTTCTCCTTGTGGTTCCTGTTCACATTCATGAATGTAATTCAGCTATCAGGATTCTGTCATGATAATATAATGATGATGATGATGTGAGGATGTCATGTTGATAATGAGCTGGCGATGTGATAGGGATGTAACATTGTCATAAAAATAATACAAACATTATTATGATGTCATGATGACTGAGGATGTGACATAAACACATTGAGTGGATTAGACATTGGAATGACTGGCAATGAGCCATATAATCAATCTTTCGCCTTCCCCTAACATCATCAGCTATCAACCAAAAAAAAAAAAAAAAAAAAAATGGCTTGACTGAGAGTGATGGGTTGACATTGGTATTGGTATTCCTCTGAGTAACCAGTGCTATATAACTTGCAAATATATCAAAGACGATTCTGACAGAGAATGTCATCACAACTATGAAATCTGTATGTTTACTTGGGAAAGGGGAGGGAAAGAACTAACCTGAATTTAATTTCATAGGGGCATGATTTGTTTTGTCCCTTTAAGCAGCATTACACATCAAAATGTTCTTGTCATCTTATCATCATACAAATCTGTAACTGCTGAAAGACTGCAATAGTGCAGATGAAAGAGTTGGCATTCATGTACCAATTGCAAAATTTCAAATACATGAAATCAAATGCTACAGATTCAAGAAATGAACTAAATATAAATGCATTACTCAATACTGGCAACCTTCATCATCAATAAAAACCATTATCAGTCATAATTGTTTAAAGTAAATGCCCATTATAAGAACCATGAGAAACACTTAAATATAAAACCTCGTGCAAACAGGAACACTTCCATAAGGCAAAAAAAAAAATCATTGTATTGGCGTAACCCGCCCGACCCTGAACTTTTCACACACACAAAAAAGGAAATACATCGTTTTTACTGAGAGAGGGCGCGATACGGGTTTGCGAATTATCAAAAACAACAACAACAACAACAACAGCTGGTGTCAGAAAATGGCCGCGCAGTACAGCGTGTTGGCGACTGATAAGTCCGGTTCGAAGATTTTATTTAGTAATATTCAGAGAATCGATTTGTCAGTGGCGCTGGGTGATTTAGCCCATGAATTTCTGACTGGTATGTCGTGACGGCTTTTAAACTGGTTATATAACAAATTTTGGATGCAACAGACCCTCTCTATCGAATGGGGTTTCGTTAAATATGAGTTTTACACCTAAAATACAGGTAGCAGGTACACAGTCTTCACTTATTAATGACTTTCACTGAGTATACCCAACCAAACAAATGTCCACAAGTACATTTTGACAGATTGAATGCGTCAGAAATACTGCAAAACCACATAAGATTCCTGCCAAGTATCAATGAGACCATCGTCAGGTCAAACAAGTTCAAAATCACACAGTTGCTTGATGATGTGACGCCGACTCAACTGCCGATGACCCTACTTTTAATCTCCGGCACAACTAAGACAGAGGAAGTCAGCATCACCAAGAAACAGATATCTGAAATGAGCAACAAAAATCAGTCAATCGAGAATAAGTCATTAAAAGGAGTTCTATGGAAAAGAGTAAAACTGTGCCTGATTGCCCCTCTAATTAAACAGACATGGAAGTCATTGTAGTGCATTAGACATTAAATTAGTCAATTATACCATCCAGTCAGCAGCCTATGAAACCAATTATATAGCATTATTTTCCTACAAATATCTTATAAAGTGAAAAAAAAAGTATAAGAAACCTCTAATTTTCTCAAAACATGAAGCAGAGCAGAATACAAGAAATCCTACAGAAGTGCTGAGGTTTAGTTGTGAAGAAGTACAATCATAATGACAGATGTTTTACACATGGTTAACTCATTCGATTTTTTTTGCTTTTAAAGGACACATTTGTACACATTAGCGTACAATGGGCAATAATTTTACAATGTGTACAATTAACAATTAGCCTGTGATATTTAAATGACGGCCCTTGGTTTCAACAATGGCATGACAAAAGTGTGCGAATACACCAGTGGGATGGGAGAAGGGGAGGGAAGTTCATGCCACACTCACCTTATACTGACAGTGCTTCCATCTGGAATATTTCCTGTAGTGGTGGGAAGTAGATAACCAACATCAGTTACATCTTGAAGGACAGCTAACCAAGGCATGATCTGCATGTTTGACAACATTACTTATCAAAATTATCACTCATTACTTTATGTTGAAACGTACTGACAAAGTCTGTACACAACTGAGTTATTTCATCACCAGTGGTGCATCAGACAGTATGTATGGTCTTGTATTCATACATGTATGCTACACGTCTTTTTATGACTTTTAAGGCTGAGGCAGGATTGCATCTAATTGAGAGGAGCAGTCATTATTACAGTGCCATCTGGACTGCTTGACAGGCACAAGTTGATAAATCCCAGCTCAAGATAGTATCATGCTTGTCCTTATACTCTGAAAAGGCTTCATGGAGCAAAACAATTCATTGCATACTGTATGTGAAGATGAATGCTGCTACTGCATGTACTAATATACACAGCCAAGTATCTATAAAGACAATGGATAAATCTAATCAAATCAATACATGCATCATTATCTAATATTACAATCCACATGACAAAGCATCTGACAGAAGATAGCTTGCTAAATGCACTAATGTTATCACTCGGCACAATGTAGCAAGGGCATAATATTACAATTATGTAAAGGAAGAACTTGACCAATATTAATAGAAATGTGTGTACAGTCATGGACAATAAAGGGAGCACTAACCTCTCTCCAGAAGACCCTGAGGATTCCCACGACGATGATGAGGGCAGACATGACTACATAAATAAGAAGAGGTCTGGTGATCATGGGGTCACGAACCTAACGAGGAGGCTTCCTTATTACATCCTTGTCCAATGGCTCCACTCCGAGACTGGACAGAGGAGTGGGGAGAGAATGAAACATTATCATACAGTCATGTGAACTACAGAATGCACAATTTTTTTTTTTCATGTCAGTATTTGTTCATTATCCATCTTTGATAATACATGTATACACACTCTTTCTTTCTTTTTTGTACAGAATGAACAAATATTTGTCCTTTCTTCCAAATTAACAATAAAATCTGTAGCCATATAGACAGAAAGAATTTCTGGAAACAACATTAATGTGTAGAGTAGAAATAGCTGGCGTCCAGACTTTCCAATAAGAAGGGTCACAAAGAGAAGGAGAGTGGCATACAAATGAGACTTCGAAACACTGCTGATTTGAGAGGTATTGATTTTTACTTTTACAAAATTATTTTCCCCATGACTGAAGAATTATAATGGTACTCACTAAGATGCTGCTTTAGCCGATGAAAAGGTAAAATGAAATATTTTGAAACCAAAGCTTTAATGAGATTCAAAGATATTTGCTTGAAGAAATTTGATTGATTGATTGATTGATTAATTGATTGATTGATTTTTGATTGATTGTGAATCTTTATGCAGAGTGGCCTGATTAGACTGAATCAGAATAATGACTGCACTGCCGGCATAATTGCCCTCCCCCTTCAGAATACTCTCAGACCTGCTGATGTGTGCACATTGTGGCTCACCCTTGAGCAGGTGGTCCTTCCATGATGACGTTGATCCAAAGGCTCTGCATGGCATTGAGTGGGTTGGGAAACCTCATGATGATGGATAGGGCTATCAGGGTCCAAGGCAGCTATGCTCCTACCAACACAGAGAAACAAACAAACAAACAAAATCATATGTTGCAATCTAACTTCATAGATCCTTCACTTCATACTTTTGCATAATCATTAATGTGTCCATGCAAATTGGTCATTACGGGATAAATTTTCATCAATAATTCAAATTTCAACTGATTTCTTGCAAAGTAGAAATCAATACATAATCTTATCACAATTTGTATTCATGTTTGTTTCAATCAAATTACAAATGATTATAAATGATTACACATATTTACATATTTGTTATTAAGGGGTCATTTTCAATAAGACTACGTTGTGCTTCACATGATTTCTCCATTATCATATTTGACACAGTGCATTTTTGTTTGTTTGTTTGTGTTTTTAATACAGATTTTGTCAACCAATAATGAAAGTGAAAATAAATGAGATGAATGAATGAAATGGATGAATGAATAACGTTTGTTGGAGAATATAAGCATCAACCCATTTTGATTCTTCCGTGAAAACACTGTTTAGAGTCTTTAATGCCTATATTTGAATAATTATTCCACCATACAATTATTTTGAACGGAATGAAGTATACAATCTTTCGTTTTTGGCATGCAGAACTCAATTGAAGCAAAAATAGTGAACCATTTTAAGCCAAACATTTTCGTGTGTATTCCAATTTTGCAAATTTTGTGAGATCCAAGAGTCACAAAATCAAAATACATGTACATGCAAAAGTTCTTGTTTACACTGTATGCACTGTATGCATTGAATTCAAGTGGCATGCTGAACTAGAAATGTCGCTAAGGCGACTGGTATGCCTCCGCCATAATGCATGATTCTCCTATTAAATAGGTCTACTGTACATGTGGACAATGTGTGATTACATTTTCACACAATTGGCAAAATATTAAATAATATTGTTACTTGACCTTTTGACCTTTGTCCTTTGACCTCATGACCCCAAACTTCCACCAGAGAATCTTAATTGGGTAATACATGTATACACGAAGTTTTAAGAAAATATCTTCAGGCATTGCATAGATATGGTGGAAATAGTGAAATTTTACATATTTGACCTTGACCTTTTGACCTTTGATCTTGAGCATGTGCACCCAAAAGTTGATAGGCACAACTTCACCCCCTAATACACATACATGCCAAGTTTCATTAGGATACCTCAAAAGGTTTTTTAGTTACGCTGTCCACAAAATTCATTACGGACGGAAGGACGGACGGACGGACAACCCGAAAACATAATGCCTCCGGCACCACTTCGTGGCGGAGGCATAAAAAAAAAGAAAAAAAAAGGCTGTCAGCTGTGATTCAAGAAAATTTCACACTGCACATATTTCTTGCTTTACAGTATGCACAAAACTACTTCCATTCGGGTGTAAGAACAACATTTTGTGTAAGTAGAGAATAGAGATTGTTAAAGGCATAATTTACCATTTGCAGATGAAACAAAAACCCAACATTAGTGCTTTAAAATAGATCTAAAATGTGAGTTAGGGATAGAAACAACCACTGTAAAAATTTGAATCCGTATAATCGATGTTAAGTATTGTTAAGTACACAAAATGTGAACAATAGTTATAATAAGAATGCTTCAAGACTAAACCGTATACAGTTATGGTTTATTGAGAAGCATGCTGATATCTCCCCATATTTTAGGCTTTATTGCAAAAATTTTATATGGTAGGATGTTTTGTGATACAACAGACCTACACATATGCATCAAATGTGATATCTTGAACATTTTTGAAATTACTGCTCCCAAAGGTAAACTGGACCTTTAAGAATTGGGTGTGCACTTTTGATTATTGCAACACAAGATAGATACTCTAGAATCTACTTTTTGAAACAAAAATCTTTACAGTATCCTGTCTTCATTTCTTTCTGAATCTACAACTCCTCAAAGATTAGCTGATTGATGTAACTACCTTTATGAGGGTCGTAAAATTTTGATATACACTGATCAGGATCCTCTGATAAAATAGTTATCGCAGCACAAGCATGGCTCCTGTAAGCAATATGTTGATTAAACAGAATTTCCCCACTAGTTAAAGTCAGGGTTAACCACTCTGGAATTGGACTCCAGCTATCACTGGGGTAACATGACTCTCACCTGGTATAGCCATTGAAGACAGCTGCTCTGGTTTGTCCAAAAGATCCGCATTCTCTCGACGGAAAGACTTTGACTTGGCACCAGAAAAGTTCCTGAAAGAATACAAGACAAGCTTATCAACAAAGAACATGATACATGTACTACAAAATACCACAAATCATAAGCAATTACATCTGGTACAGAAATCCTATGACCCACCAAACAAACAAATAAACACAAACTACAATAACAGTGAACACATTCTGAACACGACACTTTTTTTTTCTTTTAATACTGCACAATTTATTCTGACAAATGAAGTATGGAATTGTTTGCTTGATTTTCTTCTGAACTTAATAATCTATGCTTTATGATAAGGAGCTACAGTGTCAAACCTTGGCAAAACCATCACTGGATCAATAGAGATCAACACAAAGTGACTCACGTCTTCCAGTCCTCTTCTGTTTCCCAGATCTCGTAGACGGCATACTGTAGTTACAGGCCCCCTCATGGCCTCAAACATTCTCACACTGTAGCTGCCATTGTGTATTAGTGGAAACAACAGAAATACAATGCATGACATTACTGGGTAAATACTGTATACCTTTTGGAACATAATTTTATAAACATATAATAAACTTGATGTTGAAAAGATGAACTGAAATGTTTCCAATTAGTACCATATTGATGTACCGGTACTTGTTTCAGGTTTCTCTAGGTACTGCTATTACAGTTTGCCTACAATAGAGGCATATATATTGTAATTCTGCAAGGGGGAAAGCAATGATAAATGATGATGATGATGATGATGATAATCATGACTAGAAACATCATTTTCATTATTCAAGTAATAACAGCAGTGATAATTCATCATGAAAATTTTATAATGATCACTACCATCACTACTTTATTATTCCTAATATTACTAGCTTTGAAAAAACACACCAAATCACTATATTCCAAGTTTATCACAAAAGTAACTAGAAATGTTGCTTTGGCGACTGGTATGCCTCCGCCATAATACATGATTTTCCCAATAGGTCTAGATAGTACATGTGGACAATGTGTGACTACATTTTCACAAAATTGGCAAAATATTGAAATAACAAATTTCTCACAAATGTGTTGAATGTTCACCTTCCTTGACCTAGGTTTAATTGGATGAATAGGAGAGCATGTATATAGGGATTTAAGGACTTTAACTTGACTTTGACCCATTCATACATTTAGGCATTCAGTAATTTTCAAGGTACAGGTGTGGAGAATTGGTGTGAATTTCTGAATTGAATAGTAAATTGTTACCATTTTCATCTGGCCCTTGACCCTAAAATTCATAAGATAATCACTTTCAGGTAGAACATGCATAATATGTATTAAGTTTCAAGATAACTTGAGCCACTTCTGAGATATGGAGGAAAAAGTTAGTTCAGCACTTTCACTTGATCTTTGACCTTTTGACCTTTGAGGCAAAAAAAAAGAAGAAAAAAAAAAAAACTTTCCAGAGAATTTCTATTAGGTTACACATGCATACACCAAGTGCAAAAAAAAAAATATAACCCTGCTGGCATTGCATAAATATGAGGGAAATAGTAAAATTTTGAAGTGTTGCACTTGACCTTTGACCCCATGAACCCTACATTCTCTAGATACAATCAATTCCAGTCAGTACATGTATATACTATGTTCCATGAAGATACCTTGAACAATTTTCCAAGGTACGGAGAAAAAAAAGAAGTTTTAATATTTTTACTTGACCTTTTGACCTTTGACCTCATGACCTAACCTTTCACCAGAGAATCTTCATTGGGTAATACATGTATACACTAAGTTTCAAGAAAATATCTTCAGGCATTCAATAGATAAGGTGGAAATAGTGATATTTTATGTATTTGACCCTGACCTTTTGACCTTTGACCTTTGACCTCATGACCCAAACCTTCACCAGAGAATCTTAATTGGGTAATACATGTATACACTAAGTTTCAAGAAAATATCTTCAGGCATTCAATAGATATGGTGGAAATAGTGAAATTTTATGCATTTGACCCTGACCTTTTGACCTTTGACCTTTGACCTCATGACCCAAACTTTCACCAGAGAATCTTAATTGGGTAATACATGTATACACTAGGTTTCAAGAAAATATCTTCAGGCATTCAATAGATATGGTGGAAATAGTGAAATTTTATGTATTTGACCTTGACCTTTTGACCTTTGACCTTGAGCATGTGCACCCAAAAGTTGATAGGCACAACTTCACCCCCTAATACACATACATGCCAAGTTTCATTAGGATACCTCAACAGGTTTTGATAGTTACCTTGTCCACAAAATTCATTACGGACGGACGGAAGGACGGACGGACGGACGGAAGGACGGACGGACGGACGGACGGACGGACGGACGGAAGGACGGACGGACGGACGGACGGACGGACGGACAACCCGAAAACATAATGCCTCCGGCACCACTTCGTGGCGGAGGCATAAAAAACATTCACAATGGGGCATAAAGTCTTGACTTCCTAAACTTCATCTTTGAAACTTTAGTTTCAACACACACACACACACACAAATAAATAACAATAAAGGGGTAAAATTTGAACAACAATTTTCAAACAGTACAAGTACTTGACTAAGTTAGTACTTGACTGGATTAGGCATCCAGAATTCTGCTCTGTTGAAAGATAGGGATGGCTGTTTATATCACATATCTATATCCTCTGAGAATTGTTCATTCAGCTTATTCAATCTCATAACTTTCCATAAGAAACATCACATTCATAGAAGAAAAAAAAAAGAAATAAAGTCAATTTTCCTAACTCTGTGATTAGTATATTACTGAAGCACTTTCCATTTAAAATATCACACCAGTGGGAATCTAGCAATGAGGACACGATGTCTTACCTCACACATCCATCATCTCTTCCTGCTGCATCAACGTATGTCCTCAGGTTGTCACGGAAACTTCATATTCTTTTCCTCCTGTACGGCGAACTACCTGCCGACAATGAATGCCTGTGGAGAGTAATCGTGATCGCGTGAATAACTGCAGTCAGCAACGCGCTATCATAATGACACTGACCTGTGTGACAGTAACTCTAATTGTTAGTCTCATGGGGGGGGGGGGGGGGGGAGAACAACTAGCAATCTATATTTCATGATGAGTTACACATTACTCCAGGTTAGAAGGCATATAACCTTGTTTTTTATGATGTCTATGATGGTCCCCCTTATTTAAAAGCCACCGTAATGTGTAACGTTAACATTAGACAGCGTAAGCTGTGAGCGCGAGCAGAAACAACCACAACTAAGTCAACGTTGAATTCAATGCTTCCCCATGTCTCATTTAATTCAAATTTATGTGAGTGACTGGAAATGAGATACTAAGGAATCCCTGAAATTTTGGTGGAATTTGGTAGAGTGAAATTTGAGGTATATCTTCTTGCCTCTTAGATACGATATTGGCTTACTGCCAATACTGCATTACCATTTTACTACCGCCGGAATCTGTCTCTAAGTCTAAGAAGCCCATGGGCCATGACCGACGGCAACGAGAAGAGACAGATCTCAGACAAATTTCAATGGTCGCGCTCTGTCCACACGTCTAGTCTCTACAAGTTAGCGTGGATGTGTCTTCCTGGACATTTTGCTGACTAAACCATACAGATACAGATCTACGACAGTTTACCAACCTGGGGTTGCTGAGGCTGAGCCCGTAGTGCCGGTGCGGTGCCGGTGGTTGAGCCTGAGCCTATTTACAGCCTCAGGCTGTGGTCTATTTGCCCTTGGCCTGCTTGATGTTTGGGTTGGAGACCGGATCGTCATGACAGGCGCTGCCGTAACTATACACAGCCCAGTCGCTGTACGTAGGATATTCGCACAGCGTACTCCGTCTGGTCGGGCTAACGCTGCCGCTGATGTAACCCCCGCGCGGGGCGGCCGGGCGCTGTACCAGTAACGTGTTGGGGTCGCTGCTGCGGTTACCGCTGATGTTGCTCTGCTCGTGCTAACTTAGTCTCGTGATCCAAGTATGTCCACGACCGGGCGACCTGATCCCGATCGATCTCGCGCTCGATCGTCATCTCACTGGCAATGGCGGAACTGAATCTCTTGCATAACGCCATCGAGATCATTCCTACTCCCACTTTCAGAAGAGACAGACATCAAAATCGCTATAATGCTTTGTGGTTCTATATTAGCGCGCGTACAAAACCACGCGAGCGTCTAGCTCTCACCGCACGGTACGGGCTAGCAAGCGCGCGCGGATGTGCATGCGCATGAAATTTGCAGATTGATGGTGTATACCACAGTGTACACGCAACGACACGTGCAGTGTAAGCTTGCGCTGCGCTGTATTGTCATCGAATGACTTTTTATTTTCATGGAATGATTTTTTGTTCATCGAATGGTTTTTTGTTCATCGAATGGTTTTTTGTTCATCGAATGATTTCTTGTCGTAAGTATAGAACGCCATATAGGTGTAAAACACTTTTTGTCAAATATATCTGGGTCTAATATATTTTTGGTGAAATGTATATATTTTTTGTCGAATATATTTTGGTCAAATATGATTTTTGGTCAAATATATTTTTTGTCAATATATTTTTTCGTCAAACATAGTTTGTGTCAAATATATTTTTGATCAAATATATTTTTGTGAATATATTTTTGGTGAAACATATATATTTTTTGTCAAATATATATTTTGTCGAATATATTTTCGGGTCAAACCTTCATATTTTCTTGTCAAATATATATTTTGTTTGAATATATATTTATGAAATATATATTTTATCGAACATATTTTTGTGGAATGAAATTTAAATTGATGAAATGGTTTTTTAGTTGGTGTCGAACATAATTATTTGATTCCCTTCTGGCGTGCCATAACGGTGATAACCGGGGTGAACGCGTTCGAAATTTGTGCGATGAGCCGAGGGTCGACACTCGCGCATGCGCAGTACGTAAAAACTACGTCATAACAGGGTGACGCTGGCTCAACGTGCAAATCGAAAAGTCCCTAATGGCGTGCATGCTCATCAGCCCATATTCAATATCCAGGATCGGCGAGGTCGTCGCTCAACTCGCTCTGAATTGTTGCTATGGTGACATCACACCACGGCGTAAATCCGTACTGAGGAGTGGGGGGGGGGGGGGGGGGGGGGGGGGGGGTGGGGGGATGGTCACCATCACCACGATTACAAGCCCATAACCGGACCGGCGCAGACTTTACAGGGATCTGATGTCCCACTCTTTTGCATGGAATAAGTTATAGTGGGAAGAAAGTGGCAGCAAAAATATGAAGATGTTTTGTTCTTGTTGCTCTTTTTTTTTTTGCTTGTCAGATAACTTTCGGCGGAAAAATGAGACCTTAAAAGTATGAAAACATTTTTCTTTTTGTTTTTGAAATATCTGTGAGAGGGAACGGAACGACCGAACGGGGGGAGGGTGTGTATCCCCTCTCCCCACACGAGGAAGATTTTGCATTTTCAGACCTGAAATGCAGCGATCTGGTGCACACTTTTGGTGAAATTTTGTTTTCTTTTCTTTAAAAAACAATAAGAAAATGAAATATTCACAATATATTATTGAATGACTAAAATCGTGGTATTTCAGCTCTTGCTCCGCCTGTGCGACATCACTGTGAAGACCTACTAAATAATGGGGCCTATCACCGGCGTAGACAGGATTTGATCTTAGGAGGAGCGGTTATGTGCCACGGAGGGAGCGAAGCAAGCGAGGGGGGGGGGGGGGGTATGGTAGGGAGGTTTCCCCCTCCCACGATGAAATCCTTTTGCATTAATAATTTAGACATTTTACAGTCCCAGAACTGCCGTTTGTAGCTATATTTTTCGCTTTGGAAACTAAGGAGGGCCGCACCGGGAGCAACTGCTGTGAATTACTGGCAGCAACATCAGGAGAATGGGATAGCAATTAAATGCGAGCGAGCGGAGCGAGCGAGCTTGAAATTTTTTGATATTTTACAGTCCTAAAAACTGCCGTTTGTAGCTATATTTTCGCTTTGGAAATTAAGGGGGGCCGCACCGGGCGCAACTGCTGTCAATCACTGACAGCAACATCAGGAGAATGACATAGTGGTTAAATGCGAGCGAGCGGAGCGAGCGAGCTTGAAAATTTTTGACATTTTACAGTCCAAAGACTGCCGTTTGTGGCTGTATTTTTCGCTTTGGAAATTAAGGGGGGGGGGGGGCACACCGGGCGCAACTCCTGGCAATTACTGGCAGCAACATCAGGAAAATGGCATACTAGTAACGATTAAATGCGAGCGAGCGAAGCGAGTGAGCTTTAAAATTTTGATATTTTACAGTCTAAAAAACTGTCCTTTGTGGCTGTATTTTTTTTGCTTTGGAAATTAAGGGGGGCGCACCGGGCGTAAACTGCTGGCAATTACTGGCAGCAACATCTTGAGAATGGCATAATGATTAAATGCGAGGGAGCGAAGCGAGTAAGCTTGAAAATTTTGACAATTTACAGTCTAAAAAACTGTCGTTTGTGGCTGTATTTTTTCGCTTTGGAAATTAAGGGGGCGCACCGGGCGAAAACTACTGGCAATTACTGGCAGCAGCATCAGGATGGCATAATGGTTAAATGCGAGCGAGCGAAGCGATCGAGCTTCAAAATTTTGACATTTTGCAGTCCCAAAACAGCCGCTTGTAGTTATATTTTTCGCTTTGGAAATTAAGGGGGGGGGGGGGGCGCACCGGGCGAAAACTGCTGGCAATTACTGGCAGCAACACAAGGAGAATTGGAATAATGATTAGTAATGCGAGCGAGCGAAGCGAGAGAGGTTCAAAATTTTGGCATTTTACAGTCCCAAAACTGCGGTTTGTAGCTATATTTTTCGCTTTGGCAATTAAGGGGGGGCGCACCGGGCGCAACTGCTGTCAGTCACTGGCAGCAACATCAGGAGAAGGCATAGCGGTTAAGCGAGCGAGCGGAGCGAGCGAGCTTTTAAATTTTGACATTTTACACTCCAAAAACTGCCGTTTGTAGCTATATTTTTATGGGGGAACCACCCCCACCCCCCATCGACGCCTCTTCATAATAATATGAGGGTGCTTTTGTTAAAGGACAAGTTCATCTTCATAAACATAAGGATTGAGAGAATGCAGCAATATTAGTAGAACACATCAGTGAAAGTTTGAGGAAAATTGGACAATCGATGCAAAAGTTATGAATTTTTAAAATTTTTGTGTTGGAACCGCTGGATGAGGAGACTACTACAGCTTGTGAGTCATATGCGTTCAACAGTATAAAGAAAATGTAAAGAAAATTCAACATATTTTCACTTTTTTCGCATAATAAAAGAGCACTTGACTTGCCTCTTTCTATGGCAGGGGGAATGACATTACCCCTAACATTATGTCGGTAATGAGTCAAGGGAATGTGTACTTTTTTTTCAAAAGATTAAATTTTTGTGAAATTCTCTTTGTATTTTCCTTATATTGTTGTACGCATGTGACATCTAAGTTATTCATACAATGCAGTAGTCTTCTCATCCAGTGGTTACTGCATTAAAACTTCAAAAATTCATAACTTTTGAACGGATTGTCCGATTTTCCTCAAACTTTCAATGATGTGTTCTGCTAATATTGCTACATTCTCTCAATCCTTATGTTTATGAAGGTGAACTTGTCCTTTAAGTGAAAGATCTGCTCCACACTCTTTGATAAATTAGGGAAATATACGTCAATATCAAAAGTGTACAAAGTTTATCGAAAGGGATCCTGTATAGCAGAGCATTTGCATGTTTATGATTGCAATACAACGATCTGGTGCATAATTCTGGTGATATTTGGACAATATTTTCCATTAAGAAAGTTCGAGATTTGTCCTCATCTCGGGAATTGCTTGGGGGATAAATGATTTGTCTGCCTAAACACATCCGTATAGGGGTGGGGCAAATGCCCCTTTGCCCCCCCCCCCCCCCCCCAATAGATTCGACGCGCTTGATCTTCCCTGGGTATGCCCATAGATGTATCCTGACTGAGTCATCAGTCACTGTCGTTTCTCAATAATGATTCAGGAAATGGAGGGGGTTCTATGGCGATATATTTTTTTTTATTGTTTGTTTGTTTGTTTTCGTACATATTTTGCAGATGGTCCCCAGTTACTCGCGTCATAGGATGTTTACATGTATAGGCCTATACTAATTGACGTTGTCAACGTCTGAGCCATACCTCGCAGTGTATGTCGATGTTACTTTCTTCGCGAGCGAGCGAAGCGAGCGAGCGCCTGAGAAAATTGTGTATACATTTTCCTACAAGATAGCATATATTGTTCAGCTCTGTTACCTGTCTGAAGGCCGGCGTACAAACGTCATGCAATATGCCAAAATTGATACATATCACATTTCTGCTTCCTCCATTTTTTTCCTAAAAATTCAGGGGGGGGGGATGATTGTACAGGCCATCCCCCCCCTCCTCCATTTCGGGGGGGGGGGATATATCCCCCCATCCCCCCGGGATTTACGCCCATGCATCATACACATGCATTGCATAATCGCATGGTATTTGCATGCACATTGTCTGTCCTCCCGTCTGTCTTCCTGCCTCTCTTCCTGTCTGTATGTCAACCTGTCAGTCTGTTTGTACTGTACATGTCCATCTGAGAGCGAGTCGATGTGGGTGTTGCATGGCTGCTAAGCACCTTTTTGCTGCTTGATGTAAGCCAATAACCATAGTCAGCAGAGCTACGTATTTTACTTCGAAAATAGTCGAATTTACTCATCTCTAACATGATAAGAAATCAATTTTACTAACATTTCTCATGAGTATTCAAAGCTATTCGCTGCTGACTTTATTACTCAACTCGTATGTCGTGATCAAAGAGAGAGTGATGACATCATCGTATGACGTCACACAATGAGCATTATTGCCTACCACGTCGTAACTCTCATTACCACCAGGTGCCCATCAAACCAGACTCCAAGCTTATATTATACCCCACACAATCACCCTCCTATACCACACCCCAACACTATAGGCATAGGCCTACCTACCACAACAAGCCACTCCCCACTATGCATCCACCATCTCCGTAAAACACCCCACCACCTGTCCATCCAGCCACATCTCACCATCCACTTTACTAAAGTTTTACCAACCAGATAAAAAGTTTAACCCTTCTTTGATAATCCGTCAGTAGTAGCAATTGATATTCTACATAAGATATTAGAAAATGAAATGCAGCTCATTCAGCGGCATCGTGTTGGTATGGAATAAGAGTACATTGTATTCATCACATAAAGATATAGATACTGTTCTCAGTATACTACATTGATGTATCTCTATACGATTCAGTCCAATTGCGCTTATAAACTATTCTTACCAGACATTGAACATAATAAAATAAGATGACATAGCAATATTAATATAAAACCAGCACAAAATGGGTAGCTATGACAACATAATCATGTCCTTTCTTTGAAGCAACATCCTTCAATTTCATGTTATCGATCGAAATCTCAAAGAAAACACGGAATATCAGCCAATAACAGATTCAGATTCAGATTCATTTATTGTCCATTTAGGAAATTCTTCTTGTTGGCATATGGGTGTACACATAGTAATATCTACTTAATATTCATGTACACGAACACATATGAATAAGGCGCTAGTGTTCCATTTATTTGTATTAAATATTGGCATATGGGTGTACACATAGTAATATCTACTTACATACATACATATATATTCATGTACATGAACACATATGAATAAGGCGCTAGTGTTCCATTTATTTGTATTACAACGTTGCTGAATTTGCTTGTCTGCTTGTTGTCATAGTACATTAACAAATAATATTTCCACATCGAAGAGGAATCATCGTGTTAGTTGCGCAATTATTGATGCTTCATGCTGATTGTTTGTTTTTTTTTGACTCATCAACGGAATTGCGCAATAATTTTGCATGCTATTATGCAAAGTATCTATCATGATGTGTTGGCGGATGTATATTCGTTTTCCTGTTTGTCTTCCTGTGTGTGTGAATGTATTTCAGTCTGTCTTGGTCTGTGTGTCTATTGTTCTATTCCTATGGAGAGCAAGTCGATGGGCGAGTAGCATGGCTGTTGCAAGCGCCTTGTTTGCAGTCTGATAGATACATCTAAGTATGACATAATAGACAAATAATCATACTCTGCAGATCTACACGTCTTTCTTCGAAGATAGTCGACTTAAATCATCTCTGAAATAACTTTCGACAGACCCATAACATTTCGTGAATTTCCAAAGATATTCTTGCTGGAAGCAAGTTTACAATGCAATATACAATACCTGTAATAGATATAGGTGAAATTTATTACTCAACTCATGTCTTATGATCAGTCAAAAAGGGAGTGATGACATCGTCGGTATTACAGGAATTTTTATACATTTATGAATACCGTCCTTACCAGTGCTGATTCTATCTTGAATAATTAAGTTCGGTAAGTTTTAATTTGGGAGCTGATTTAAAAGCTAATATTCTACATTTCTGCTTCAGGTTTGGAAAGTTATCTAAAGACTCTCGGTCGAAGGTTCTCCGTGGATTCTGCCTGAAGTCTTAAAGGGGCATTCCGGACGATTTTCATAATTTCACATCATGTAGTACATAAATCGACAGCTCCATGTATAGATTTGTGGAATTTATTGTGGTCCTTAAGCAGAGAAACCAATAAATTGAAAATCTTAAACAAATTACACTGAACAGTGTTGATGACATCAGAGCCTCATCTATTTCAGAAATGTAGCAGTGTAATTCCACTACAATACCGCTTGTTCAACAAGCTCACCTGTGAAAAATCTATGCATGCCTTCTTCTTTTGTCCTGCTTCCTTGAGCCCCAACTCATGCATTCTTATGGTGAGGCTGCTATGTCATCATCCTTGTTCATTGCAATTTGTTATAAATTTTGAAAACATTCTCATTCCTCATCCCAATCACTAAATATTCTGAAACTCTGTACTCAGTTTAACTAATTTATAGTTGTTCAAATGTAAAAGTCTGAAAATCATCCGGAGGTCCCCTTTAAGGTAGTTTTGTTACCATGGTTACTGAGGCTCTACAGATCGTGAAGTTTCAGGAGATTCTGCCTTTTCCGCAGGAAATCCACTCATATATTACAGTTATACTCGGTGTTACAGAAAGTTGAAAACAGAGCAAAATCTGAAACCTAGCTTAAAAATAAATCTTGAACTTAATGAAACTGACTTATGCAATCATTTTTAAATCACCTCAAACAAAATTGTACATAATTCAGTTGTTGCTCATATCAATGTCAGTGTTATCTGATATACAGTTTTTGAACTTTTGAGGAGTAAAAGTGGGGAATGATTTTTGTAACACCTATAGTACAAACACAATATAACGCAATGGGGGAACCGAACGTCGGAGCACAAAACAAGGCAATGAGATGACTTGAGCCAGTCCCCAATTGTCATGATTTGATTCGTTTTAAGCACCTAAATTCTCACATTATCAATTCCTTTCAGAAAATAGAATTTGATTATAGAGAATATAATATCGTTGCAGAAGGGCCCAATTAGGCTTGGGCGTTCGAAAAATCCCACAAAATTATCATTATCAGGATTCAAAACTCTAGCGAATTATATCACAAAACAAAATTTGATTTGGGATCGAAATTTCATGCAAGGGCTCTTCAATAATCTGTCGGGCAGCAACAACATATCATAACATATAGGCCTATGTACATAATACATAAGATTCCTTCCAAATAAAAACATTACGACTTACAACTGCTATACCCTGCTATCACTGCTATCATTCTGATTTAACGCATTATTTTATCACAAACGTTTCATCGTAAAATATAAAAAAACAGTTAACTTACTTTATACTGGGAAGGACAGTACAGATTGATTGGGAACGTGTGACCAATACTATAGATACACTCCTAAGGCACCAACATGTAAGTAAAGCACTTTATTTCATTTCTTTCTATTGCCTTCATGTATAGATGGCAATTCTTACCATGTCTTGTAATAAGACACATGCGACAAAGAAGGACAAGAAACTTAAAAAAAAAAGAATGTTATACAACCATGACAAATGACACCTATGGGACTTCTGCTGATTTTCTTGTTATTTTTGTCCTGGAAAGAGGTTTTATTCCTTGCCAAGGCATTAATTATTTTGTTGTGGAACATAATTGTTTCATACAATTCATCTTCACACTATTTGTGCAAGATTTATCACTCTGCCTAGAGATGGGAATGTATGATGAGCAAAGATTTCATGATCTGTTAAATCTTTCAATTTCGGCAGGCTCAAATAGCAATATCGTATACATCGTAAAAAAAAAGACAAGTAAAGAGACAAGGGGCAAAACTATCGTTATTTTGCACTGCCAAAGAATCTTTTGATCAGGGAAATAACGATAAAATTGCTAATTTTGACCATATGATTTAAGACTGGGGGCAAATTGTGTTATACCATACAAAGGAACAAGATGAACTCTTTGCCAAGCCTTCATCATGTCCGAGTAGATAAATACATACGATTTACCCTTGATTATGTTTTTGTCGTACTGTTATTTCACAAAATGCAAGAAGGAGGAAGAACATTAACACGCCGACCATGAGCAGATGGGGAGTCAATCTGTTGTCCCCACGGTTTGGTAAATTCCGAACAACCCTCGGGAAATCTCTATCGACTCGTTCTCTTCTCCGCCTCTGTTCGGGTAGATCACGTCTGCGGATGGCATCACGGTAGAGAGGGAACTGGAAACGATCGTCATCGATCTCCTCCTCATTGCCGTCATGACTCCTTGTTTCGGATATTCTCTGGATGAACAACTTCTCCAAACGCTGAGACGGAGAGTCAATTTTCAATGCGTGGAAGGCAGGGAATTTATTCTGCAAGTCAAAGAATGCGTCGCATACTCTTCTCGAAACATCAGAAACCATTCCGTAAGACCGCATATCAGGCTCAATAATGTGCACTTTGACGAAACCAAAGGTGACTTTAATGTTTGGAGCTATGTTTTGTAGATGATGCAAATAATTTTCGATTCGCTTCTGACATTTCTCACACGGAGAGTAGTAAGAAAAGAGAAGGAATGTGTGCTCTTCACCGTCACTCATACAGCGAAGAGTTTTCAGCAAGTTCTCCATGATATCCAGTACGCGGCGCTCGGCGTGCCTGAACACCTGGCCCTCCGAGTCGGTAAAAAAGGTTGCTACTGCGAAATCAGATGCCACTGTAAGGTCATCGTCCACAAATCCCTCTTTGATGCTATGCTCTTCCGTTTCACCGGCAAAGTCGATGGAAAATGCGGCAAATTGACGCCGGTAACGCATGCGAAAATTTTCCTCGAATGTTTTGTACAAACGCTGGAAATATAATTTTATGCGATCCATGACTTAGCAGTAATGAGATACGTAGCGTGATTATGATCATGTAATATTTGTAGTTTGATCTGATCACGTACTGTACATGTCTTGATGTGGCCATGCGCCACATACAGCTGCTTGTCCAATGGGGAAAAAAGGAAAGTTGTTGATCAAGCCTGTTTCTGTTAACAACATGCGGGGGAATCCCACATCCTGCACATTGTTCCTGTAGTCAAATGTGATAATACGTAGAACTGTACATGACCTGACATGACCATATCGGTCTTCTGCACATGCGCACATCACGACACAGTATACAACATGTGTATAACGATAGCATTTCATAGTTTAAATCATAGCATGACATTATGGGGGGATACAGAAAATGGATATATTATACCATTATAACTATTCAACATAACAGAACTTACAATAAAGAAACATGTATGAAACAAAGGTAACATCGGTAAAAGTTAGGCAATTCAATCAACTGTTTTTGTGGGTGAAAAGACCCCATATTGTCACTGACTGGCAATTCTGTACATACACCTACCATTGTTAACCACATGAAACATACTTGTTATCATAAATCTTGCCACAAGACTTGCAGCGAATTACTTTGCATCTTTCTCCCCGAGGGCTCTCTCTCTAGTTCATTTCTTTAGAAGCTAATTTTCCAAAATAACTTCTTACACCAGAAATAAATTAAAAAAAAACTGCACACAAAACGCGACTTCCTCGTCAGATCCGGAAATCGCTAATTATTTTATTATTTATTATTATTATTTTTTATTATTTGGCAGAAAACATACAATACACAATCAATTACAAAACTCAAAATGATCAATCAATACAATAACACAAAAATACCTAAACACTGGATGCACCTGACAGGGCTGCCAGGCATTGGGCAAGTTAACTACATAACTGTAATCCGCGGACATAACCTATATCCCTTCCAGGCGCATCCAGTGTTACAGATTTAGGTGCCACTGATTATCATAATGAAATATTCATAACTATACCGTTTAAAATCTCTTGCATTAAAATACAAACTATGTAAAAATCCTTGTATATTTCACAATATCAAATCACAATTTACAACGCCATTATGATTATAATTATAGTTAGGTTGTATCAAGTGGCGTTCCATACTCTGATTGGTTTCCCTGTGTTGTGCATGCAACGTGTTACACCCGACGTGGGTACCTGTACCGTACCGCCGACTCGGTCACGGCCAATAAACTCTTGAACATCACATACCAAGATCGTCTGATGTTTCTCCTTATTTACTGGCGTGGTGACAGCGCTGATTCGAATCCATGAATTCATCAATAGACGCTACCAGGATCCTAGATTAAGGTGAATCAAGCCCAATCAATAGGGGTCAGTCGCTCACCAAATAATTTGGTGTGACAATCGAGGTTAAAGACACTAGAGTTCGAGTTTATTGAGTTGCCGCAGCTCTACGCACTGCAATGCCCGCAGCATCGTCGACGCAGCGATGCGCGGCTGTGGCCGAGCCCACTCGTAGCGGCACGGCATCCGAGCGCGAGCGGCGTTGCGCTGCTGCCTCCGCGAAGCCGGAGGTGGAGAAAGCCCAACCCTGGCGCCCGGTTGGCAATGCCGCTTCGGACTTTGAAGCGACACGCCAGCCTGACGATAAGGTCCCTCATTTCCCTGCTACCCTTCGGGGAGGTTATGAAGAGATTTTACAGGTTGAATTGCACTCTGGTTCTCCCATTAATTTGGTGAGTGAATCGACTGCTGAAGCGTGTGGTTTGGATATCGTCGTTGACGATTTTGGCTATGACGACTACATTGATTGTGATGAATCGTTTACCCTCCCATCATGCATTGTAGGTCTCACTTCTTTCCGACTGGTCCACAGTGCTAGTGGTTATGAAATGTGGTTTGACGGCTTTGTGGTTGAGGATGGGTATATGAATGCTGCAGTCGCAGCAGGTGCTCCATTCATGGAACACAACGATTTGTCTATTAGGCCCTTCAAACACAAGATCATGTTTGGTGACGAGGTTGTGTTCACTTACACTGATTCGACTGTAACCGTAGGTTGTGTTGATATGCCTGTGCACACAGTGATGAGTGATACTGTCCATGTAGTGAAGATGGAGACAGAGTGTGTATGTGAGCCTACACCTGAACATACAGTTCATGGGCAGTGTGATGTCCCTGTGCAGATGACTAAGACTGCAACAAGTACTAGTGCATGTGGGTATGAGTGTTCACATGAGCCTGAATCAATCGAGTCTGAACATGACAATGCTCAGATTAGTACTATGTCTGCACAGAAGTGCAAAGAGTATGAGACACAACATGATGAATGTGTTGGGGATCAGCCCTGTGATGATTGTAAGTGGTTTCTCGAAAGTATGGAGAAAGAAAGTAACACTGGTGGTCAGTCTGAAGTATGTCAGTCTGTTACATGTGAAAGCTTTCCTGAGAATGAGAGGGAAGATGAATGTGGCATTAGTACCCAGTCTGAAGGTGACAATCCTGGCATTGACCTTATTGATAAGGGTGATGGGTTGGATGATTTTCCAGTTACACATAGGAGTAAGTCCTCTGATATTCTGACCATTCCATGTAGTGGATCTGAGGTTCACCGTCCCACTGCTACTCCTGTCACTGAGCCCAGCTCTGCTTTTCCCTCTATGGAGGTCAGTAGTGTTACCATGGTTACTGAGCGTAGCTCTGAGTGTGACTCTCATGGGACTGGTGCTGCTCCCTCTTCTAGTAAACATAGCATCCGCTCCTTAGTTTCCATGGATAGTTCTGGGTCCTCCCTAAATGAATGTACACACAAATCCCCAGTCGTTGATTTCACGTGTGATACTTCCATCACTGAGCCTAGCTCTGATCCCCCTGCATGTACTTCTGAGTGTAGTCCTGATATGCTTGTGTTCGTCACTGAGCCTCGCTCTGGGAATCCCATAGGTCATACACTGATGGGACTCCACCCATCTCCTGAGAGTGTTGGTCTTCCCAGTGCTGGCGAGACATTTCCCTCCTTGTATCCCGAGTACACCACCCCTCCTGATGATCATCAGAAGTGGCCCATCATCAGCTCTGACAGAGAGACGCCAAGTGTTCCCCATGACAGTGATGGTGTGGCTATCTCACCTCTGCTACATCACAACGCCAATCAGGACATGGCATTGTTTAGCTGCCAGTGTCGGTCTGCCCTTGACCGGAGTGACCAGCTGTCAGCCCTGGTTGTTGCTGGAGAGCCTCGTGATCCTGTCCATCAGCTGGATTGCCGTACTCCATCACCAGACGTGTGCCCATCAACCAGTCAGACTGCGGTTTCTGTCCTCGCTGCTGACCAGTCACGAACCCTCAATGCCGATGATGACACCCTGGGCCTCCACCTGTCCGTGGATAGTGCTGACCCTGCCTGCTTTGACGCTAGCCCAACCTGGAGTTCATTCCCCTGGACCTTTGGCCACCGCCTTCCTTCAATCCCTGTTGAAGGAGGTCCTTCCCGTCGCCCCCTTGATGGTGCTCTTCATCTTGCCAGCTGGATGATGACCACCAAGCGCCATCCTGTTCACCAACCTCCTACCAGTGACATCACCGACTGGTTAACCGTGGACGTCAACTGCTCCCCTGTGCCTTGGATCGCGCATCCCCCAGCACCCCCAGCCTGTACTGGCCTCGCAGTGCCGTACCACCCTCCCTTGTCCCCAGTAACTCCAGGTTGAAGGACTTAAGTAGGGTATTTTACCCCCGTGCCATCTTCTACTGTGTATTACTCTATAAGTTGTTTTGTTTCTTACTTTCCCTTAAACCATGGTTAGTATAATTGTAGACATAATTCTGATAGGTTTATGTAGGGAGACTATTACGTCATATCCTCCGCATTGCAGGATATTTTGTTTCTCAAATTGGCATTAAGGTTATGTTAATTGTGTTCATTATTGTCACAAGTGTTCCATTTCTTGTCAAAATTTATGATTCTTTCTTTTTTAACAGATGAAGGGAATATGTTAAGTTATATGTTTCAAGTGTTTTATCATTTGTCTTATTGCGGCTCAGTGTCAATACACATGTAGTTAGTTATGAACATATAACTTTGTTACCGGTACATTTTTTTATTTGTCAGCTCCTTGCAGCATATCTTACAGTCTGCATGTTTTATAAATGTATTGAAGAGTCCAATACTTCCCATTATTTCCATACTTACCTTAGAATCAAGTCCACAGGGAGTATTTTTTTTTTCAGATGTGACATTGTATAGCTGTACGCGTATTTTGCTTTCCGGAAGGGAACGCACATTCTCCTCTTTCTACTGTGTGTTGAAGTCTTTTAAAGTGTATGTGCTGGTTTTCAATACGTACTAGGTTTATTACCTATTGGTACTCACTGCTGGTTAATTCACATTGTGATGTCGCTTTTATTTTATTTCTGGAGTGAAATGCCTAAAAAGTTGTATACCAGCTTCTCCTATGCTGGTGTCTGTACATATTGAATTTTCCTACATCTCGCACATTTTTTTATACAGTGTAAGTTCTACGTTGTATCATCTCTAGGCATTGTTGCCATATTGCATGCCGGATCATTGCTTTTTATACCAGTCATTCCCTTTTATGATTTCATTCATGTACAGCTGTATTCCTATTTCGCTTACGAACACAGATTTTCTGTGGGGCAGGTACATGTACCCATTCTCCAGACCTGACCCGCTGTCCACCTTTTGTAGTATCCTATGCGGATATCTGTAACATACTGTTTTCTGAATGTGAATACAGTACATGTTATTTTTGGTATGTTATAACAGTTTGCTTTGTATTTCAGGACAATTTTTATACCTAGATAGATTTCACACTTGACAGCCAGTATTGGTAGATATTGGATAGTGTTTTTCCTTTTTTTTTGTGGGCATCTGTACCAAATATGGTTATATTTATTGTTCATTGTAGTCTTGGGCAACTGCAGGTGTTTTTTTTTTTTCACACTCCTCCCATCTACACACATGCATGTATATGTGTGTGGCCCTTTTTCAGTATTTTACACCCAGTATAAGTAATTGTTGTTAAGATGATATTATTAATTTTTGGCTGTTATATTAATATTTGTACATATTATTCTTCCTTTTGCAAGGCTGATTCATTGGATGTGTTTGGCTTAAGGGGTAAAGAGGAAGTGAGGTATGACGTAAGTGTTTTTGAGTATTTTTGATAGGGGTACATATTGAGGTACAGTATAACTATGTATGTAGGTACAGTTTGTACAATTGTAGTTGTATGTACTCTCATTGGTTGCTGTGTACAGTCCCGTATATAACATTTTGTGATTGATTTCACTCTGTCAAAGTTTGGACTTTAGTGTAACTTATTTATGAGTTACTGTGTGTGCTCAAACATTCTAGATGTGTTAAGCAGTTTGATGGTGGTAGAGAGTGTTTTGATTAATGGAGGTGTGTTAATCAAAATAGTTTCAGCATGATAGTTGTGTTATGAGTGATGTTATGTTCACTCACTGTGTAAGTAAGGTAGGCCTGATTATGTGTGTTTGTGATAGTGCAGTTATGTACTAGTTGCGTAATCAACCTCGATTGTTCTAATGTTATGTTAGATTGTTTAATTTGTTTTATACATGTATGTGATCAATATTTATTCTTAGAGTAGGCCGCTATAGATAACAGTCATGCAACAGCCTTAGTTATTCAGTGAGAAGGAAGTTATTATCATGTAGTTGTTTTGTTTATACATTGCTACATTGTTCAGAGTTTGGCCCTATGTGATGTGAAGGATAGTGTGTATGATTGTCGTTTTGCTCATGCATATAGCCTGACACCATGTTGTTGATCAAGGCTATTTCAGAAACAGCAGTTTCGAGTAGATGCGTACAGTATGTTGTTGATCAAGGTTATTTCAGAAAGAGTAGTTTTGAGTAGATTGTATGTACAGGGTAGTACCATCATTTTAATAATAAGAGGAATGAAGAAAGGGATCACGCCATTATGATTATAATTATAGTTAGGTTGTATCAAGTGGCGTTCCATACTCTGATTGGTTTCCCTGTGTTGTGCATGCAACGTGTTACACCCGACGTGGGTACCTGTACCGTACCGCCGACTCGGTCACGGCCAATAAACTCTTGAACATCACATACCAAGATCGTCTGATGTTTCTCCTTATTTACTGGCGCAAACTCATGATCACACCAATAAAAGGGTGATATAATTATAAAACAGATCCCTTTACTTTCCCAACCCTCCCCTCACTCACTCCCCAATTAAAAATTCAATCACAAAAAAAAAGATCAACCACCCGTCCCCCATCATAATCAATACCTCACAAAATATCTATTAAAAAAAAAACACCAAAAAACCTGGATATGTGTCATTAACCCCCCTCCCCCCACACACAATGGATGAGAATGGATGACAGCTGTGTTGAAGCTGTGCTCTGAGATTGTGTTCTGAATTTGTGATAATATATTGATCCTTCCAGAGCTTCAAGTCTATTTGTCACAGCTATCTAAGTATCTTCACTTGTGCCTGGTATACAAGAGGGACTGTATCTGACCATGGAAACTCGAAAAAGGAGCAGGAATCTTGCTGACAAACTTGTCACTAAGAACAGCAAACAACCCATCGGTCAGCAAGCCAAAGCCCTCGGGAGTGAAGCCGGCGCAATTTCGGACACTTCCCCGAAAGATGTTGAGACCGTGTCAGCTGGCCACCCAAGCGATTCCTTCATCACGGAGCTGGAAGGCGCGAATGAGGACAATGGAATTAACCTAGTTACCTTACAGAGAAGAATTCAGGACGCTCTTTTGTCTGAAGAGGTAATCTCCGCCATTGCACAGGCCGTGTCAAAAGCTATCATAGAAAATGTCACCAACGACGTCTAAAACGCCATCAACATGGACTTCCATTTGGACTCCGACAAGCTTGTCGCCATCGAAGCCAAAATAGAGGATCTGGAAAAGAAGCTCTCTTCATACCAGAGTGCCTTGGAAGAACACGAGCAGCGCAGTAGGAGAAACTGCCTACGATTCCACGGTGTTGCAGAGAGCGGTGAGGAACAAACTGACGATGTCATCATCAAGATCATTCGCGAGAAACTGGACGTCGACATCCAGCCGGCTGACTTGGATCGATCTCATCGCATGCCGCTTCGTGCGTACGACCGAGCAGAGAGGCAACGGCATCCTGGACGCGGCATCATACAAGCGACGAAATTCCTGCTTCGAAGCCCATCATCGTCAAGTTTGCTACTGTAGGTATAACGTGCGACAATAGGTGTACACGGCAAGACAGAAACTGAAAGGCTCCAATGTGTATATCCACGAGGATCTCACACAAGAGAGGAGCAACCTGGTCTACATGGCGAGGAAGCATGAGAAGGTGAAGAGAGTGTGGACTACCGATGGACGAATCTCAGTACTGACCAGGGATGACAAGAAGGTAAAAATCAGATCAATCAAAGATCTAGAAAAGCTCTAGAACTGGTGACAGAGAAATAGCATCTTATTACATGCATGATTTTTCCAATGAGCCGGATATTTCCATGCATTTCATGTAATAGATCTGTAAAGTATGATCAAAATGCTCTTATGTGTGTTAGATGTAACGAATGGATTCATTTGATGTGTTCGTCTGTTACTTACAACTTTTTTCAGTCAAATTCTGATTATATGTGTACTAAATGTTTAATGTTTGAACTTCCTTATAATGTTTCGGATGTAGATTTTGAACAGAATGTTCGAGATGACAGTCATACAGAAATAGAAATAAGTGATTATGAACAGATTGTTAATGAGTTCAAAACAATTGGTGGAATAAGTATTGCACATTTGAATATTTGCTCTCTTCTGAAAAATATGGACGAAATTCGATTACTTCTGAGTAAAGCTAGTATTGATATAATAACCTTTTGTGAAACTCGTCTTGATGAGTCAGTATCTGACCATGAAATATGTATTGATGGGTACAAGACAGTTCGTAATGACCGGAATCGAAATGGTGGAGGCGTTATTATCTACGTGCGCAGCTCTTTAGATTACGTGGCCCTTGACGAGTATCATAATCAAGGCTTAGAATTAGCGTGTATACAGGTAACTCTTAATAAACAAAAGCCTTTTATCTTAATGTCGTAGTATAGACCGCCAGATTCGTCTATCAATATATTTCATGGTCTTGAAAATATACTCCAGAGTGCTGAAACTCGTTATTGTAATTATGTTCTGGTAGGAGATGTGAACTGTGATCTGTTGAACAAGAAACCCTCGTATCATACTTCTCGTATGCAAAGTATAGCAGAAGAATACTCATTAACTCAATGCGTTTCCATGGCAACGAGAGTAACAAAGCACTCTAAGACACTCATTGATCATGTTTATACATCAAAGAGTGAAAATATTTCACAATGCAAAGTCTTGCCTTTCAGCCTAAGTGACCATGAAATGGTTCTTTTCTCATGGCGTAAGTGTAAACCGAAATCAGGTGGTAATCACTGTTATATTTCATCACGCAACATGAGAAAGCTTGATATTGAAAAAATTGTAAATGAATTAAATTACTCTTCAGTGGATGAAATATTACAAGAAACATCAACAGAGAAAGCATATCACATCTGGGTTCATAAACTAAGATCTCTGTTGGATAGGCATGCCCCAGTCAAAGAAAAGGCTTCGACAAAAGAGGTCACCTTGGATGACTAGTGGTGTCATGGCTTTGAAAAGAGAAAGAGATAAGGCAAAACAGGCCGCTAAACGCATGAATAATGATTATGAGTGGCAGAAATATAGAAGTCTGCGTAATCTGGTAACATCATCTGTGAGAAAAGCTAAAAGGAAATATGCTATTGATAATATTAGGGAAAATGTAGGAAACTCCACCCTCATGTGGAAAGTCTTAAGAGAGCTTATACCGAGCCCTAAATCCTCTACGAAAGTTCATAAAATCGGGTGCACGTCACGAGACCGACACCCACGAGTCATACAGCCCACAAGTTATACAGCTCACAAGTCATACAGCCCACGAGTCATACAGCTCACAAGTCATACAGCCCACCAGTTATACAGCCCACGAGTTCGACACCGAGTAAATAAAGCCCACGAGTTCGACATCAAGTAAAATAAGCCCAGGAGTTATACGGCTCACAAGACCGACACTACGCACAAAAGGCTCATGAGACCGATAGTAAGCAATCAAAGCCCACGAGACCGACACTACACTTAAAAGGTCCACGAGACCGACGCTACGCATACAAGTCTCACGAGACCGACATTACGCAAAAGAGGTTCACGAGACCGACATTAAGCAAAGAAGGCCCACGAGACCGACAGGATGAACAGCGCCACCTATAGACCAATAAATTGTATAGGGTGTCCTGATAATGGCATAGGAAGATATGAGAGATGGAAAAGAAGAGTTGCCATCTCCGGCAGAGTGTAACCCCATCAGTTGCCCCCCCCCCCCCCCCCCCCCCGAAATGATCAGGATCTTTAATTGTGTTTGCATGGGTGTTTGTTTGTGAAAAAAAAAATGAACAAAGTACAGTAAAAGTGTGTAACAGATCTTTCCACAGTAAACCTGCGAGGGTGTTGAATTAGTATCAATTAAAAAAAAAAAAAAAAATAATGTAATCGTCTATTAAGGTACCGTAAGGGATTCGGGAAAAATTAGATGCATCCAGGAAAGCAGCTATTGTATTTCACGAAAAATGTACTGTTTGGAGGAGAGCCACAAATTGAATTGAATCCCTGCGATACAAAACGTTTTAATCAGTAGCATTACACTATAGTTACAGAGAAAATTACAAATAGATCTTACTGCAAAACTTCCAAGCAGGAGGGTAGAATATCTAAAATAGAATAAGTACAAAAATGTAACTAGTGAATCGGGAAAGAAGAGGTATAAATTATATCCTGTCCATCTTCTAGCGAAAACCTGGGAAAGCCTATTAAAATAGCACGATGGCATTATTAAAGCTCTAAAATTAATCCATACATCGTTCTTGCCCTCTTTTCAATTCATTTGTGGTTTTTTTTTTCTCTTTTTTTTTGGGGGGGGGGGATGAAGAATACTAATTCTTCTATTTTTTTTTTTTGGGGGGGGGCATGAAGAATACAATTCTATTTTTCTACTTGATAACAATGTCGCTCCCTGACACACTCCCCCCCCCCCCTCCCCAGAAGTATGTAGAAATACATGTTTGATGTCGTTCATAATTATGTAGATGGTCACCATCTTTCAATTGATAGCGTGACGAAATTACAACCGCCAGTATGTTATTTTTCCGTTCATGGAACACCCTGTACAGGTGATTGACATGTAGATGGCGCTGTTTATCCTGTCGGTCTCGTGGACCTTCTCTGCCTACTGTCGGTCTCGTGGGCTTTCTTTGCTTAGTGTCGGTCTCGTGAGCCTTTTTAGCTTAGTGTCGATCTCGTGGGCCTTTTTTTGCCTACTGTCGGTCTCGTGGGCTTTCTTTACTTAGTGTCGGTCTCATGATCCTTTATTGCTTAGTGTCGGTCTCGTGGGCTATGTTTGCTTAGTGTCGGTCTCATGAGCCTTTTGTGCGTAGTGTCGAACTCATGGGCTGTATGACTCCTGAGCCGTATAACTCGTGGGCTGTATGACTCATGGACCTATTATTGATGTCGGTCTCGTGGACCGTATGACTCGTGGGTGTCGGTCTCGTGGGATGCCCCCATAAAATCATATATGGAAACGAGTATACAGGGTACAAAGATGTTGCAAATGCACTGAACAATCACTTTTCTACTTTGGTTTTGCGAAACAGAGAAATTGTACATTTCAAAAATAATCCTATACAATATGTAGCTACCGAGAGCATGTACAACTTTTGAATTCACTTCAGTTTCAGCTGATGAGGTAAAGAAGTGTATTGATAAAACGCCCCGAAATAAGGCTACTGGGCTTGACACCATACCAGCTTGTATCCTACGGGACACTGTGTCAGTTATCCTTAAATCCTTTACCCACATAGTAAATTTATCATTGAAAGATGGTGTTATCCCGAACGAGTGGAAATGTGCTAAAATAACACCTCTATTCAAGGGTGGTGATACAACTGATCCCTCAAATATAGGCCAATATATGTTTTGCCTGTAGCTTCAAAGATTTTAGAAAAGTTGGTGTTTAAACAAGTGTATGCTTATCTTAATGAAAATGATTTATTGACGAAAAACCAATGTGGCTTTCGCCCAAATTTCTCTTCAGAAATGGCAGTATCAAACCTCACTGAAAATTTAAATAAAGTTATAGATGTTGGACAAGTTGTTGTTGTGGTTACCCTCGATCTTTTAAAGGCTTTTGATATGGTATCCTTTGATATTTTGATTGAAAAATTACGATTTTTCGGATTTTGCGAGGATACTATACGCTGGTTTGTAAATTTTTCAAGTCAAAGAAAACAACAAACTGCAATTAATGGTAATGTTTCAAAGGAGGGTGAGGTGCTCTGTGGGGTCCCTCAGGGAAGTATATTGGGACCTTTGTTGTTCATCATGTTTATGAATGATTTGCCTCGGGTAGTTAGAAATTGTTGTATTAATGTCGCTTTATGCGGATGATACCTGTATTTATTATGCATCCACTGATCCTCTTGAACTTGAAAGAATTGTTAATGATGACTTACGTGCCGTGCATGAATGGTTACTTCATAATAAGCTTATGTTGAATGTTAAAAAATGTAAATGTATGTTTATAGGTACTAAGCGTAAAGTTGTAAATATCTAGGTGTTGTCATTGACACAGAATTCTCTTGGAAACCACAGGTTGACAGCGTAAAAAGTAAAGTGTTACGTAATTTGTACGCTTTAAGAAGGGCAAGACCATAATTGACCAAGACACCGCATTAACCCTGTATAATACAATGATTCGTCCTCACTTTGAGTACTGGAACACCATCTGGATGAAACCAAATTCTGGAAACATAAAAAGACTACAAATACTTCAGAACAGAGCATTGCGAGCTGTTCTGAAAGTGGATTATCGTCACAATAGACGAGATTTGTATGGGAGGCTGCCTATTGAATGCCTCAGTGCCAAAGGGAAAAAAAGATCTTGTTGTTTTTATTTACAAAGTTTTAAATAACCTCTTGCCTGATTTTTTTTTTTACTTTTCAAGTGAACGTAAAAGTATCTAATTACAATCTGAGGAACTCGGCATTCAAAGTATTGTTACCAAAACCAAAGACCAATTTCTGCAAAAGTAGTACTGTTTGCATAGCAGCTCAATTATTCAATCAATATTACCGGAAGCCACGAGAACATGTACAAGGTCAGCACAATTTCTGAAGGATATCGATTCTGTTTTCTTACTTGATTTATGAGTTTTTCTATTTCTGAGTAATATATATATATTTTTTAATCACTTCTTTTCCGAGATTTTTTTTTTCTTCATACTACATTCTACTGTCTGACTGTTTTGTAAAGAGTGTTGTGTATATTGTCGTCGGTGATACGGCGAACCGACAAAAACCGACGCGCAGCGCAAAAACACAATTCCGAGATAATCGCATTTGAAAAAAAATGGGTAGCGTCAATGCACTAATTTCATACCTTCTCCCCATCAAACTGATGAGATGTTTGGAAAGTGGTGAGAGTAAGAGTTGTGCTTTCAGAAAATGTTGTTATCACAGAGAAACAAAGGCTAATGTTAATGAGAATAACGTGGAAACAAGGAACGTCAGTTCGTCGAATTCCCCCTTTTTGCGATCTCCATAGCACTCCGTGTATTAGGGTGAGTACGGCGAAGTGACACAAACCGCATTTCGTCACTTCGCCGAATCTCGGCGCGTAGGCGCAACGCGTGTAAGTCAATGGGAATGATGATATTCGTCACTTATTACATGGTTCGGCCCATGCTCTCCTGTCATGCCTGGAGTTTTAGACCAGGTACCAGGCCAAAACAACAAAATAATATAGACGTAATTTGTTATTTTTCCCCTCGTTCTGTGGATTTCCATGGTTCATTGACAAATAAACTTGTGTTCATGTTGACATATTATGTACATGTACCTATGTCCTCTCTATTCTTCACCTTTTTCACATCATTTGGTTCTTAAGAAAAAAAAACTTCAACATGAAAAGCAACAATTTATCATTTCTAGCATTTTCTTGTCTGATTCCGTCTTACACATTGGAGCTCTATGACTTTCGGTCTATTTAATGTTTCAGTATATCATGTACCCTTCTATATCAGATGTGTCGTCTTTATTCAAAAGCGTAAATGGGGGAACCACCTCACCAAACACTGTCCTTCAGTGAGAACGATACATAAAGGAAATTTAAGGAGGGGCTCCTACGAAAATACGTACATGCCGCCTTTGTCTCTCTCACACAACTCTCAGCTAGCAAATAAACTTATCATCACCGTTTTGCATCATGTCATATTTAGTTATATTGCAGAATTTATTTTTTTTTTGTGATTTTGCAAGTGAACTTGCAAAACAGTAGGAAGTACACTTCTAATAAAAATATAAAACTCAAGGAAACATTCAGACATAGACAAGAATACACACACACACACACACACACACAATTTCTCCCTCATACATACACAAATACAAAAGAGCATTTTGTCACCCAATAACTTACGAGTTGAAAATCACTTTAGATTTATTATATTACAGAAGTACAGTGATTAGTAAGCTATTCTTAATTCTTCTTTTCAAATCCTACAAGCATTGCTTTTAGTATAGGTTCCTCATATTTACACATCATTATATTACATGTCCTTATGCATTTGTGAAATTATGTCTAAAATTGAATGTTGTGTCATACCTATTTTACTCTGAAATCAAATGGAATATGAAACCTGAATATGGAATGTGGAATATGGAACTTGAATTAAAAAAAAAATGAAATGAAATTGCACAGATAAATAAAATTTACTAACTGGGTTACATAAAGTTTGATGTCACACGCCTGGAAGTAGAAATATTAAGAATGCATGGCAACATGACAATAGATGGCTAACATATCTTTCATAATCATTAGAAATTATTTTCATAGTTTATCAAGCAAATCAAGAATGCAGCTGAACTGCCAGCAAATCTATCATGGCAGAGATTTACTCGCATAAAATTATACTGACATGTGTTCCAGTTCACACTCATTGCACTCTGGGGTTCTCTGTATCAATGTAACAATGATGATAATAATAAAAGTAATAATGAAAATGATGATGATAATAATAATGATAAACCATAGTAATGATGATATAATGATAAAATCAAGCTCTAAGAGATTTGCATTTGTCCATTTTAAAATGCCTCCTTGCACTTATGAATCCGTTTGACTTTCCTGCGTGCTATGATTAACCCATATACTATTTATTCTTTTCTGTTTTGTTTTTGCTTTATTTTGTTTTGTTTACTTTGCTTTTTTTTCAAAGGGGATTTGTCTTTTTTCTGGTTTGGTTGATATCTGGCAGAGCACTTATACCATCGCCTATGGACTCATCTATGACAAAACTCTGAGTGAAGTTCAGGGGCTAGACCGCAACAGTCTGGTTGTAGCTCAATGCCTAACACTCCAATTGTTACCCTACATTAAAAAAAAAATCCTCAAACATGGATTTTTAGTTAAATAGTACATTCTGCATAAGCAGACTCTCAGCCTTTAATGGTCTATAACTCTATTGAAATTGATGCTTCTAACCTATTTGAATGTTGGAAAGGAATACACACTCTGGAAAAGTATACTGAGAAATGGGCTCTGAAGTATCCGGTCTACTTAAGAGATTAAAATTACCAGTACCATGAAAGAGACAAAAGTATAATGGAAAGCTCCATAGCAACAGTAGTGAAGGGATTATCAGGTAAAGCTGATAATATTAATGTGAACACAAATTAAAGAATCAGTCAAAAAATATGCAGTCAACATGTTTTATAAATTTAACATTATACATGTTATTTGTAGCATACACATGGAATTTGAAATTCATTATCATGTGTTTGAATTACACCACACAACAATAGACTTTTTCTTATTTTTTTCACATAATAGCCTGATTTTGTCATAATGATCTATTAAAAAATCACGATGAAATCTGCATTCACGACTGTCATCACAGTGCAAGCAAAAAAAAAAAAAAAAAAAGAAAAAGAGAAACCATAGCAGCCAAAACCATCATATCTTGCACTCAACTTGTCTGCATCACCCTCAGCAAGGTCCATGCCTTGAGAATCTATGTTTAAAAGAAGAGAAAGGAAGAAAGAAAACGAAAGAAAAAAAGCGAAATAAGAAAAAAATACATAAATGCAATTAACATTGGTCACATCCTGAAATTTTATGACACTCAAATAACATTCACTGTGCCTCATACAGAATGGTAAAAGTAGGTAGGGTTTCGATTGAATGAATACACACACAACTAGCACAGATATGCAGAGCTGCTTTTCAGTGCTCAGTGATATGTAAACAACAGTTATAAATCAAGCAACAAAAAAAAATGTCTAGATTTTCATACACGAGACTTCGTCTTGCAGTTTCATTCTGATAACAAAAAATCTTTCTCTAAATGCATGACCCACATGCAATCTGGGAATGTGATTACAAATAAAGACACTCTTTTGACAGAAATTTACGTTCATGTCATCAAACACTAAATCGATTTTTTTTTGTTTTTGTTGTATAGCATTGTAACTTACGTCGTGTAAATTGGAGGTTCCGAGATAAAAATGAAATATGATTCAACAGGTTATGCAACAAGTCAGCTGCATTGCTATGCCAATGCATTTATCAATTCCATTTATTGATAGCAATACTGAAGCCCAAATTACGAACTACACAGACTTCAGCATAAAAACAACATCCAAGTGGGGTCTATAAATGCACTAGTTTCTTCATTACTTCTTTATAGAACAGTCCACATAAGTGGTGAAATAGCTAGAATATGAAAGAATGAATTCCCTGCATCTCATAAGCCATCACCAGAAATTGGCTGATTTCAATCTTTATTGAAGTTGTTTATTTAGGGAAAGTCTTTAGTAATACGTTTACCATATTACATTATGATCAGGAAAATTATGACAAACAAAACCCCCAAAAGTCGATCATGTCTCGCAAACGTTTCAATTGTGATACCCCTGCATGTCTGCTTGTTTAATATAGTAGTCGAAGTTTCTTACGGTGAGATATCATGGATACTGTCACTGTGTACCAGAGTAGTCTATATTCTGGACTAAGCTCAATTGGTGTCTTTCGTGTACTGTTAAACACACACACACACACACACACACACAAAAAAAAAAACAGCCCAGGGGCTGATCCAGGAATTCCGTAAAAGGGAGGCGCCTTTACAAAGTTAAAGGGGAGGTGCACGTGCTCCCCCCCCCCCCATTATTTTCTTTTTATGTAATTTGTTTTAACAAAAAAATAAAGAGGGGACGCGCGCCCGGTGCACCACCCTCTGGATCCGCCACTGAGTCCAGAATGTAGACTAAAGTGCCGGAGCATTTGAACATTCGATTCTTGTTGAGTGGCTACCTCCAGTCCATCATGATTTTGATTTTATCAATAATCAATGATGATGTTTATTTACAAAGTGATTGATCCAAATGTTTCAAACAACACCACAATAAACTACTTATAGTACCCTGAATTCGAGTACAGGAAATTGCAATCAATACTCGAACATTGGACATGCTTGTTACATAACGCTGCATCAAAACAAAAAAAGCAGTTTGGAATCTATTTTGAATATTTTCACCGTGTGGTACTATCGAATGTGAACTGTCAGCCCTCCCCCCCGCTCTCACCCCCCCCCCCCCCAACATGTTATTACTTGAATACTCACAAATTATGTTAAGGGTAATATCATTCCCCTATTTTGAAGAAGGTAAGTCAGGTACTATTTCATTTTGCTATACAAAAGTGAAAATATGTGGAACTTTCTTGGTATCGTTTTCACATCGATCACTCAAACATTCTGAAAATTATATCACTGTCTAATCATCATGTGGTTGTGTTTTAATTCAATGTTTTATGATAACTTTTCAAAATGTCAAATCCTGCAAGTTTGTCAATCTTAAGTCTGACATTAGTTATTTTTAATGCGAAAAAAATAGCTGTTGTGAATATTGTTGTTTTTCACTTCATATCTATATATTTTAAGTCAGGTTTGACGATGGAGGGACATTTCATTTGAATCACTTAATAAGTGATTCAAATGAAATGTCCCGCCATCTCCATCTTATTTGCATAAGAGGCCACGCCCCCCCCCCCCCCCCCCCCCATCTTACCATTATGTCGCACGAGGTTTGTTCAAAGGGCAGACATGGGGTGATCTCGTGTTGTATCGATAACCACCTGTAGCTCCAGGGGTTTGGTTCAGTCTTATCTGCGTAGAAGTGAGGAAACAAGAGGTCTCTTTTCATCCTCCTGCCAATCAGGAAGAGAGACAGACAGACAGACAGACAGACGGACGAACAGACATGCAGAAAGACAAACAGAACAGACTGTGACATTAAGGAAGAGAGATTCTTTCTTTAGTATGAAATGTTACCCCTCTCTTATGACTCAAAACACTGTTCCTGTCTTTGTTCGTATCAGCCTTGACATTGTATTACAATAACACATAGGTTCCATTTAATAGGCAATGAAACTAGTAGTTGCTGTAAATAGTGGTAAAGAGAGAACATTCTATGTTTTAAAGAGGGTAAAAAAAGAAAGAATTTTGATAGACAAAAGAGAGAGAGAGAGAGGGAGCAATCGAGGATGGAGGGGCAGAGCGAGAGGGAGAAAGAAAGAGGTGAAACGGGGGAACTGATGAAGAAAACGAAAAAATGGAGAGAAGCTGGAAGCAACTAAAGCACCAGGGCTATGAAAATGTGGATAACTTAAAATTATGGCAAGAAATTAATTGCAATTTTAACATGACTAAATCCGTGCAGCAGCTATTCTTGACATTAGGTGACGTGGGTTTGAATCCCAGGCTAGTTGTTCTTTTTTTAAGATGGAGCATAAGATCTTATTCACGGAGAAACAGCAACACAGCTCAATCTCTGTAACTATACTATCCCCGCAAAACCACAAATTCGCTTCATTCTTATCACGTCACGTTGCTTTCCACCCTGATGTACGTCCCCTTTCATTCAGATCTGAGGTGGAGAAATTCAAACTTGAACGGTTGCCGTCAATAGATTTGGTGACGCTGATTATGAGCTCCTTGCGCACTTCGCAGCTTTGACGTTACCATTACAAGTGCGGGGAGCGGGAAAGCGGAGGGATGAAGGGGCAGCCGATCAGATGATGTATATAAATAGGGACCTCGGAAAGTTGCATAACCGTATACCAGAGGACCTTGGCCTTGGCATTCTGGTAGGATGTATTCGACCCATATTGGAGATTATAGTTATGTGGGTGAAGTGTCAATAACCGTTTGATAAAAAGAAGGGCTACAATCTTTGGAGAGGACTTATTTTGGTAACGAAACAAGTTTAATCGCAGCAGTGTGATTAACACCTGTTTCATTCCAACCAATGTAACAGATCGAAAATGTGGTTGTACAGAAGTACAACATGATTAATAGATGTAAGAAATGAGGCTTTATGATTAATGGGACGAGCTTTTGTTTGGTCTTATGTAATGAATCAGCCGCCTATCATGCATAATCAACTCATTGAAGTAGATTAATGTTCTAACTCTATATCAGGAGTCATTATTCTTATGGCTTATCCCAGGGACATGATACTAATGTGTGCGTAGATTTTAAAGGCATAATTTACCATTTGCAGATGAAAGCATTAGTGCTATAAAATAGTTCTAAAATGTGAGTTAGGGATAGAAACAACCACTGTCAAAATTTGAATCCGTATGATCGATGTTAAGTGTTGTTAAATACACAAAATGTGAACAATAGTTATAATAAAAAATTTTCCAGACTAAACCGTATACAGTTACGGTTTATTGAGAAAAACCCTGATTTCTCCTTATATTTTAGGTTTTATTGCAAATATTTCATATGGTAGGATGTTTTATGATACAACAGACCTACACATATGCATCAAATATGATATCTTGAAAATTTTTGAAATCACTGCTCCCAAAGGTAAACTGGACCTTTAACAGAAATAGGATGACAATTGACACTGATGAAGAGCACTAAATAATTCAGAGCAAAACAGTCTCCGCAAACGGTATAAAATTCAATTTTCTGTTCCTTTGGAGGCTAGGGGCAATAACAGACAAACAAACAAACAAAAGGTCGTGAAGAAGTCTATAAGTAAAGACTTTGTTTTTCCGAATGACGAAAAGATCAAAAGACTATTCCACACCGTTACTGCTGAATCCAAGCCGATTTTTACTAAGGAAGTCAAATGGGGAGGGAGGGGGGGTAGTGTTTGAGCTTTGGCCCAAACTCAAAGAATATTAGACCTATGCCTGTCGTCTGAGCTTTGTGGTCATACCTCAAAGTTGTCGAAAGTTAGTGAGAGCACACAATATTTTGTGTTTAAATCAGGGGAGGGTCATTGACGTTTTAACTTATGGCTCTGTCGGAATACACCAATATTCGAATTGACAGGCAGGACTCGAACCATTGACCTTATAGGCTAATTTATAGTACGCCGTCCACTTAACCCCCTGGCAGGAACTTCAAAGAAAAGTTGTCGACCTAATAATAGAGACTTGGAGATATTTTGGAGACAAAATGAGAAATACTGGTAAGTACATTTGAAATTCTTCGTCTAGTAACAAAACTGATCCAAGTCCTTAAGGTTTTGTTTGGTCCGACAAGTTTTCCGAGGATGAATCTGATGAAACCGATTTAGCAGTTTGCTCATAGCTGTGGACCACACCTATCATTGCAACATGCGTTTCTCTCAATTGATTAGATTTAAACTGTGGAAATCTTTAACATAATTTGACGCATCTTTAAGTCCAATAAAAGGATTGTCTTTGTTGGTATAAGGTACATGCTATGTACTTGAAAAGCCTTGTTAATTGCTGATACAACCTTGTTCGTTTATGCTTCACTATCTGTTCTAATCTCTGAAGAGGTCCCAATATCGCAGTACACTAGGATTTAATCAGACTTCGGTGATTAGCACCTGCTATATTTCTGATCGCTATTTGCACACCACACGCCGCTGCAGCGCTGAAGCAAGCAGACGCATGAGTATATACACTTGTTAAAGGAATACTACTGCTTACGAAAAGTACAAAGAGAGTATTATAATAATGACGGAATTAGTAGAAGAAACCATCACCTGTCCATGCACTCTTTCCCTCCACGGGCCCGTTGCTGCCATACTAACACAAATTTTAAAAAGAGTGTTGCAAATGCAAAAAAAAAAAAAACAAACAAACAAATAACAAGACAAACAAAGCAAAAAAGAAACACTGAAAATCAATTAAAGTTTTCAAACGCAAAGAACGACTAGGATAAAGTATAATTTTCAATGTCTAATTGTGCAGTCAAATATCGAGCAAATCATCGTCACGCACACACACACATACACACACACACGCACACACACACTCACACACACACAAATACACACAAATCCATATACAAACCCAAAATAAAGCATACAGCTTCATACCAATAGTTATACACTCATCTTATATGCAATTCTCTCTCACACGTCCACCCCAACCCCTATAATACATCACTTATCGTTACACCAGTCATGTGTGCATTCATAAATTCATATTATCACTATTTTGCCTTTAAATTCATTTTTTTTTTTGACTGGATGATGACAGTAGTCGTCCTCTTCAGCCGAATGTGATGTGAAATCTAATACGAATGAATAGAAAATATGGGGTAATGATCATTGTGATAAAAGTCAGTAAACTAATTAATAATTAAAAAAAAAAAAAAAAAAAAACGTTTTCGGTAAAATTCTTCGTATACACGTTAAATGTTAAGACAGAGGACGGAGGTTTTCTAGCGCTTGTCTATTGGAGATAAAAGATAGATACATTAAAAACTCAATTGTTCAGAGTTTTCTTGATTAGATTATTCAAATGTTTCCCCAATCGATATGCAAAAAAAAAAAAAAAATCAACATCGGAACAAATAGATCCAAAACGGTCTCTTTGAAATGAGGAAATATAACAAAACATTGACCTTTGTACCTGATTTCATTCGTACATTTTAATATTATGATATCACAGTAGAGGCATACACAGAAGCGTCATTGATATCCTCCCACCCCCCCCCCCGAAAAAAAAAAAAATTATGGACCTAAGAAAATACTACGCCTGCATGTGTACGCTACCGAGTTAGGATCAGCTTCTCTTGAAACAGTGAATTACTTTATTATCACTTGCAGAAAGCTTCAGGGGGAAATACAGAGACACATGTATTGTAAACGTGATCAATTTTGTCTGTCAATCAGCCATCCACCTTCCAAGATGCAAACAATAACAAAATTGCATTTAAATATTATACTGTGAATAGGATCCCTGGAATAATGTGCCCGATAAGCTCGACAATTAATTTTAGAAATCATACGGTTATGAAATATGACTTTTGATGCATCTGTTATTCCAACACAGTACAAAAAAAAAACACGAACACTGTAAAACCACATAGCCAGTCATTTACTAAGCGCTACGAGTAGGCCAACTATCAACAAATTTCAAGGTCACCCTCGGTAGTAGGTGATTATTGTAAGGGGCATTTGTTTAATGATTAATAAATTGAGAGCACGCCATCCCTTGTCGATTCAAGAGTAGTCAGCAAAGTAGCACAGTGCTCAACAGACCATCCTATAAAGAAGGGCATCTTGGTTAGAAGACTGTCATAACTCTGGTGTGCAGGCTTTCACTCGCATCTTTTGGACGATTTCGTCGACGATTCAGGAGAAGATGATCACCATCGGTCTTCTGCTTTGCGCTCTCTTCCACGGTTAGTGTAGTTCCGATTCCAGCAAAGAGCCCCCGTACCACTGTCACGGTCTGGCATGGCAGGCGAAGGGCTGCAAAGGGTGCAGGGATCGGTTGAGCAGCAGCAGCGTTTGAAGAATAGGGTTGGCATTTCTTCACATTTCCAAGATTTTTTGCCGATCTTCTCGATCAAAATTTACCCCAGTTAAATCGTAACGCAAGCAGGGACAACGGAGTGATAGCGTAATAAGGTCTTTCTGAGCGTACTGACATAGGCACAAGGACGGGAAAAGAAGTAGACACCGGTGTGGTCGCGCTGCTGCTCCGCTCTTCCCTGGTCACAGCACGACCCTCCCGCTTTAACTCCGCTCTCACTACGTTCTCCACTCTCGTACGACGCTTTCAGTACGCTCCGTTCCCGCTCTAATGACGCCGATTCCTACGCTTTCCCACAATATTTACCCACGTCTTTTTTTTTCGCCGCTGTCTGCTAAAACAGGATCAACTAACATGATTAAAGATCGATAGGCAAAACTGTGGTAGTGGGGGGGGGGGGGGGGGAGGACGTTCTTAGAGCGTTCGAACATCGTACTGTGTCCAGATCGGATGTTTTACCCGACCCTTTTCTGTCTGGAAAAAAAAAAAAAAAACTCGTGGTGAGAGTGACATAATACAGGGGCTTATAAAAAATAAGACAAACAAAATGTTATTCTCTTCTGTTAAAATTGTTTAATAGGTGATTTCTTTATATATTATTCGTATGCCGTACATTCATTGCAATTCCATTTTTTCCGTCCAAAAAGAAAGAAAAAAAAATCTGGAGACTTGTTCTGCTCTTTTGGTTCTGGAAGCCGACTTTTTTTTCGCGCAATTGAATAAACATTTGTGCAAGTTGACCGGCGGGGATAACAGAGGTGTCTTCTTGATGTATCCAGTGTTAAAAATATCTAACAACTGAAGAACAAAGAAAAAGAGATTACTTCAACTCTTTGGTATAAACTCAGAATATCATAATGAATGACGCGAATTAAGTTTTAGTTAACTCGGCTATATTTCACACCTGTGAGATGACTTAACAAATCTGAATCTGCAATCAGACAATCTAATGTACGTACCGTGAGATGTGTGATAACAGTAGATAACGAATTGTTGGTATTATCATTGTACAGGAGGTCTTGCTGACTCTGTGACTTACGGCGATCTGGGAACCTTCACCTACGGGAGTGGAACTTCAAACTGTCATCATGACAAGCCAGAAAGTCCTGATGCCATCGTGATCCGCTACTATCTCTACACGACCAGTAACTGGAACAACAAGCAAACGCTTTCCCGAACCTCCTCTTCCTCCATCTCCGGATCAAACTTCAATGCAAACCGAGACACCAAGTTTATCATCCACGGCTGGACTGACGTCTACACCTCAAGCTGGGTCATGAACATGAAAAATGCGTTCCTTGGAAAGGTAGACCTTCTTTATGGATGTTTCCTCCGTTCGCAAATATTGGCTAGGCATCCCAATCATGCCAGAAACACCTACTTAATTAGAAATATCTATTAAAATGAAAAGTCAGTAGAAAGATGAATGCATGAATACATAGAAATAGTTAGCTTCCTCCCGTGAAAGAACAAACAAACTAGAAACCCACAAAAAGCTTCAAAAATTAAACGAATTGGCTATTATCTTTCATCCTCATGCAGAGGTACTTTATTTATTGATATATCATAAACCACAAACTAATTCGATTCAAACGCTTTCATCTTTACCTATTGTTACAACGAATGTTGCATTATGCATTAATACATTTTGATTACAGGAGATGTCTGCCTATTAAATCTGATAAACCTTCAGAGTAAGATTAATTTCTGAATGAATCCTTATAGATTGTTTGTTAAATGGATTGCTTTCATATCAAATGTCACATTTAAGCTTTATCAACATGCATACCAGAACAAAATTAGTTAGCAGATATTTTGGTTCATGCATATGATAATCAAATAAGACAATTTATCATCAATTATTATTTTATGCTTAAACAGAATATATGAAGAGTTTGTTCGCAAAAACCGATAAGTCCATATTTGCCAAATGGAGATATTTGCGATTAAAGGTAAAGAAAAATAAAGAGAATAATAAGAAAAATTTTGCTTCTTTTGACCATAACTTCAAAAATATACCTTTATATTTAATGACCAATGTATCATTTAAAAGGTATTATTTTGTACTTTATGACCAAGACCGTAACTCAAAATCTTCAAAAATGGACTTATCGGTGTTTGCAAACAAACTCTTCATATACTAATTCTTTATCTTTTCCAAAACTCTTTGACATAATGACAGTGTAACGTGATATGGATAAAGGTTTCTTCTTCGTCTTCTTCTTCTTCTTGACAAAATGTGCATTCAGTATCAAATTCTAATTTCCAGCGACATAGACTTATTCTAAAAAAAAGTAAAATGTTGCATGTCACTTTGAAATGAAATTGCCTGATCTTACTACATTTCACTCCTTTGAAATTAAAGTTTTAAACAATTTCCCGTTTGAAGTCTTCAGGGATGTCAAACAAAAATATTGCCAGTACATTCTTTACCTAACAACAATTAATATCAGCTGTTCTCATTCTTACTAAATGATATCACAAATAAAAGGTTTCGACTTTCATATTTTGCAAAATGAAGGGTTCTCCGATTTTTGCTTCAAAGTGTTAGGATCGTCTCAGAGTCTATTAATCCATAAAATGGCTAGAGCCTGTTTCAATTTAAAGTACATGTATGAAAAATTTACTAATAAAGATCTGTTCCTCAAACATTATAAATTAATAGATTAATGGCCTTCCATTTGTTATTAAAGAATAATAGTGTATTGGTGAACAATACGCTATCAAAAACGGGTGATTTGTCTCATAACTGTATGTTAATTATCACTGCTTCCCTTGTCATGACCTTTTTTTTTTTTCGTTTTCGGGTCCCTATCTGACGGTAATATGGGAGAAATATCAAAGCCTTTAGATTTCCCGATATATTTTCTACCTACCCAGGACAATTTTATCGTAAGTAAGGAAGCTAGAACTAACATAATCTATCAATTATGGTCGGTTGTTTCGCTTAAAGAATTTCAACGTCATCCTGGTAGACTGGGAGGAAGGGGCAAGCCGAGCCAACTACGCCCAGAGTCGCGCCAACACCCGAGTGGTTGGCAAAGATATTGCCAAGATGATGGAAAAGCTCAAGTCAGTAACTGGTGCCTCGTATGGCAGCATGCATATCATTGGCCACAGTCTGGGGGCACACACGGCTGGCTATGCTGGGAAGGCGCGCTCCAACGTGGGAAGAATCACAGGTAAGTGCATGTGAATGCATGTAAAGTCAAAGGATTGAAACTCATTTCCGTTCCAGTCGAATGCAAAGGGACGGGAGAAAATCTTTCAGCTTACGTAAATTTCGACTTACACAATGAAATTAATACATGCTTAAGTCTGTCTGGGGTAGAATTCTTCATTGACAAAACTAATTATCGGCCTGCGGGAAGTCTACGTAGGGGAGGTTGACTGTACAGAATAATATGCATACTTATCAAAGAGATACCCTATCACAGTAAAGGAGGCAATTATGTGACCAATCATAAAATGGTTATATGGACCCTAATCATATGATTGGCTGAAAGCAAGCACGTGGTCAGTCTTTTACTGTATTTAAATTCAAAATTCAAATGAAATTTCATTTCCAATTACTGTACTCAGTTTTATTTTACAGACACAGATTCAGATACAGATTCAAAGGAAACAAAACTTGCAATGTATTACAACAATTAATATGAATGCACTAATGAAACTATTTGTTCAAAATAATTGCGTTACTTGGAAAAGAGACATCCACGTAAAAGTCATTCACCTATTTGCCCAAGTTCAGTACCTTATTAATTTTATTATGCTTAAGGACGTTCCTCAGTTAAAGTGAAGTCCATGTCATTTTCTTCAAACTTTCCATACCGTAACTTTGACCCATCCGAAGCCCAAATATGTGAATAAACCCATTGGTTCATGTGCTTGTTTTTCTTCTACGGGACTTTGAAGAATATGACTAATCTGCCGTCCTGTACGAAAATAAAGCGTTACAGGATCAAGACCATGACTGGCAACAAAAGCTGGAATGACAAACTTAAATCCCCGCATTCTTTCAAAATCCACGTTATTTTCTCAAAATTTGTAAGAATTGCAAAAAAAAAAAAAAAAAAAGGTACCCAAAACGAGGAAAAGGTTTTAAAGTTAGGGTTTACACTCTCATTCTTGAGCAAGCAGCGCCCTCACGCGGCAGAAATCTCTCAAATCCTTCTCATCGACGTTTTCTGTTAGGGGTGAGCAAATGGACAAGGTTCATAAAAGTTATGCTGTACATTCAAAACCCGTGTCATTTTCACGAAACTTGACCAAATTGTAGAAAGAGGCTTACTAAATCCAGAAAAACAATACAAAGTGGGGGTTCATGTGCTCGTTTTTGTGCTAGCAGCGCCCCCATGCGACATATATCATCGTAAGTCCCCAAAATCTGGTCAGGAACCTATGCAGGGATGCCCTGACAGAGTGGGTTCATAAAACTTATGCTGTACATTCAAAACCCACGTAAATTTCACAAAATTTGACCAAATTGTAGAAGAAGGCTTACTAATTCCAGAAAAACAATCAAAAGTGGGGGTTCATGTGCTAGTTTTTGTGCTAGCAGCGCCCCCATGCGACATATACGATCGTATTAAAACTCCCCCAAATCTGGTCAGGAACCTATGCAAGGATGCCATGGCAGGGTGCGTTATTAAATCTCACACTATACATTCAAAACCCATGTCATTTTCACGAAACTTGACCAAATTGTAGAAGAAGGCTTACCTATTCCAGAAAAACAATAAAAAGTGTGGGTTCATGTGCTAGTTTTGTGTGTGTGTGTGTGTGTGTGTGTGTGTGTGTGTGTGTGTGTGAGTGTGTGTGTGTGTGTGCTGGTAGCTCCCCCATATGATTATGAAATTATCCTAGGACCCCCAAATCTGGTTATAAACCTAACGTGGATGCCCTGATTAGGTTGGGTTCATGAATGTCATGCTGTACATTCAAAACCCATGTCATTTTTACGAAACTTTATCAAATTGTAGAAGAAGGGAAACTTAATGCAGAACAACTGTAAAAATGGGGGGTTCATGTGCTCGCTTTTGTGGTAGCAGAGCCTCCTTGCGACAGAAATCATCGTAAGACCCCCAAATCTGGTCAGGAACCAATGTAGGGATATACCCTGCTAGGATGCATGAATCTCAGTCGGTTCACTCAAAACCCCATTTTCTTTTCTTTCTTTTTTCAAAAACAAAAAACAAAAATAAAAGTGTCACAATTGCAGTGATATGGTGGAAAAATATTCAGAAAGGAAGGTCCATGTGCGTTTTTGTTATTATTTCCCTTACACAGCCATAATGATATCGTGTGGACGCAAGCGTGGAAAACTCCGCATTGACATGCTTGTTTGTTTGTTTGTTTGTTTGTTTTACCCACTTGCTGTAACCATGTGCAGAAAGTTATAATGAAGGAAATTTATAAGAAAATGGGAGTTTTGCATTAGTCTGACGGCCCTCCAAAGGAAAAACAAATCTTAATACTATTAAATGACGTTGATTGTAGATTGCATGTGTTGGTTGTTACAGTGGTTGGTAAAGCGCGTGTTGTGATCTATGGATATGTACCTTGAGTACGGTACCCACTCCCCCCCCCCCCCCCCCGAAAAAAAAAACAATTCTTTGATTCTCCTTTTCTTAGACCAGATTTGGTAATCCAAAATCAATATCTGAATGGCGAAAGTGATAAATTATTTGGTAATACTTTCGTGACCTTGTATTTTGTAACCAAAAATTAAAAAAACACACCAATATTTTGTATTAGTAATGACAAGTTATCTAATTTAGATATTCAGATTGTTTTAGTTGTTAGACCCAAAGATGAAATGTATGTCATACAATATGTTTGTTGCTGTTGTTGTTTTAACACCTAGTCTAGTAGACTAGTAGTCCCCGACTAGGGCCTATAGGCCCTACGTACCTTAGCACTCGATTTGACCATCTTAATGAACAGATAATGAACTGCATGTCACAAAACAGATCTATGGATTGAAAATGGAAACAGCTCAGTTCCACTTCCAGGCTTCCCGATTCCGTCGATCAGTGTTGTGCTACCATGACCATGTATATGCGGCTCGAACCGCTGAACTTTGCATAGTATGTACAGATTGTAAAGCGTACAGTCGGCATGCGAGCCGAGCGAGGCCGCCCAGGGCGGCCGCGGTGGGGAGCTGTCGTGTATCCGTACGTACCACACTCTAGCTCGATCTACTACAGGCGCGGTGGAGCACCCCAATTTGCATCTCATTATCGCCCCGTTCTATTTGAATTTCCAACGGGCATCCACGGCTGCCCGAACGGGCACGGAAACCGACGGAACGCGACGAGACGACGCGCGGGACGCCCGCGACGGCGGCGAACGCCGGAAACGGACGGACGCGATCGACGGAACGGACCGACGGACGAACCGAAACGGAAACGACGGGACGACGAAAAGCGACGGACGCCGACGACGGCGCGACGACCGAAGAAACTGTGTGCATATGCTCTCTGTTTTTTTCCGACTGGACTATGGCCGGGCTCCAATGTGTCCGAAATTGGCAATATAAGTTCATCAGGCCTCAATCCATATATGGTGAAAGTTTTCGCTTGGTTCCACCTGTACTTTTTGAGAAATCAACTTGTTTCTACAGGGTTTGGAATAGAAAATTGTAGTCAGCGAAACAATTGAAAATGACGTCATTTCTTTGCCCGTAATATTGGGCATGCGTGGTACGTGAGATTCAGGATTTCGTGCTCATTGTTGGTTTGCATGTGACGCAGTCAATTTTGCTGAGTGTCGCACGCAAGGCGGTGACTGCTGAGCTGCTGCTGCGCACGCTGCATGCAGCAATGCGTTGTGTGTGCTGTGACATGCAATGCTACAGCGACGCGATTATATATACATGGGACCGACCTGTACGCTTTGCGTTCGTGTCATTTTTGACATCACCTTCTGTTATTTTCCGACACAACCATGACCGGGAATATTACGGTATGAAATTTAAAATGCAGGCAGATAAATAAATTTCGGTGTACTTTGTTCGAATGGCGCTTTGGTTCCGCAATCACACTTCGTGAATTTTAGGATGATTTTCGAGGCATATTTTTGGTAATTTTGCTCGCCAGGTTTTCGCTAAAATTTCACATTTCATCATTGTCAAATCTTTTAATATGTTATATGTGCATATTCGGACATATTTTCAGATTCAAACTAACTCAATTTTAATCCGAAAATAGGTTTCCTTAAATTGTTATTAGCTTGAGAAGTTGTTTACTTTTTCTCAACTACGCGAGTACATGTTGTTTACTTTATGTAAATGAGGCTCGGCTGCCGATGGATTTCTGCGAGATAATTGGGGTGCTCCACCGCGCCTGACTACATTAGCAGCTGCTCAGCTTAGCTAGCTCAGCTCATCACTCTGCATGCGCTTCTACGCTCTTTGTTACGTCACTGAAACCGTACTGAATGATGACCGCAAAGAAATACGCGCGTGCCTTACCGAAATCACGCTCAATGACGTCACAACTGTATTTTGTAGCAATGCGCACAGTTGCGTCAGTTACAAGCGCGCGCTCAATCATCACCTATTACCGTAATCAAGTTCGTGTTCAGTACCAGTGCGTTTGGAACATTAATTTTTCTTCGGACATCTCGGCCTTTTCACTAAACACGTCCTATATATTATATTGTGGCAGACTAGTATTTACCCAAAAAGGTGAATGAAAAATAGTTCATAGAACCATTTTGTAAATCAAATAATGCACAGGTTTAAGGTTGTGACGTTAGTGGAGATGCAGCTCACTCACGGGTATTCTTATCATGTTTCACCATTGTAAATACCGTCGAATGCGTTGCATCTCCACTAACGCCCTCTAACCTGTGCATTATTTATAATTGACATAGCTTTTCATCTATAAGGCCTACTTTGTGATAATCTTAATGATCTGAATTTGATTTGAGAAAAGAAAAAGAATGCTGCAATGACTGTCACTGACTGTGTCAACTCTTAATAGGTCTCGATCCTGCTGGACCAGAGTTCACCGGATGTGAAAATTACTGCAAGCTAAGTAAGTCAGACGCTACATTTGTTGACGTCATCCACAGTGATGGAGAGTTCACTGGGGCTGGACTTCTTGATCAGGTACATCACATGACTTGTCATATTAAATATTACACATGACGAAGGCAATAAGGGTTTGTCTCCCATGTCGGTGGCGGATCCAGAGGAGGCTCCCTGGGCGCCACCTCTGTTGTTTTAACAAAGAAATAAAAAGAAAAAAATGGGGAAGGGGGCGCCTAGGCGCCTCCATTTTACGGAATTCCTGGATCCGCCCCTGGTTGTGATCATGCATTCTGCCTGCAAAATGTAGAACATAAGTTTACCCATCACCTTCGGATATTTTATTTCCAATTTTTGATTGATTGACTTTAAAGTTGTCGTACATGATTATCCGCAATAATATGAACGTGATGTGCAAGAGGAATTTCGTCACTGTCGGGCATTGCGTTGTCATGATAAGACGGCATTTTTTTTTCAATAAACCATTATATATTTTTTTTTTCAGAATAGGACTACGCCCCCAGTTTTTGAACATTCAAATCTAGATCTAATTATGTATAGCTGAAAACATATCTTTCGTTATCTTTATTGAAAAATTTCCACCCACATTTCGCACCTGATCGTTGAATGTCAATTGTTAAAATGCAAAAGCTGTGTATAGTATTTTATGTTCTCTACCAAAACGCTTTTATTTATACTAGGATTCTATAAAACCCTGGAAATGTTTCAAGTTATTGTTGTTCATAATGCAAATATCGAGTGAAATGGTGATCAATCCACTACCATATAGGACTATCTAAAGTTAAATTGATCCGTTATCATGAATGTTACCCTGCATTTTGCTGCCACTGGAATTACCAAAGCACAGTAAATGTGGGCGATCTTTCAATCACAAGATTTCATACAGATATCTTGATTCAAATTCTTAACTCCCGGTATGTTTGGGGGTTTTTTTCGGAAAAAAAAAAGAAACAAAAATATAGACAGCAATTGTAACGCTGCCTATTAGATTATATTTCTAGTTTGAAAAACACAATTCGAATCATCATACCCCCCCCCCCCGGGGGTCGGGGTCAACATTAGTCTAGCTTCTAGACTCTTTTTACTCGTAGCGGTGATTCAGTGTAGGCGACAAGCCGTATGAGGGCGTGACACTTGAGATTTGCGATACGCCGAGAACTGCGATACCCGATTGGGTGCGCAGTCTCACGATTATCGCAATCAGAAAATTTGCGCCCTCTCTTGGTTTATCGCACCAAGGGAAAGGTGACGGAACCCAGACTAAGGTCAACATACGAGCCCGACAACCGCGAGTTATACAGCCCGTGAGCTCGACACTAGGAAAAGAAAAAGCCCTGGAGACCGACACTGCGTATACATTATAGTCCCGTGACGTCATGAGTGTCGGACTCGTGGGCCTTAAGCCCGCCGCACACTACACGATTTCACCGGTCTTAAGACCTTAAGACTAGAAGTGTGAAGTCACAGTCTTGCCATTTTCTAGTCGTACGACTGGGTCTTAGCGCCAGTCGTAGAGATTTGACATGTTGAATTTCTACGACCGGTCGTATGCTTTCAGCCATTCACAATGCAGTAAAATGCAAGCGCACGCAGTTCGGTCGTATAGTGTGCGGTGTCCGGTCGTACGACTGGTCTTAAGACTTTAAGACCAGTCTGATCGTGTAAGTGTGCGATGGCCTTTACTTGCCTTGTGTCGAGCTCGTGGGCTGTATGACTCGTGGGTGTTTGACTCGTGACGTACACCCAATAATGGTCCTGCATATATTTTGTTTGCAGATCTCTGATCAGAGAGTGTGACAAACCATATGACCATATTCTGTCCCTTTAATCACAAGGTGCATTCACATTTTAAAAAAGTATTATATACCACTGTAATTTGTTGGCACCGTTCTAACTAATACCACGATAGTAGACAATAATGTGGTAATTCAGAGTTTTAACCTTTCTCATTCACTAAACATGGTGGTACTTTGGTAAGTATTTTAGTATATCTCCGGCGGGAAAGACACGAAATGTGTCAGGTCATGAGAAAAATAAATCGCTCTACGATCAGTGATAATCCATGGCAGGATTCACATTCAAATTTTGCATAGTATTTCGTGCGAAGTTTGAATTACCTCCTACCTGTACAGTGCACTCCAGTTATAGCGGAATGCTCGCGACCGTCAGTTTTCTTTCATATAACGAAATTTCATTATAACCGAACAAATACAGTATGAACACACGCAAACTATGCGTATATTTTATGTTCTTTATTTAATGCATGTATTCATCATAATCTGGTAATATATCTTAAATGGGATCCCATTTCATTACTGCGTTTAAATGTTGCATTAAGAGAGAATATAAAGTTGTTTGGCAAGTGTGATTAAATTTGCAGTATTAGGATTCGTTATCCGAAATGTACGTTATTACTAAACTTCGTATTTCCAAAGGCTCATTATTCCTAACCTTCGCCTTTGGCATGATTCGTTATAGGTTCGTTATCCTAAAGCCTCGTTCTTCTGAAGATTCGTTATTCCGAAAGTTCGTAATTCCGGAAGTGAAATAAGGTTCATTGTTCCGAAGGTTCGTTTATCCGAAAATGAAATAAGGTTCGTTATTCCGTATTTCATTGCCAGATTAACGAACCTGGCAAATAAAGAAACCTTCGAAATAACGCCACAATGGTCGTAACAGTGAACCATATTTTATGTTTTAATTAACGAACATCTATATAGGTATATCAGAATTAGAATTAGAAATGTCAAAATATCAGAATAAAAAAAATCACAGAAATATGATCGTAAGGAATATCAATAGTTTTTTTTTTTCTCTCTCTCTATTTTCAGCTTGGACACCAAGATTTCTATCCTAACGGCGGGGAGAATATGCCCGGATGTTCGGGAACACCAGTCACTGACGCGTGCGATCACTTCCGGGCTGTGCTGTACTTCACTGAAAGCATCAGCAGTAGCTGTAACTTTGCCCCCTCCAAGAAGTGTTCAGATTGGGACTCGTACCCAAACTGCAGCAACTGTGGCACGTGCCCCGAGATGGGATACGGCGCTCTCAAGAGCAAGGGCTCTGGGGCATATTACGTGCAGACTAACAGCAACAGCCCTTACTGCAAGTAGGGACTTTAACTGTTAGACTCTAATGGATAGATCACAAGGCATCACGACACACGCTACATTCCACGATAATACATCTTCACTTACTTCAGGTTACTACCTTCATCCACATAATAGAGGAGCATTAGTTCACTCCAGAGAATGCAGCACATACACAATTAAGACAATCGAAGAGAACAAAGTAACATAATCAGATTTACACGTAATTGCGTATCATTCAAATTATATGGTAGAAAGCAAACGAAAATCCGCTTTGCCGGTAAATGTCGAATCTTGCCGAACGCAACAAATCAATACAATTTATCACTCATGTTCCAAACCATCAATTCCAATCATTTTTCGATGACAGATGATTTACCACGTATTCTCTAGTTCCTGGCTCAATTGTATTAATAAATATTGCACTGTATCGAAATCAATGTAATTTCGCTGCAAACGTAGTCTGACTGGCCAGGGACATACAGTAAGCTAGCAACATCTCTCAAATTTTCTTTCTCTTGACCTCACTTAATCGGTAGTTTTAATTCATCAAAAGATAATATTTGCCAAAATGACATCCGCAGACGATCACAATCCTTGATGCATTTGCGCGGTTACTCATTTCATGGGGTATTTCATTAATAGATAAAATATGGAGAAATAAACGTAAGTTACAACATCCTAAACATTTGTGACCGTGTTATGATTCAGTTCCCACGTTTTAAAGGCCAATTTTGACATTTGATGTCAAATAATGACAGTACGTACACCAGGGGTGTAGTGCTCACATGATTTCGTAAAAATTTGCTACAGGGTAGACAATGTCACGTTTGATATTAGATGAAATGTGTTACTCATATACTTCTGATAATAAGTTAGGTCTTATCTGCAAAGAGTAACCTCATTATTTTAAGCACTATTCTCAGAGAAAGCCCTGCCATTACCATTACTCAATCTTCAGGGGCGGGTCCAGGAATTCCATAAAGGGGGAGGGGCGCAAAATATATACATATATATATATATTTCTGTTGCCACTTCCGGGTTTCATCGGCTGACAAGCAAAAAAAAACAAAACAAAACAAAACAAAACAAAACAAAAGCCGCCACTACAATCGGCTGACAAAAGATAGTTTCTTTAAAGAATTAAGGGGGGGGGGCACACGCACCCCTTTTTATTTTTTTTTTGTCTCTATTTCTTTTGTTTTAACAAAAAAGGGCACCCCTCCCCCCTGGATCCGCCACTGAACTCTGCCAGGCATCCAAATCTATACACACTGATCAAAGGAGAGGTCTCGAGCACTATCTTATCCAAGGGTGTGAACATGAAACGGGTGAATAGCTTCTCTTAGGTTTAAACCCCTCACCATCGTCACTTCTGCCAAGCCATTGATGTTGTATTCGACCAGGATGCCTGTGGTACTGATAGACTTAAAATACTGATGACGTAACGATCGGGTTTACCTATTACAGTCCCTTTTTATCAGAATTATACCAAGATATACCAGCAAACTGGTGGCCTATCCTACGTTACAGGTAACACTGGAAATGAGGAGACCGACATCGGCAGAGATTTTGACTTTTTTTCTATTTCTCCAGACCACCATACGCGACTGGAGGTTTAGTTTCAGTGTTCATTCCAACGTCTTTAATAACATGAGGGGTTAGTAACATTCAGCCAGATAAAGCATACTGTGGTAACTAAACCCTTGCTCAATTCACCTCTAATCCACCAAGCAGCTTCGCACATTTCACCGTAAGATATTTCAAAATAAATCAAGTCATTTGTATGTATGTATGTATGTATGTATGTGTGTGGGGGGGGGGGGGAGGGGGGGAGGGGTATAAAGTCAACATATTATCTGCTTTCATCGTGCTCATCGTCATGGTGATGTCGGGTTCGGTCGAAATATTTTATTTCCATGGGAAATATATATTATATATTATATATGACTTTGGTATGAGTGACATGAATTGCGGTCGACAATGACATTTTATAGAGGCCGGATGACCAATTTTTTTTTTTGCAAAAAGAAGTCGAAACACACATACATAATGCACACGCATTACACGCATTCACATACACTTGTATTATAAATTATTATTTATATAACTATATACATATATATATATATATATATATATATATATCATATATATATATATATATATATATATATATATATCATATATATATATATATATATATATATATATATCATATATATATATATATATATATATATATATATATATGTATATATAAATACATAATACAAATGTACACATACATATATACTTGGACTGAGCCGGACGTTGCTCTCGATCTTGAGTCTCCCTTTTAATCAGTCGAGCTTCAGGCCTGTCATCAGGCCTTCATCAGGATTTACCAACAGAATAGTTACTATCTAAGTAATCTGATGTGTCATGATATAATGCAATAACATGTCATGCCAAACTTCTGAAATATTACCTTTATGATATACACAAATCGATCATTCAATACAAAAATCCAACCTAACATCATCTCATCAACAAAAGTACATCATTAATAAAATAAAAAAAAACATATATAAATAAGTTCTTGTATCAAACTGCTGAAATACAATAACCATATTTTTCATCATTTAAAGCAAGCTTGCTTTTACGCAGGCCCCATCATATTTTTCGCATTATGATCTCAGTTTAACTCGCATGTATACAGACCTTGTGTATACCAAGACAAACTTTTGAACATTCCGGTGAAGTTCTATTTTGAATTATGTTCTGTATAGATTTCGTATCAATTTATTTTATATTGTGATATATGTGAGAAATATGAAAATAAATTGAAATTGAAAAAAATTGAAAAAAAAAATGGTAACAAACAAAATAGCATTATAGACAACGATAGATATAGACATAAGTGATTATACTAATATGTTCATAGTCTATTTGCATTATATATGTATGTGTACATACACACACACATTCACACCCACATACATACACATATTTACACACACACACACACACACACATAACTACAGTTAATACAACACTATCTTTTTATATTACCAAATTATAATAACCTTAACAACTGCCAAAACTTTTAAATCAAATATATAAACAGCAATAACATTCTATAAATTACCTGGGACGTGTATACTATGACGTGATGTCCTGCATCATAGCACCGTGTGCTCATCTTCTGTCAAAAAAAAAATACAATAATTCACTCTCGATCATAATACCTATTATTTTACATAATACAGTCAAACATAGTCATATCAAAACATCGCAAAATCATATTCCCGCCTCAGTCCAATTTCTTTCGGTGTATGCTATCCACAATGAGGCACCGCGTACGTTTGGGAATGGAATTATCTCTCGCACACACACACACACGCACACACACACACACACACACACACACACACATATATATATATATATATATATATATATGTCTGCCCATGATCAGACGTGTTTTCATGTCTGTTTCAGAAACGGGTTTGATTAAGATCTTTTGTCACACCATGGGCACTGATGAAGAGTGTGACCTTGCCTTTCAGTATTTGAGAGCTATGCTCCGTTTTTAAGATCTTCAAGATCTATGATTTATTTTTTGACGGCGTTCTTCTACTTACTGTTTTACTTATATATATATATATATATATATATATATATATATATGTCGTTGACGAAGCTGTTCTTGATGGACATGGCGCGACTCGAAATTCCAGTATCTGGGTGGACTTGCTTCATACATTATATATATATATATATATATATATATATATATATATATATATATATATATATATATATATATACTTATATACATTGACGAACAAACTGTGCTTGTTAGATGGGTAACGTTAATGATGGATCATGTGATGATCTCAGAAGATCCTTGTTGGAGAGCGAAGCCACCAATAAAGAAAATTGGGGATATCCTTAATTTTGTCTTACTTCGATGAATTGTCATAATCAATGGGCTAAGAACATTTCCGAAGACACTTGTGTTTTGGCTGGGACATAATCTTTTGGGCGAACTTTCTTTTAAGAAATAAGCTCAGATCACTGAGATATTTCCCTCTTCGCGGTAACTCATTATTACAGGAAATGCGCGTGATACTATACAAAGAACATAATGCATTAAATAGCTTTAATGACAGCATGAGAAGTAAGTAGAGCATTACGTAAATGTTATCAAACAACGTGGCATTTTCTTCCTCCTTTACAGTATTAGATTCATAAATTTTTAGCTTCTAGCAACAATTGTGACCCTGCATCACTAAACCATCACAACGTCGCCAGACATGGATTTTCAGATGAGGGCAGACTCTCAACAAAGAGCAAAATCTATAGCTTTAAAATGATGTGTAACTCAATTTAAATAAACTCTCTTCTAACACTGGAAAAGTGTGTACTGAGGAAAGAGGCACTGAAGTACAGGGTCCATTCAAATCTTGTGAATGGGACAGAAACAGGATAGAGAACTCCTTAGAAATAACAATAAAGGGATTATCATGGATTATGTATGTTTATATATTATATAAATAAACAAAGAAAGGGAAAACTGACCAGAAATAAATAATGAATAGTGAAAACTTTGAGCAAAGAAAATGAGTTTCGAATCCCAATGGAAACCCATTTTGTTTGCTCAAAGTTTTCACTATATATATATATATATATATATATATATATATATATATATATACATGTGTGTGTGTGTGTGTGTCTGTGTGTGTGTCTGTCTGTGTGTGTATTAAGGGGAGCTTGGGTCGCTGAAGGATATGATCGATGGAACGTGATGTTTCCGCCATTCACCACTTGCTTCCACGGATCCATTGCGAAGGCTTTGTGAAGACCTTTGATAAACAGCAACCTGACACGGATGGCGTTATATTATTCATTCTGTCCACCTTCTTTCTTTCTTTGTTTCTTTTTTTTTTTGCCACACGAATTTTCAGGCATTTTGTTCAGTTCAGTGTCTTATTTGTGCGCTTTTGCAAATATACAGAAATACACATACATACACAATGATAATGACAAAATCAGATACTTTTAAGTTTACTCGTAACGTAATCTAGACATACAGGTACATGAAATGAAATGATATCTCGAGGTACAAGTGGAGGAGATCGCCATCAATAAGCAGTGTGCTTGACTGGGGTGAGAGCCTCGGGTAACATGATACATAGGAAACATCAAAGAATCGAGTTCTAATAGGAAATGAAGGGGAGAGAAATAAAAAACACTTCAACCTACAGTTTTGCATGCGATGGAGTGGATGGTATACATTAATTTAAGCATATAGGACTATAACATGACGAATACAAAGGACAGAGAAGGAGATACCTGAAATAGAGAAAAGGGAGAAAAGAGATTAACAGTGCTTTAACGATTGGAACTATCTTCTAATCATACAGAAAAAGAATTGTTACCTAGGAATTCTATTAGTTGAGCCTTCTAATGTGAATCGTAAAGTGGGCAACAACAATGTAAACATAACCGAAATATAAAATACTAGACATACTTGTTAGAAGTAACGAGTGGGATATATTTGAATGATACTTAAAAAATTGTAAGATGATTTGAAGCTGTAAAGAGGAACACTGCGTCTAAGATCATCAGGCAACAACATCCATTCGTCTGGTCCACAATGTATTATGGACTTTTGTGCTATACATGTAATAGGTTCTATTTTTTGTAATGATAATCAGCTGCTTGACAGGTGGGATATGGAATGAATTCTGGAATTCGAGATAAATGTATCTTTAAACATTGCAGGATGATGGTTATAGGTAAATTAATACATAAATATCACAGTTTGTAATATGAGTATCAGTAATTTTAAGAGTCTCAAGTCATAGTGAGAGCCCTCGGTAAGTCGTACTGCACGTTTCTGTAAGATCAAAAGGGTATTTATTTTGGAGAACCGCAGTTTTTCAAACAATATTACATTAATTTGTGAGGTGATATAAGTGCGTTATAATGATTAGTGTTTTTTAGTAAGATATTCTCTGAATTTCCACAGAATCTTGGTATCTCTTGATATTGAATGGATTTTGTGTATTTGATATGTAGTTTCTGTAAACAAAGACCATTCTTTGTAGAGAGCGACATGATAAGTAAAGGATTTGACAAGATGCGAGAGAGAGAGAGAGAGAGAGAGAAGGTGAAAAGAAGGAAGGAAAAAAAAAGAGAGGAAAATATCTATGACAGCAATTAAAGCAATAGAGTTATGAAAATGTTGGTAACTTATTGATATTATGGCAAGAAATTTATGACAATCTAAACATGAATAAATCCCTACATCTGCTAAATCCTGACCATGTAAATTAAACGTCTGCTGCCCTCTATCAACACATCCTCTTTACGCAAGCACCCAAAGTATTCCACGGGGTAATGTCGAATTCTTCATTCCCTCATCTTTTTCTCACAGTCTTCATCACCCCCCCCCCCCCCTTTCTGGGCCTCTTACCGATAAGACGCAAAGATGACCAATCCTCGTCAAAGGAGGCAAGTACAGGCGCAGTCGTTATCTTCTTACCTGTCCATTCGGGTCTGCATTGTGAAGGAATCTGAACTTAAAAGGTTGCCACCAGGTTTACACGTTTCCCCTTTCATTGAAAAAAAAAAAAGGCAATTAGTAGGTTTCTGTGGTAACTCTAACTCTGATATGAGATATCTGGTCACTTTATAACTTTGACATTACATTACACGTGCGGTTGGGAGGGGGCAGCCAATTAGTGAGACCTATATGGGGATCTGGAAAACTTGTATTACCATGTACCAGTCGATCTTGGTATTTTTGTTGAATGTGTTTACTCACAAAGGGCATACAATATGGTTGAAGTGTTAATAAGAGCTTGACAAACAGAACGACCACAATCTCTGGAGAAGGCTAATTTGGGTAATGAAATAGGTATTTAATGGCAGCAGTGTGATTAACACCTGTTACATTCAACACATGAACCCTATTCCCACGGGGGGGGGGGGGGGGGGGGGCAAAATGGCCCCTTCGACGTTTCGTGTGATTATTCCGGGTGATGCTCTCGCCGCGACATTTTATGACTTTTTTCTTTCAAGTATCGCGCAACTTTTGAGACCAAATTTATTGCTCCCGGGCATACTGTTTTGAAGCCATGCCCATTTGAAAAAAAAATTTGTCGACCCCAAAATTGCTCAAAAAAAAAAAAAAGATTTTATGTACAAATCCAATGTAAATTGTGTTTTTGCAATTAATTCATATAGAATAGATATTTTTACTTTCAACACTCTAAAAACGCAAATGTTGAATCAACATTTAAAAGGGCCGAGGAGTGACAGCATTTTTTGAAGTGTTGCATCCAACTTTTAAAATAACATTTTAAATGTTGAATCTAGCAGGAAAACCAACACTTTCAAAATGTTGTCACTCCTCGGCCCTTTTAAATGCTAATTCAACATTTGTGTTTTTAGAGTGAATGGCTGATAGTGATTTATTTTAGCCTGATTATGCTTTAAAAAGTTTCTGCGACAAATTTTGACGAAAAAACACAACAAAATCAAAAAGTAAAAAAACAGAGATACATAAGAAATTCAGTAAACAATAAAATACATAAGGAATGATTATGAAGATGAATTTTTGCTTCAATATTATTGTTGAGCATATTGAAAAGAATATATTCACCAAAAATTAGAAGTCTTGGAGCATTATTTTTTATTCATAGGCAAAAAAATATTTTTGCAAAAATTAGCATAAATTAATATAAAATACATAAATTTAAATTTGAAAAATCTAACTATACAGTCTTGAAGATTACATTGGCCTCTACATTAGTGCAAACTTTCGCGAGGATCGCGCGATCCACGACCGAGATCTGAAGGGGGGGGGGGGGGGGGGGGCAAAAAGCCCCCCCCCCCCCCGTGGTTTCAAGTCCCTCAAAAAACCCGGTGTGATTAGGGTTAACCTATCAAAATACAGTTGTGTAGATCGAAGTACAACAAAATTTATATATTTAGGGAAACATGTCTTGATGATCAAATGCAATAATTTTAATTTGCTCTGGTTTTATGAATCAGCTGCTTAACACACATGACCAACTCATAACAATCTCTACAAACTAGGCGAAGACATTTTAGTTTTCTAATTTGATGTCAGAATATATTTGCATTATCTCTAATCCAATGGACATGATCACTTCGCTGCTGCATAGAACAAGCACAATGGGGATGACCATTGGCAGTCGTGGAAAGCACCATAAAATTTAGACTAAAACAGTGCTTTCCATTTTCATAATCTCTGCAGACGCTAATTAAGAGTTCCATTTCTTTACCAGGATCAGCAAAAGGGCATAAAAAAGAACACGTACAGAAGACTTGCTTTTCTGATTGACGCAAAGATCAAAATACTATTATTCTACGCATTCAAGCTGACTTTAACAAACCATACGATAAAAGAGAAACAACAAACGTTTGAAGTTTCATCAAAACTGGGATCAAAATTTAAGTAAGGTGTGGAATTTTAGCGTTTCGAATGTTTTCACTGAACTGAGATAAAATCATATCATTTACGTTTATAGCAAACCATGCTTGTACATTATATGCAGCTTATGGTTATGGTCCAGAAGTATCTCATATATCTTTTTTAAATTTTCACTTATTTTGTTCATTAAATCAAAACTATGAAAAGACGCGTTGCTATTCCATTATTCCTTGAAGACGATGGTAACTTTGAGACATCCACCATTACCATTACATCTGACCTGTCGGCATCCAAATGTTCGGAGCGTCCATTTGTGTTATACCGTATATGGGCAAACTCGGCCTAGCGGGTAAACTCGGCCCCCAGCGCGCGCATTATAACTAACATTAGTTGTAACGTGAGCGCTGGGGGCCGAGTTTACCCGCTATGCCGAGTTTACCCATAACTACAGTACTGATTGTTATGATTTATACTGATATCAGTTAATTCTCTCTGCAGCAAATGCCCCATGGACTGTCAATTAATCAGCACACATCGTTTATCGAACCTCAGGTCAAGCTCCCTTTGTGACTCTATTCTTTCCCATTAATAACAGTAATGCAATTGTGTTTCTTTTAATATGTTCAAATTCATAACGTGAACGAACACACGCACATTGTTACGAAATAGACTGATTGCATGTCTATTTTATTATCTTTTCAGGTGGAGTGGGTTCTATCACGCATTACGTTTCAAGAGATGATTATAATGAATAAAATAGTTCTTCAGATGAATGAGCACATTCATAGCATAATATTGAAATAATTATTGTCGTATTGACAACTACAACACAAGCGCATACATTTTAAGCATAATCATGATGCAGAAAACTTTCATCAGTTGGGGTGATCATACAAGAGGAGATTCAGGCTTCTACCTTAAGCTTTAGTGATTTGCTGGCTAGCTTTCATACACTCCTGTGGACTTCTTCAGGCAGGCAGGCAGTGCTATAGAGGAACGGTACAAATAATGTGCTTGAAAGCTAGCCAGCAAATCCTGTAAGGTTGGTACGCTGACTCCTAAAATTGTAGGCATATCATGTTTCTTAAATAAGGTTAAGTCAAACCTGCCCATTCGTGATTCCTCCTTTCCTCTCCCCCTGCATTGCACTCCCTCTTTTTTTGTCTGTTAACCACTGAGAGCAGTTTCTAGACGTTTTGTCAAAAGAAACGAGCTCTCATGTCATCAAACATCGTTTCTTAATGTTTATTGTGACGGTCGCTGCAACCTGGAACATGTCACAGAATAGAAAATGCAACAATCTACAACTAACTGCATTTTGTATCTAAATTATTTATTAAATTTGTTTGTAAAACTTGATATTCTTTCATAATATCTTATCTTACCAAAATCTCTATGTCATTGTATTTGCGTTTGTACATTGTATTTTTTTTTTTTAATAAAAATAAATTGAAATTGAAAAAGAGCGAAATGACCACATTCATTTCTTGCCAACTTGATTAACAACTGTGGAATTCTCCATAGTAACTTGATTAAATCAGAGTGAGTATACACGGGTGAATTAGAGATAGTAATTATGGTACGTGTGCATCGTTAATTGCTGGTACAACTTTGTCCCGCTAAGCCCCATTAATTACCTATTCTAATCTCTTAAAAGGTCCCGGTACCGTAGCCTTGGTGGTACCGCGGGATTTAATCAGTCCTTGGTGATTAACACCTGTTACTTTCCTGTCTTCCACTTCAGCAACACAGGCCGCTGAAACACGCAAACGCATGAATGTACACTCGTTAGAATGCTTACGAGAAGTCCAAAGAACATTACATTTTACAGAGACGCAAGCAGCGAAATAAGTTGTACTGTCCCCTCCATGGTTTTGTTTTGCTGTCACATTTTCAAACAGTAATTCTAAGACTTATTGACGGATTTTTAAAATATCAGTAAAAAAAAAAAAAAACTAATTAAAGATATAAACAAAAAAGAAAACTACGACGAAGCAAATAATAAAACAAACAAACCTATGTCCAAATTTGTGAATGTCGAGAAAATAAAATATATCTTGATAATATTCACTGCTTCATATTTAATTCAAAGTCTTATTGATAGTTGTACGCGCATCTCACGATACGCTCGTATTTCACGCACCCATCCCAACCCCTACAATACATCATGTGTGACCTATACATCTATCATTATGCTCATTCAAACACTCTTATTACCGTTATCTTACTTTTAAATCTATTTTTCACTTTGATTAGAAGATGAGAGTAATCGTCCATTTCAGCGAAATATGACACGAATTTTACATGATACGATCATCAACAAAAAATATATGATTTTGACAATGGTTTTGATGACGATCATTGAAAATGGTATGAAAGATCATTGATGATCAGGACATGTTCACAATGACCATAACTTATAGTCCATAATATAATGTGATTGTTTTCCCTACATGTTTGTCATTGCCTCTGATGAAGATTCTGCTAGGATCGAAAGCCTAGGCCCATTTTACTTCATTGGTTCACCAATATTGGATGAGTAATTTTCAGCAGCTTTTGCGACAATAACCATATTCCCTGAAATTCTCATGTGCAGCGCAGGTTGAATGTAATGGCAGGGGAATGAGGTATCTAATACTTTTAAATAGGAATAAAAGTAAATTGTGACTTTATCTAACAAATTGTTCAGCATGTTTGTTTGTTTGTTTTTCGGGGGGGGGGGGGGGGTGGAGGGGTTGATGATTCTACCTCCCCGATCGCTTTGCAAAAGGTCAATAACGAAACAAATACTAATAGGTCCAAAACGGTCGTTCGAATTGAAGAAATGTAACACAAAACACCTGAACTTTATGCAGTACTCGTTTCCATCACTTTCATGTATATATTTCAATATTATGATACCATATTTATACAGATACTCACTGAAGCACCATTGATATCCTCTAACCCTCCCTACCCCCCCCCCCCCGAAAAATGACTGAATAATGAATAAAAGTAAACTAACGGTTGTATGCGCTTTTGCTTTAGTATGTGCCTCTCTTGAATAGTGATTCACTTTATTGTTAAGTGTTTAAAGGGGCTGTACAGTACTGGTTGAGGTTAAGGATTCCTGTTTTTTACATTCCTAGGTGAGATAATGAGAAACCTCTTATGAAATATGAAAGAGCATGTAATTTTAAGAAGGATTCAACGTGTATCTGATGGAAATTGGTTTTCAAATGGCTGAGATATCCAAAAAAGTGAAAATGATAAAAGACTACAGGCCCCGCTTTTATTAGGATCTCTTTGTTTTACCTTGTTTTTGGATATCTCAGTCATTTCAAAACCGATTTTCATCAAATAAACTTTTGATACCCCTTAGAATTGCACGCTCTTTGACATCTCATAGAGTGGTTTCTGAATATCTCACATAACGTTGAAAGCTAAATCCTCACCTCGACCAGAACTGTACACACCCTTTAATGTTTCTGGGGAAAAAAAAAAAACCCATGGACACCAGCCAGTAGACTTGATCAATTTCATTTGAATAATGAAAGCATTCATCCATCCCACAAAAGTGGCAAACAATGATGAGAATGACATAAATTGAGAATTTGTATTGTGGGATCCATGGGAGAAAGGTACGCCTTTCTGATGAGTACGATATTTGAGTAGTCAAACAGACATAAACATGACTTCTGATGTCAATTGGCAATGGCAATGTTAAGATATTGTGTCTGTTTTCAAGCTACACTAATACGTAAATGACGTCATCATGAATATTCATATAATAGGCTTAAAGATAATTATGTAAACGAGTGCTGGTACACCCTTTTTCTAGCATCGCCATCCTCGTCATCACAGGAGAATAAAATCCATATATATATATATATATATATATATACACACTGCATATATATATATGGGCCGTGACGCGAGAAAAGGGTCCTTAGGGCATTAAATACTGAAAATGATTTTTCACCTCCACATTGTAGGAGGAACTCTGACGTATTTATATATGCAGGCCTCTTTCTAAAATTCCACTCCTAAATGCCCCAATTACGACATTAAAAAAGCATGTTTTGTCCAAATCCTGTCACTTTTTGATGCGTCTATGCAGGTGTGCACAGTTAGCTAGTTGATCTCTTTTTGCGCGTATTGCTTTGTCAAACTTCCGCGCCGTTTTGTCGTGTTTGCGCGCAGCGGCTCTAAGGGCCCTTTTCTCGCGTCATGGCCCAATGTGTGTGTGTGTGTGTGTGTGTGTGCGCGTGTGAATTGAGGGACTGTAGCGATATTAATAAAACACATCAGAAAAGTTTAAGGAAATATGCACAGTTCTTAAAGAGTTATGAATTTTCAAAGGTTTGGTGCTGCCATAACTCGATGAGAAAACAATTTGTGATGACATTACCGTATGGAAAATGGAAAATGCGTATGGAATATTTAACATATTTTCAGCTTGCAAGCATAATATAATGAAAGGGCCGTTGACTTCCCTCTTCCAGAATGTAGTTTTGAATTACCCTGAACATGCCAGTAACAAGCCGAGGGAATGAATACGTTTCAAGAAAAAAAAAAAGATTTTCTTTATATCTTTTAAAATTTCATCACACAAAAGAATATCTAACATTATATCATGTTATTCCATTACTGTTGAAGCAAAATTATTATGTAAAAACTTTAGAAACACAATGTCAGTATGTGACCAAGTACAACGAATAAGCCTACTATCAATAAATTATGAGCTCATTCTCGAGTTCTTAAACCGAGCATATTCGTGCCAGGGGCAATTGTTAATGATTAATAAATTTGAGAGCACTCCCTCACCTGTCGATTCAAAGGTAATCAGCAAGGCAGCGCTGCCGCAGTGCCCGGCAGAACATCCTATAAAAGTGGGCAACTTAGTTAGAAAACTCTCATAACTCTGGTGTGCAGGCCTTCACTTGCATCTTTTGGACGATTTCGTCGACGACACTAGAAAAGATGATCACCATCGGTCTTCTGCTCTGCGCTCTCCTTCACGGTGAGTGTACTTTGGAGTCCTAAGATCCTAACAACTAAAACGCGTAAATAGACTTATCTAAATGGTGTATCAGGTCCATTTCTCATACGTTTGCGGTACTTTCATTACAATATCATCATCTACCAGTCAGTGAGATGAGAATTAAGTAAACTTAAAATTAAGAAAACTTGTTTCGCTATACTTTGGTTCGGGAGGCCGTGTTATACTATTTTTATTTTTTCATTTTGGGGCTCAAAAGATGTATTTTATTTCATGTTTAAAAAATACAATGTAAAAAAGTACTTAAATATGAATAAGGCTGTTCTGGAAGATAATGTCGTTTTATTTGAAATACTCACGCCATCGAACATGATAAATGAATGTTTGTACAGGGGGAGATTCATTCTTCATCCGCGCGCAATGACGAAAATATCTGTTCACCAGCTGAAGCATGTGTGCACGTTCAAGAAAGAAAGATCAAATGAAGTAGTCAGGGCTGTTGCGGTTGAACAAAGATTGATTATTTTATAGTTTTCTTTAACTTGAACTCGGATATGAAAAATAAGACATGAACTACGTTTTAACTGTTTCGTATTTATTCCATACATTCCATAACATGATAAAACACATCTAAATCTCTAAACCAGAGAATACCATAATAAGTACCAGAGCAACATATAACAATTGTTTGGATATCATCTCCCAGGGGGTCTTACTGACTCTGTGACTTACGGCGATCTGGGAACCTTCTACTACGGGAGTGGAACTTCATCATGTCACCACTCAGAACCAGAAAGTCCTGATGCCATCGTGATCCGCTATTATCTCTACACGACCAGTAATTGGTACAGCTCGCAAACGCTTTCCCGAACCTCCTCTTCCTCCATCACCGGATCAAACTTCAATGCAAACCGAGACACCAAGTTTATCATCCACGGCTGGACTGACGTCTACACCTCAGACTGGGTCATGGACATGAAAAATGCGTTCCTGTCAGAGGTAGGCCTTCTCTATCTGGCTGCTTCCTCCTTTCGAAAATATTGGTGGGCAACCTAGTCATGCAAGCTGCGCATATCTTTATTCCTAAGGTTCTAGGACAACTGTTGTATACCCTGGACAATTAGACCAGACTCTTCCCCTGACCCTACACTAATCTTAATGCTGAACTTAACCCTAAACTTTACTCCAACCCTATCAGTACTATTAAATCGGTATTTATCCGGGGGTAGTCCTGATTGTCCTCGGGGTTAATTGTCCTGGTACTATTTTTTACTTGATTAGAAATATCTAAAATAAAAGTACGAAAAGAAAGATGAATGCACGAATACATGGACAATATAGTAAATATTGACAATATAATAAATTTATTTCAGGCAAAAGTAATTAAAAAAAAGAAACTTTTTGTTAATTTACAGATCAGCAGTTGCGATCTTAACAAATTTTATTTGTAGAGGGAGACAAACTGAAGAAACTTACACCTCAACCTTCACCCCTCTGAATAATATCCTTCTTCATTGTATCCTATGCCTTGTTCGCCTTGGACTACTTAACATAACAATGTCGGAATCTCGGAGCTTGGGTATTTGTTCCATGTTCATCGTGTCACTGCCGGCAACCAGGGACAGCCTGGTGGTAGTGTCACTGCCCGGAGAACAGTAGATGACAGGTTCGAGTCCCTCTGGTTCCTTTTTTCCAACATGTTTGTTAATTTACAGATCAGCAGTTGCGATCTTAACAAATTTAATTTGTAGAGGGAGACAAACTGAAGAAACTTACACCTCAACCTTCACCCCTCTGAATAATATCCTTCTTTCAAAAAAAAAGAAAGAAAACAAAACAAACAGAAAAGCAACGAAAATCAAATAAGCAGCTGTCATAAAAAGAGTGATTGTCTCTAAATTTTCTGTTGTGACTGTCTTTTATCCTCATGATAACCAAGACCAACAAGTAGGCCCTATCATTATGTCAAGATAGCAGTGTGGGCGAAATTTCAAAAAGTCAGATTTTCCAGAACATCTCCTACGTCGTTTAATAGTAAATCAATTTTGTTTTTAATTCCGATGACAATTTTCATGGTAAGCAAGGAAGATCTCATTAATCTATCAATGATAATCAAAATGTCTCTCTTATAAACTTACAGAATTACAACGTTATCCTGGTAGACTGGGAGGAAGGGGCAAGCCGAGCCAACTACGCCCAGAGTCGCGCCAACACCCGAGTGGTTGGCAAAGATATTGCCAAGATGATGGAAAAGCTCAACTCTGCCGCTGGTGCCTCCTATAGCAGCATGCATCTTATTGGCCACAGTCTGGGGGCACACACGGCTGGCTATGCTGGGAAGGCGCGCTCCAACGTGGGAAGAATCACAGGTAAGTGTGAATGCATGCACATTTAGGATTGAAGTTTATGCACGTTCTGTAACTTGTATATAGTTCCATCACAGCTTAGAACTGTTATTTGTCATTAATATTTGGACTCACGTATTGAGAATTAAAGGGGAACAATGTATTTACACCTTCCAGGGCCCCGTTGCTAGAAACTTTGCGTTTAAACGCAACTTGCGACTGATTGTCACTGGCCAATCAAAATCATTGTTGCATGCATGTCTTCTTAATAGGGCAGACCCTGAGCCAATCAGAATGGTTGTTTCAAAATTAGCAATTATTTGCAATTGATTGCAACTTTCTTGCAACGGGGCCCTGATCAATGGAGCATAGACATGATCATCTTATTCCCCTTCTGCGTTTTCATCCAATATATCATATAGGGCCAAGTATATAAAATACATGCCCCGTGCTAAAAGATTCATTTTGCACCAAACTTCGTTAAGTTTTCACAATAGCTCGGCACCAAACGTTCAACATGGCAGATCATCATATCTGTGCTATCCGAAATAATTATAGCAAAAAGGAAAAAATACATAAGCATGCATAAAGTCTATCAAGATTAGGAACACGTGTAGCTAAATGCGATAAAACATACTTGATATGAAAAGAAAGGCACTCGCAACGGACGAAATCAACACTGAACAAAACGTAGAAATCAATAATTATTCTGTCATATTATGTGAGAGTTTTAGATTAACATGTCATGGGACATGAGTACATCTCGTTCATAAATTAATATATAAAGAGATATCAAAAATTACAAGCGGGCAAAAAGAATTGTATATAGAGACACAGGGCACACGCAAACACGCATGCATTCAACACCAAAAACTACGAAATCCTTGAAAGTATAAATGAACGAATCGATGATTTCAAACTGAAGTCCGAAAGATGAAACTGAATGCCCAAACAGGCTCATCTGGAAAGCTTTCACATTTATAATGTGAACGCACGGGCATTGAAATCTAATGTACGAATTGTGAAACCGTATAATACTACAACAAATTCGCAAGAACGATCCCTAATTTCAATGTCGTGAAAATAAATCGAGCGCGGATAAAGGATTGTGGAATACTCTTATTGAAATAATTTTGTCCATTAATGAAATTCGATGTTCCTGGATAAATTTTCGTGTCTATTAATTTCAATGCCTTGATATACACACAAAGTAAATACACTGAACTAACAAACTGGAAAACAAGCAATGCTGTCGTTATTTGTAAAGATGGCATTGATAAAAACTGATATAGAAGTATTTTCTCCTCTTTCGTATCATCCCCCCCCCTCCTTCTTCCCCTTCTCCATCTGTGCCTCCTCTCGTTCCCCTCTCCTCCTTCTCCCCTCCCGTCCTCCTCTTTATCATCATCAGAATGGAACATGAACAACGTAACAATAATTCTAGAGGACACTCAAAGGCCAAACAAGTTAAGATGAAATGTGCTAAAGGAAAAAACCAAACAACCAGGAAAAAGTCTTTAAATACACTGAACGGCAGATCTTGTCTGTGATGTTTCTTTTATCAAATCTTATTTTGTATTCGGAACAGTAAACCTTATTCCTCTTTTGGATTAACGTTCCCTATTTCATTTTCAAAAAATAGGAAGAACGAAAGCTTGGATTAATGAGACAAATATTTCGGGAAACAAGGTCTAGTAATTTTCGGAATGACAAATTTTCGGGATGACGAACTTCGGGAATAATGACCATCAACCGAGATTAGAATATGACGTAATTTAAAAGTTTTCGGTAATATCAAACACATAAAATCAGCTGAGCGGCTTAACATGTAATGCTTAAAAAAAATCGAATGAAAACTGCAAAGTTATTATGTGTTATCATTCACATGCATAGTTAGGCAGGTTAATAATTATCAACGTCCGTCATCATAAAGGGACCTTTATAGTTGCAAAGTAGACTTTCTGTAACAAGTCTGCAACGTAAAACAGATAATCAAGATGATCGTATGTGAGGGTAAAGAACGGCAGCAATTGAACTTGTGGCGGAATTGATGTTTAGATGCACAGCGATTCTACGTTCTGCCGCTTTCATTATAGTCAGTTCACATAGAACAGATTCACAAGCCTTAGAAACCTGAAGCTTAACGCTGCCACCTATTTTTGCAAAGTATGTTATTGAAATATAATACATGAAACAAATATATTGCATATAAAGGCGGGTTGATAATGAAGAAAAGTGTTTTCAAATTATTTTTGCACCCAGTGAATCCACATAAATATTTCGGGAAACTTCCTTTTTGAGGTCTCTAATTTGCATTTTGGGCCGTTGACTTTCGTTGAGTATTTCCCATGATGCGTAAATCACATATTTGTTTTGAAAGCTTTTCGCAAATGTTCAGTAGCCCCATGCAGGCCTGAAACTTTTCTTTGTAATCGCAGAAATTAATCTTAGACAAAATAATGCATACAAAAACGATACAATTTTACATTCATTTATTACGTAAATTAGATGATAGGATGAAATGTTTAATCTTTATTCATTTTCATTGGCTGTCACACTGGTTATTATGATTTTTTCGTAATCTGAATAGGCGCTTTAGTTAAGAAGCAGATTACACAGCTTATAATAAGATATCATATAAGACCTCATAAGATTTCAAAACCTGGTAGACCTATAAAGATTTGATGTCTTGCATATACAGTAACTTGTATATATATATATATATATATTTTTTTTTTTTTTTTTTGCATATGTTTTATCCACTTCTCTATTCTGACTTTGGTGCATGAATTTATTTTGAGTACGAACACACCATTATCACCTTGCTCCCTTGCACAGAAAATTAAAAAGGCAATGTATTACTGTGCCATAATTATACATGGCAGGTAATAAGCAAATTTTGCCAATAATTTGCATATTCAGATTGTGTGATTATAATTGTGTTAACCTTTGAGTTCGCTTGAGTTGGCTCAGTCGGTAGCGCGTCTGCCTCACGATCACGCGGCCTGGGTTCGAACCTGAGTCTGGACTGAGCAATGTTGTGTGTAAACCCTATCCGTCCCCTCTAGCAAGAGGCAAAACACTCTGTCCCTCGGATAGGACATAAAATGGAGGTCCCGTGTATGAGAGAGTAACAACTCATGCACGTAAAAGATCCCGCTTCATTCATTCATCGCAAAGAGCAGGGTGTTTAAACCCGGTGAAGTGGTCCCACCTCACATCCAACTGGACCCCATGGAAGACCAGCTTAACGTAGCTGAATATGGGCTACCCAGCCATCCTCTCAGATGGAAAAGAACAAACAAACACAAAAACAAACAAACTTTTTTTTTTCTGTCACCGCAGCATCTCTAAGTCGAATAAAATCATTGTTGATATTCCATGTCAGTTGAGGACTTATGAAAATTACTAGCCTTAAAGAATTAAAAAAATATGTGTTACATTTTAGGGGGTGATCATTTTTGTTTACGCCATAGATTGTCTTGTACGACCCAAGAATTTCGCTTCGGAACTGGGTACTTTATTGGATCCAGCGTATTAGAATATGCGAGTCAAAAAGGATTACTCAAATAATATGTCTTTGGCATTAACATTTTTTTCCCCGAAAACCCCATTAAGCTACTATAATATCATCGTCATCATCATCACTGACAATGACTGTGTCAACTCTTGATAGGTCTCGATCCTGCTGGACCAGAGTTCACGGGGTGTGAAACTTACTGCACGCTATACAACTCAGACGCTACCTTTGTTGACGTCATCCACAGTGATGGAGAGCTCACCGGGGCGGGACTTCTTGATCAGGTAAATCACATGACTTGTCACCTGACACATGATGAAGGTAGTTCTTCTCTTGTCACAATATGATACAATACAAAAGGGAGGTCATAACCTCATATGTTTATGTTCAAGTTGCTGAGCCAGTTCAGGGCGGCATCACTTGGTTTGGCAAATTCTGTAAGCCCTCCTGGAAATTTCCGAAAGTGGCAGTCCTCCACGATGTGGCGCAGGTTTTGGTCGAGATGACAGCTGTCACATCGCTGGGCTATTCACGGATCCCCATTTGAGTTGACGGTGGCCTCTCCTTGCATGGAGCGTTTTGATGCGATTCAGGGTGAGCCACAGCTTTCTACGAAAGGTTGAAGTCCTTTGGCTTTGTCTGTTTGTTGTCGAATCAGTGATGGTGTTGCAAGGTTAGAGTGGTAACGGAAGAGGCATCAGACCAGCATCTGCGAAATTCAGTTTTGGAGTCGAAGTTTTCTAGTGACGTAAGGAACATCCAGGCTGGCTTGCGGGATTTCAGACGATGGGAGGTTATGTTCAGGTCATCATGGATTTGAAGGTAATAGTTTTTTTTTTTTTTTTTTTTTTTTTTTTTTTTACCGGCCGCCAAAGTCACTAGGGTGACAAGTGACAAAGTAACGTCTACAATGGTCGCAATACATGTACTTCTGCTGGGTTATACACAGTTTGGTACTTACGGAAATGAAATAAGGTTCGTAATTCCGAGTTTGTTAATCCGAATATGAAAAAAAAAAAGTTCGTTATTCCGAAGGTTCGTTTTTCCGAAAACGAAATAAGGTTTGTAACTCCGAATGTCCGTTAGTACGCACCTTCCGTTTATTTTCGGATTAACATACCTTGTTTTCGGATTAACGAATGTTAGAATATCTTGAAATCGACCAAATCACGGGATCAAATTTCAGAAATTCGTGCAAGTCTGAAGGCTCATTCTTCATTCAGGATTTATGTTGGAAAGTAGAAACATTGGGCCCCAGTAAACCCTTCGACTTGATAGAAAGAATATAAGACGCAAGACATCTTTTTCTTTCTTCCCTTTTTAATCTATGCGTACATACTTTTCGTCATTTATACCTCACAATTGATGTGAAGGGGGCAGTGTCTGTTTTGGGATGGGGGTTGGAATGAGAAATGAGAGTTCACCTGAAATAGGGAGTGTATCGGACAGAGTTTTCTGAATCGGGTGGTGGGGGAAGGGGGGAAGGGGTCCAAAACAGGACAGACCGCGAATGAGGTTCAGACATTTTGGCAGTCCGGAGATAAGGGATGCTTTCAAAGAGAAGGAACGAGCATGCATACTTACCCTAGATAATACTGAGTTGAGGGGAGGCAAATTTTCCTTTAAAGGGATTGTATATTTTTTGCCGAGACCTAACTTAAGGTTTCTAACTTTTTTTTGTGAGACAATGAGAAAACTCTTATCAAATGTGAAAGAGTATGTAACTTCAACGTTTATTATTTTGATGAGAATTTGAAATAGCTGAGATATCCAAACAGAGCAATCCTAATAAAAGGTGCGACTCTTTGTTTTAGGATGTCTCAGCCATTCCAAAACCGATTCCCGTTAGTAAACTTTGAATTCCTCCTAGAATGGTATGCTCTGTACTCAGTATTTTGTAAGTGATTTCTTGGTATCTCACTAAACGTTAAAAGCCCAATCCTTATCTCTACCAATGCTATACCATCAATTTAATATTGTTCCAGTGCCTGTCTTATGCAATCCGTCTCGAAAAATATCAGAAATACAGTCATAAAGAATATCAATTAATTTTTCTATATTTCAAGCTCGGAGACCAAGATTTCTACCCCAACGGCGGGGAAGATATGCCCGGATGCTCAGGAACATCAGTCACCGAAGCATGCGATCACTTCCGGGCTGTGCTGTACTTCACTGAAAGCATCGGTAGCAGCTGTAATTTCGCTCCCTCCATGAAATGTTCGGATTGGGACTCGTACCCAAACTGCAACAGCTGTGGCACATGTCCCGAGATGGGATACGGTGCTCTCAAGAGCAAAGGTTCTGGGGCATATTACGTGGAGACTAACAGCAACAGCCCTTACTGTCAGTAGGGGCTACTGTTAGACTCTTCTGGATAGATCACAAGGCATAAACGACACCAGCTACATCCCACGATGATGCCAAAGGAGGTTCAAGAGATGGAGTCACAACAGTTTTATTCCCTTTGGTCCCATGTTTGATGCCGAAAAAAAAAATATTACTTTGAAATATGTGCGAAACAAGCTACCCTACAGGAGAGAAGACAATCGATTCATGTCATTACATAATGAGCAGCCACTCTTCAGGAAGAAATATCTTTGTGATGGTAATTAACATTCCGCTGTCCCTCCTTGTAGATAATGAGCGATTAGAGACACGGGGATCGATGTGCGAATAAAAATTGCGGAAAGATTAATGAAATCATAAACATCAAAATTAATCAACTTACCAATCTGACATATAAATGAACAAAGAACTAGACTTAAAGATTATACCATGTCAGTTTCATTTGTCGGAAGTGATCGGGAAATGATATTAATCGGCTTTCCATGAGGGTATAACCGCAGTTTCAAATATTTCCCTGCCATATAAGGCTTAGATTTCCACTTGTGCACCTATTTCTGGACGGGAGTTACTTTTGCTTCGTATGATTTCTCATTTGGTGAAATTCTATTTCATTTTATCAATAAACAAGCAAAAATATACCAGACATTGTCTTCAGCGTTCAGAATTAATCCTCAGATTGCTCAGAAAGACGGTGGCATCGAACCCCGATCACCAAAGGCACTTTGTAAATGCACCTGTGGATTTATTTTTTTTTTTCGCATTCATATAGAAAACTAACCTTTTAATTGATTGCCAGGTGCAATCACATGGAACTCCATCTCTTGAACCTCCTTGAGACACTATTCTTATTCACACGATATAGTTCACTACACAGATTGCATAGCATATAGACAATTAAGACAATCGAGGAAATAAAAATAGCATAATCATTATTTAAACGTATGCGCCATCCAAATAGAGTAGAAAACAGTCTCATTTGCTGGTAAATGGCAAATCTTGCGGAACACAACAAATCAGCGTAATTCACGATTCAAGTTCCAAATAATTGCCATTCTTGTTTGACGGTATATGATTTATATGATCCATCCTTTATGACTTAATGATATCAGCAATTTAACACTGTATTGAAATAAATGTGATCATGTCATGTAGTCTTATTGATCCATTTAGTAAGCTATATAAGGTCATCTCTTTCTCTCTCTCTCTCTCTCTTGATATAACTTAGTTGGTAGTTTGAATATAACAACAGATAATTCGCCACGATGACACCACAAGACGATCTGTATTAACAACTATGGCAGAGTCAGAATATTAATTCGATGCATCCAAAACTATAGCTGCGTTCCCCACTGCCTATTACATTTTAATATGTCGTCCAATATGATTTGAAGGAACGCTGCGTCAAGCATCAAATAATACACTTTGCGTGATCTTGTTAAAAGGACGGGGGGGGGGGGGGGGGCGGACCACCTGTGGCTATAGCAGGATAGAATTTCCGAAGCCTTCACATCGGTTGTTTCGTTATAAAATCAGTCATTTCAAACGTTTACCATTATGGACATTTTGCACACATAAATCCATTTGAGATAAGAAAAGACAGTTGTTTCTTGAACTCATTCAAATTGTGAAACCAACTGAGAATTTTAATGCTAATGTGGGAATGCTACAACGCAATCCACAATAGACACCATATTGGAGAACTTTGCCGAATATCAATAATTTGATGTTTTCTCAGTTCTTGCCTTTTTGCGTTCTGCTCCCATTTCCTTTTCCATCTCTTGCTCTGATTTTAAGATCTATATTCAACCTTGCTGCTTCCTTTGGGGTAAAGGCAGTAAAATAGAACTTATTAATTTTGGTTGATTTGTGAAACCTTGGAACTCGTACTTAACATTTGATTTTTATTATAATTACCAGCAAGAATATAGAAATGATGCATGTTCGGTAATTCAAAAATTTATCATCTTTTTGTTCTTGCATTAAATTGAAATTTTGTCATCCTTGCAGACGATTAGTTTTATGATTGAAGAATGTGTTTTTCTGTGTAACTCAAGTCAATTCTTACTGGTATTCGTTGGAAATCTCTTAAGACTGCAGTGTGTGGGTGTGTGGGTGTGGGTGTGTGTATGTGTAAAATGTATGTTAAAAAAAGGTGACTCAGCAGCAGAAGTTTTGTCCACGAAGCAGATATGGACTGGCTTGATTAGGTTGATCAAGATAGCTTTTTCTGAGAGTCATGCAGAATATTATGTCATTTCTCTTATACATGGTATGATTTGAAAAAAAAAAAAGAAACCCCAAATACATTGTTCTGTATGTTGAAAACAATAATTTAGCAGCACAAGAGAGAATAATACAACTGATTTTCTGTGTTCATATTAATTTCATATTGTATGAAATTCAAATAAAGAATATCATTTTAAAAAAGTGTTGTGTGTGTGTGTTTGTATGAGAAAGCATTTTTCAACCAAGATTGGATGAGGATTTTAAAATGCAAGAGCACACATGCAGCCTCCTGTTTAAATTTGCTTCTTCAAGTCCACGAATAAGGGACAATGTACTCTGCAGCTCCCACAATCAAATTCAACCAAGGTGAAGAAACCAAAATTTTGTGTTAAAAACATGAAGACAGAATCATCAATTTCAGTAGGTCCTACTATGTGTATACACTTGTTGTCGATCTTTAATTCATTTGTGAAGAAATCGTATGAAAGTTTAACGAGAATTTCAAGTACAATAATTATTATTACATGTAGGCCTACTGATCTTTTCACTCCCTTTGAATGTAAAGCCAGTCTTCCAGATTGGAGTGGTGTATATTTGTGGGTAAAAATGATGAAATAATGCATTAATTATTGCTCGGAGCAAAACACAGGTCCTTTTACAGCCAAGACTGGCCTGCTTCTCTTTGGTGAAAATTGAGTTTATCTGCACAATTAGTCATTTTGAAGATAAACTGAACACTTGGCGATTGACAAATAAGTGGAACCAAGTTTGATTTAGAGATTGAATTCTTGTCTTAATTGGATGTTAAATTATACCCTCCCTTGTTCCCTACCAGAAATGGGAGTGGTACAACAGTTGTGATTATAAAACGGGTCACAAAATGTGTATAATCTGATTGGTCGATTGTCATAGTGTCAAAATTAACTCATGCGCTAATAAGCCATGCGGCAGTAATTTTTTCTTTTAGTAAAATTCTTCCGTTAACCCTATTTAGCAGGGGGGGGGGGGGGGAGGGGGGCATCATTTAACAGCCCCAACCCCGACATTTCTCGCGACAATTAGGGGATACCTTTTACAGACCTCCCAAAATGCAGCAAAACATTAAATATGAACCTCAGGGGACTTGCTTAGGCCACTGCTTAGAAATTTGGAAGTCAACAGTTATCTAAAATTTGAATAATGCACAAAACTCAACTACTCAGTAGTTTTGTGTGTCAGCCACACTAAAGCCCTTTTGTTGCATTCTTCTGTATTTGTGATCTATAAACACAAATCTAAAAGTACAAGAGCTGATGTAATAACATATAGAGTGTGTGGCAAGAATGTATATAGAAATGTTTGTAAGTGTTGATGAACTTTCTTCACAAAATATACACGATGGACACACATGTAGTACATGGGTCTGCAAAGGTAGCCTAGTAATGTACTGGAATTTACGGTGAGCCCAAAAAACAATTCAATTCAAAATCTAACGGTCAAAAAAATGTACTAAATGTTACCTTCCACTTTCGATACTTTATGGGAGTTTCTAAAATGATACTCTCTTCAACATACCACTGTATTTATACAACTCTTCATTTAAGGCGTGCAAATGGGATTCCCTACCTTTAACGTGATTTTTTTTTTTCCGCTGAAATTTCATGACTTTTTCCACTTCTTGCGCACATTTTGAGACCCTATTTGGGTAAATCGGAGTACACTTGCCGAGGTATAGCGCATTTTCGTGATTTGCAATTTCACCGAAAATGGCAGTTTCCAAAGACAATGTATGGGTTTTGCAAGAAGTGTAGGATCAATGTGTTTCCCTGGTTCATCTAAGATAACATCCTTTTTTGTTATCAACTATGACCCACTCTTTTAGGCATGTGATGAAGGATTTGGTCATGTCATCACTTTGTATTCAAGAGTCTTATAGATAATGTGAAACATATTTTAATACATGTACATGTACAGAAATTAATACACATAATGTAGTACATAGGCGTATTTCGTAAATCGGTGAAATGAGATGTACATTTGTATCTATTAAGTTTAGAAGCACTCTCCAAGACAACCTGTGCGTCCTTGATTTGCATAATACATGTACATGTACATGTTATACTTTACAATCATGTACAATGTACTTGTACATTATTATAGTTTCAGATTATCTGTCCACTCAATCTGTGTCTTAAATAAGTCAACTTTGAAGTGGGTGATATGATTTACAGTATATTTTAGGTAGTGGATAAAAGCAGTGTCATATCCCCCAAACACACACACACACACACACACACGCAACAAACAACAAACAAAACAAAAAAGACACAAATCAAAACAATAAAAAAACATGTCAAAATTGAACAACCAAAACAGGACAAAAGAGCTGGAAATTACTTTTGTATCTTTATTTTATACATGTACATATGATTGCTTGAAGCTTACTTATTGGGAACTTTAAAATGGAAGTTCGCCTCTAAGATATGTACTTTGAAAGAAATGTGGGCACATATCAGTATATGGCTGAGTTCCTTCATGATTAACAAGAATTATATTATTCAAATTCATGAAATTCTTCCGTAAAGATGTTTTGCAAAGATATACTGTATATTGGTTTAAAGGTTACTAGCTCATCAAAAAGAGCACCAGTAGGACCAACTGAGTGGAATCTATGTATGGTGTCTGTGATATCATCCTATATCTGTGATGTCATCTTATATCTGTGATGTCACTTTGTGTCTGTGATGTAATTTTGCTTCTGGGATGTCATTTTTGTTTCTGGGATGTCATTTCATGTCTGTGACTGTGATGCCATCTTGTGTTTGTTATGTCACCACGCGACCAAGATGTCATCTTCACCATGTGATTGCATCCTGTGATCATCTTGTATCTGTGATGTCATCTTGTGTCTGTGATGTCATCTTGTGTCTGTGATGTCATCTTGTGTCTGTGATATCATCTTGTGTCTGTGACGTCATCTTGTGTCTATGACATCATCTTGTGTCTGCTCCTTAGACATTGCGTCTGTATGAAGAAGTTCAGCAGAAAGGTGGTTTTCCCAAATGAAATCATACTCAAATGACTGATGCCTACATCAGCTGTCTTGTTTCATTACACATGTACAGGTACAGCTGTAGTACCTTCTTAATTGGAAAAAAAAAAGAAGAAAGAATAGAAACTAAAAGTAAATCATAAGTGCAGAAAAGAGGTTACATGTTTGTTTCTGATTTTGTTGCAAAACAAAGACATGTTGAGTGATATGTATTACAGTCCACCAGAAACAGTATTCAACCTGATATGCAGTACACATTTGTATTTTGTTCTCTTGATTGTTCTGTTACTGAGAATAGTTTCTACAAAGATATTTTCTTGTAATATGCTAGACCAGTTACTGATTATGTTCGCCCTCTGTGGCTATCTGCAGAACAAAGAATGAAATATGAAAGACAAAATGTCTGTTACCCAAATAGTGCATCGTGATAGCAAATGGCACATCTCTGAAACAAATCTAAGTGTAAAAGGCTCTACACTTTAGGAGGGCAACATTTATTTTACTTTATGTTTAGAAAGATGGCCTCTGATTAGTGGGTTGCCAAAGCAGGAAAAACTAACCTTCCCTCCCCTCCAAAAAAACAACAACAAACAAACAATGGATAGAGAGAACAAAATAAATTTGAAAAAGAAAAAGAAAGAGAAATAGATATAAAAGCATAAATAATGCAATAAAATCAAGTTTTAACAATCACTGACATAACAATGACATCATTGGAAAAACACAACTAAGCCTACTGAGAGATGCTATAGTGAAAATGTCCTTCTTGTTACTCGTTTGCAGTACATCCACTGTATTGCTTCTTGTGAGACTTGCTGTGTGTGTGTCTATGTTCCCAGTTGCCAAGCAATTAGAAAGATTAGCATTAATGACGGGTCCTCATGGCAATCAATATACAAGTCTACTATATCAGACCATGGAGTGACAGTACCTCCAAGATCAGACCATTCGTGCACTTTATTTGAAATTTCTCAAGGCAATACCATAGGTCGTAAACACAGGTAACCACAAAATAAACAGAGGAAAAAGACTTTCTTTTCTTTTCTTTTACATCTGTTGGCAGAGCAGATGGATAGCACATTGAATTTCTCCAGGTCAAAGTTTCTCATAAGTGGTCAAACGAGACCTTCCATGGCATCTGAAATCCCACTCAAATGAGCATTTGATGTGTGATGTCCTGCTGTACCTGGTGAATTCAGTTCAGTATATTCTATAAAGTTCCTCTTTAGTCCAAAGATTGGTTTCAGTCTTCTCTCATTTCCGTGTCCCTCGATTCACCTTGGCAATCTTTTCCTTTCTCTTTTTCACATGTTTGGGGATCTTGTTTTTCCTGTTTTCTCTCTTCTCTTCTTTAACAGCCTTTTTCCGCTCCTGTATTCAGCAAATAAACAACCAAACAAACAGAAAACAACAAGAGTTTCAATTAAAAACTCAAACATAACATCCCTTGTTATGAAAAGCGTACTCAATTTCCAGAATTCTGTGGTGATAAAATAAATCACACTGAAGTCAGTACCATCTTTTCCCGGAAAATTATAAGAAACAGTTGTCAATTGTGCACTTATCATTACTCTCAGCATAAACAAAAATATTACTATCATAATCATCAACATCATCACAATTATTTACCAAACACCCACTTTACCTTTCTACTGATAACTTTCATTCATTTGTCACTTCTCTTGTCATCATCACCATGACTAACTAATTTCATCTCCTTTACATAAAGCCAAACCATCCTCATGTCTTCCCTGATCACATCTTTGTCTTTGTCCGTCACCATAGTGACCTCTGCTATGTCATTTTCTTACTCTAACCAACAGAGGACTGGATGGAAATTACTTTAGTTTACTCTGCAGTTGGAATGTCCAAACATAGTTAACGTCGCTGGGGTGACAAGGCCTTGCATCTGAAATTTTGGTGAAAATGACTTTTTAGATTAATGGTCAGATAATCACTTTATTGTCCTATCTAAATCCTAGCTGTCTTACCCCAAAAATTAAGCCACCATGGCATGTCAAAGGAAAGGCTCTCCCATTTCCCATTTGATATAGTGCTTTTGCTGCCAAGTTGTTGGTGTTTTTTTTTTTGCTCTCCTAAACATTTGACATTTTATACAAGGTCTTGTCACCCCAGCAACACTGTGTTACTGGCTGATAACTTGCACTTACTTTTTTAGATGTTGGTGATTCCTCCCTAGGCCGTTGATGTTTCCCTTGAAGTCGCTCTACTTCATTCTCCTTCAGCTCATCTTCCTCCTCCTCCTCTTCCTCTTCTTCTTCCTCCTCCTCATCCTCCTCCTCTTCCTCATCTCCACCACCAGCTGTCTTGTTACTGTCCTCGTTTTTAAGTGATTCCTTGGGATGAGCAAGTCTCTCTTCTAAGAGCCTTGGGTCCTTCACAGAAGAAAGAAATGATGTCAGATCAATCAATCACTTGAACCCTGTTTCATAAAACTTCTCTTTGACATGTTGACAAATTACTGAAACATTTTCTCACACTGAATTAGATGAATGAAGACAGTTTTGAATCAACTCAAATAAACACGTTTACACTGATCGCCATCTAAAAGCATCTCTGCTCTAGCACTAGGATAATTTGCATGAGACCAGTTTTCTATATACATTCCAAGAATGCTTTCAGAAGAAGCCTCTAGGAAGGAAAAGTTGAATTATTTCTGTGAAATGGAAATGACATTACGTATAAAAGAAAGACAAATATCAAGAAAGGTTAGATAGAGTCACTACCAGTCAGTTTTCTTTGCTCTTGTTTTGTTTTACTTTGTTTTTAACATGGGGTCAATGGGGATAATTAAGTGTGTTGGTGAAACCACATAGAAAGAGAAATACATATAGTACAGAAGATGTTCATCATCATGGTGGTAAGTGAATGAATTAAAGCTAATCTTGTCTCACGAGGCAAGGTAAACACAAAAAATTACTGCGACATTTCGGCCGCGAAATCTGCTAGCCTTCATCTGGCAAAGTAGACCCGAGCGCTGCAGTGCATGCCTATTTATAGTGCTAGAAATACATAATTTGTTTTTCTCTCTGTACAAATCATGAATGTATTGAATATCACATATAACATATCTCTGAAATTTCAAGCAGAGCCATATGAGAAATAAGTCTTGCCAGAAAATATGAAATGATTCAGCAATAAGACAAAAAAGAACTGCACAGTCACATGCCGTGTCAGCTACAATTAATTGCCTCTTTAAACTGGTGATCTACAGTTCAGCCAGCAATCAAGTGCCCCCTAGATCGCGATCAGTGATCGCATACGCAATATGTTGCAATCAATTGATTGCGTATGCGATCACTGATCGCCCGTGATCGCGATCTAGGGGGAACTTGATCGCTGGCTGAACTGTAAGTGACATAGAAATATTCCATTCAGAATGATTTCTGCATATTTTTCTCATTATTTTCCTTGTAATCTTAAGTCAATACACAATTACAAGCAAATGTTTGAATGATATTTACAAAACGTCTAAAGGATGTTTACAAGATGAAGGATGGTATCTTTACCTGTTGCACACCACTCAAATCTCCCTTGAGCCCTGCTATTGTCTTGTAGTACATCTACAAAACAAGGGAAAAGGCAGTCCATACTTCAACATCATATAAATCATGACATTTTCTTTATCCATAATGCAAACTATTGCATGAAACTAACAGAGTCTGACACAGGCACTTTTAAGACTAATATCCTTCTTTTTCACTCCCACTTAGAGGAGAAAGTCCACAATAACAATTATTTTAATGACAGTAATATTAATGATCATATTTATTAAACAAACTTAAAAAAATCACACAGACACAGATAACTAAACATAGTATGCAGACACACATGCACACAGAAACACACACATACATATAGATATGTGTGCATGCATTTATGTGGTACTTGGAGTACATGTGTATTGGAAACAATAACCCAAGTGCTGGTTAATTGTTATTTGTTATCATCCACACACAGAGGTGAGGTTTGAGCTGGAATGAGAGGGGCCACACCAAATGGAAGTGGCTTGAGTTGGATTGAAAGGGGTCACACCCGAGGGGAGAGGCAAGTATTGGAATGAACGGAGAACACATCCAAGGGGAGAGGTTTGTGGGTCTACATCCAAGAGAAGAGGCTTGCGTTGGAATGAGAGAGGGTCACGCCTAAGGGGAGATGCTTGTGGGGCCACGCCCAAGGGGAGAGGCTAGTCTTGGAATAAGAGGAGGCCACACCCAACGGGAGAGGCTTGTGTTGGAATGAGAGGGGCCATTCCCAAGGGGAGAGGTTAGTGGGACCACACACAAGGGAAGAGGCTGGTGTTGGAATGAGAGGAGGCCACACCCAATTGGAGAGGTTTGTGTTGGAATGTGAGGGGCCATTCTTAAGGGGACAGGTTTGTGCTGGAATAAGATACGGCAATACCCACCTCATGTTTATCATCTCTCTTGGCCTTCATTATTTCACCCTCATAGTTCACCACCTCCTCTAACTTCTGTGGGATGAAGGACTGTTTGAAGACCTTTAAACAGGAAGTAACAGAATGAAAAGATAACAGCTCAGAGAAAAAAAAATAATTCATTTCATCTGGTCCATTAGATGAATACTCCTATTCTGTGTTAACCCAACCTACAGAGAATGTAATACTTATGACATAACATACAAACATAAAACAGCGTTGAAGTCATTGCTTCACAAGGCAAGGGACATAAAATAAAATAAAATAACCTCTACCCAGTCCTTTTTACCTCGACATTAAAGGGGAAGGCTAGTAACTGATCAGTGGGAATCAGTGGAAATGCTGGGAGTTGATTGTTCCAATCCTTATGGGATTCATTCAAGAGTTCATTGTATATCTATTGTTGTGTGAAAATGATTTGCTTCAGAATGGTCTCATATTCAAGTAATGTGCAGTTTAATGCTTCCAGGTTAGCGTCCCTGGTCAGTGACGGAGCATTAATCTGCACATTACTTGAATATGAGACCGTTCTGAAGCAAATCATTTTCACACAACAATAGATATACAATGAACTCTTGAATGAATCCCATAAGGATTGGAACAATCATCTCCCAGCATTTACACTGATTCCCACTGATCAGTTACTAGCCTTCCCCTTTAAGCTATTCCTTTAATTTCTTGTGTTTGACAAGGAGCATTATTTTCTAAAGTGTACGCCTGTTCTCAACTTTTAAATTAAAGTAAATTTGTGTTTGATCCCGTTGATCAATCTGGAAACCAAACCTCTCAATGATAACACACTCAATATTTTTATGATCATCTTTTTCCCCCATAATGCACATACACCATTGCTCAACAGTCTACATGCAATTAGAGATGTTATCAAGACAATGGTCTGGCTGGCCAGCTGTAATCTAAAGTTCACGTGTTTTTGCAGGAAAATAGTCCGAATATCGAGTGGCAGCCATGTGACCAAAACAATGAGTTTTCTGCAGTGAGGGCTGTAACTGCAAGTTAAGACAGAAAACTTCACTTAATAATTACAACAAAATCACACTCCTGTGTGCAATTCTTCTACGACAAGTCAAGAATTTCATATCTTTCTAGACACTAGATTTTTCACTTTTACATAGATTAAGGTCAATTTGTCAATAAGATGATTTTTCATTTTTAGTGTGAATAGTGTAACTGTTAACTATTCATTAATTTGAATACAATGCAAATGAGATATCAATTGAATTATCAGAAACTACTGAGAATTTGAAACTTCTATGAAGGATTTCATCAACTTTCTCATATTAGATGGCAGGAAAAAGTTGGAGTAAAATATTTCTTGTTTACCTCTTCATCAACTTCATCCTTGGCAGAGATATCCGAGGCTGACCTCTGGGAAGCTATGTCCATTGCCTGATGTGGAAGAAGGAGAACAAAGATGTAAAAGAGGCAACAGTGGAAGAAGCAAAAGTATATTTTAGAGCAGGACTGGGTTGCCCTCTAAGAACTTTATTTTTCTTTCACAGCCATCAACAACCAACACTGACAATGACGATACGAACACTGTCATTGTTTCTTTTGTAGCATTATGGGTACTATTGCAGCAGACAGACAAACTGATGGTAACTTTTGATAACATTGACAGCTTTTTGATGACATTGATAATAAAGTGATGATGACAATGATATACTCCACAGAATTGATGACACAGGATGACAAAGAAAGTGAGAGTGGTGATGATGCTAAAGATGATGATGCACTGTAGGAGGATGGGAATAATAAGAGTGCGTTCTCTCACTGAGCATCACATCAGTTCAATCACCATGTAACCAAGCATTCTCATCACTCAGATTAGAGCTAACCATGTCTACAAGAGGTCTACCATGTCTGGGTTTTAGGGCACAAAAGTTCATATGTGTATTTCCAAAGTGAACATCATAAGCAGGCAGACTTTCATTGTATTTCCCCCTTCAGATCAATTCTATTGCATTTAAACTTCAAAATATAGAAAAATACCAGAAATCAATGATTTTTCAATAAACAGGCATCACACACCTTGTCCAGATAGTCTTCCATGTTACTCTCTGTGATGGCTGGATCCGTCACAAAGTCAAACAGCTCCCTCACCGTCATGGTGCAGACACCATTTTTCTTGAAGTACTCTAAAAACAGGTCAAGAAATTAACAAATGTGTTAAACTCCATATTAAATAGCTCTGTATCAGACAGAATAATAGTAAATTGTATCAGATCACTATGACTAGCAGTAATGTTGAGCACTGAATATGTAACTGCTCATTATTTGCAGAGAAATGTTGTGAACAGGAGACTAAATAGGCTGATGCCGATTGTCTTGGAGAGGAGGCTACCTACATGAAGTCTTTTGTCCATTGTTCTTCTGGGGAGTTTGTAGTGGTTGAATGAAGCAAGTGGCTGCTATAGGCACGTGGCCTCTAGGAGAGGTTGGACTGCACATGTCTCACAGGACACTGCTTTTAAAAGTTAATTCCTTTTTCAAAATTTGTAGTGAGGCTGATGTTGTATTTGGGCTAGCAAAATGGACACATCACTTGCGATTGCAACTATCTGTTGGTGATTACGATGGTAGTCTTGAAAGCAGGCAAGCAATACTGTAAAACCAGAAATGTTTGCACGTATTTTGATTTCATAAATTTCGCGAGAGCCAAGATTCATGAAATTAAAATGCATGCAAAAGTTCTTGACTACACTATATGTATTGAATGCCAGTGGCAATTTGCAAAAATTCCATGCTGCAAAAAAGGCCGCCAGCTCCAGTTTGAGAAAATTTCACACCTCAAACATTGACTTTACAGTGCTCTCAAACTAAAAAATGTATGCTGGTATGTATCATTTCACACCGTTAACGGCCAATGCAGGATACAACAATTACAGAAGGTCCATGATTCCAGAGTTTCTACAGTTGAAACAAATGTCATCATCATTATCTAACCCTTTCACAGTCAAAGGTGACACTATCATGTGTAATAGCAGCAATACTAGGAGATATGTAGATGTATTTAGAGAATTAATGCCCACAACGAAAAGAAAAGAAAAATAATTCTGTCTTTACCTGTGACATTTGTGCAGTCTTTGCGAAGGAACTCCAGTGCATGAGGATGGTCATGTTCTACTGATTGTGATACGTCTATGATATACAGCTTGTCATGACAGTAGCTGAGAGGAAAAACACATGAAATCATTGGTAAGTTCTTGGGTACACAACAGGGGCAGACATTCTTACAATCAGCAAATGCAAATTGTTCAGATATTCTCATTTTTCTTGGCCAGGGCAACTTAAAAAAAAATGTTCATTTCTCCCTTTCCTCTGTAATACGCAGCTGCAGTAATTATATGTAGCACTTTGATGGGCAAACATCATGATTAGAAGTAGTTGGCTTTACTCATACAACCAAACAGAGGACACCCATCTGAATGCAAAACACATTGTAGTAGACTGATTTTAGGAGGTTTATACTAGGTTACTACACTACAGACTTACAATGTAGAACTGTGAAGAGATTTTACCAAGCTGTTGGACACCTTAGTATTAAGCAGAAATTTTGCAAGTGATCATGGATACATCACAATCAAATATTAATGAACTGGGGTCACAATAATTATAATAATAGTCTTTGGGGATTTCACAAGAGTGTTGAACTGTCTATATGAACCACTATACTCACAGCATGTTGAACTCGCTGAGGTCAGCGTGGACCAGTTTAGCCTGCTGGTAGATTTTTCTGACCTCCTGGATACACTCTAGATACAGCTCTCTAGCTTTGCCTTCACTTAGCATTGCATCCTTTAGGAGAGGGGCCGGCCTGGTGTCAACAAATGAATTATATTCAATCAAATTCATTTCAAATCAATTCAATTCCATTCAATTCAATTCAATTCAATTCAAATCCATTTGATTCAATTCAATTCAATTCAATTCAATTTAAATCAATTCAATTCAGTTCAGTTCAATTTGATTCAATTCAATTCGATTCAATTCATTTTTAATTCAATTTTATTCAACCATTAGTAAAAACATGCATATACACATGCAAACAAAAATATGCATGTAATTAAATCGAAAAGTGTACATTCACACCAGACATTGAGCCTCTTGCCATTATTCATCCAAAGCTTCAATAACTTTGAACACTTTTTGGCACAAGTGTGATCTTAACCAGTCTTCGAAAATCTTGTGATAATGGCAAGTTCCTTGAACAACCTTTGAACACTATGCAGACAAAACATAAACAGCAACAAACTGCTATACTTATTTCATGGTATAATTCCGACTGTAGACTTAAGTTTCACTATTTCATACCTTGGAAAAATAATTGAAACTGCCAGCAAGCCTGATAGCAAATTGCTTTAGTTATTACAAAGACAGGAATTGTTATGTAGGTAAGAACTCTGAGGTCATCTCAATGTGCATAGGTTTTATATGCTGACCACGATGTGTTCTGCTGGGTTGAAATTGTGTGTAAGTACTTTACAATACGAAAGAGTGCTTCAGTTGAATATGTCATGTTCTTTGCTTTAATCAGTCTGACTGGCAAATCCAGTGCCCACTGAAATAAGAAGGTCTGGGAGACAATCAGTCCAGACATAAATATCATCTCTTTTGTTGGGCCCAGTGCTGAATGTAATTCTGCTGAATTGAGCTTTACTATTCTTGTTGGGGACTTACATGTTTTTTCTCCAAAATGGCTAACATCAGCCCTAAGGACTTATCAAATTTGTTATTTTAAGTTTGGCATTGGTGATAGCGTCGCAATACGAGATCTACATTCATCAAGAATGTTCATAGTTTATGCTAATGTAATAGTCCCCCAAGGAAAGTACACAAGCTCTTTGAACATGGCCACATAAATCTATCCAAAGGAGCAAAAGTAAGATTGTTATGTTTTTCAAACATGAAGAAATGTGCAGCATTTGTGTTCTATAAAATCACTTGTCTAATACAAAGCATTCATGGCAGCATCTTTTCATATTTGACTCAAACTATGCATAATCACTTTTTTTTTCGCCACGGACTTTGTGGTTGGAGATTGCTACTTGTGATCGGTACTGCTTGTGTTAATCTGACTGTCTGTGAAAGAGTTCAACTAAAGGCAGTCGTTTGGAAGATGAGATCAGTGTCAACTCTAGTGTCAAACTTGAAATTGGTGACAGAATATTTTTTCCTGCGACAATTGCTCCTGTCTTATTTTCTCCCAGGACTTAGGGTTAGGACTGTGTTAGGGTTTAGCTTGATGAAAGAATTAGGTTTAGGGTCAGGGATATATGTTTGTGGGTAGAATTTATGTTTGGCTTAGCATGCAGTTATTTCATAGGAGCAATTGTCGCAGGAGCAAATGTCATGGAACCCTTGAAATCGCCCAATAAGTGTGTGTGTGTGTGTGTGTGTGTGTTTTAGTAACTAGATGCGATATGGCAGAAACTATCCAAAATACTGCTCAATATCATGATATTCCTCTGAGGAGAGATACTCACCATCCGTTAACTCCAACAAAGTCCATGACAAGTACATGGCTCCGCAGAATATGAGGTGCAGGGCAGGATACTCCTGCATTGTGTAACCTGAGGCAGAAGACAGATGTCTTCATGGTTACTACTAAGGTCAAAGTTCATGCTCAGTGCGAAAACTCATTTTACCTTCCTCAAGAAAATGTGCCTCGACTTTAAATTGTGTATTCCTATAACATTCTCCAAAACAGATCATTCAAAATGATAGAGAAATTTCAAGACTTTTTGCAATATGCTTAGAAAGAAATAAAAAATACATTGTATAGTACAAAGACATTTATAAAACATAAACAAGTGAAATAAAGGTCTTTGATGATAGTAATCACAAATGACTGCAATCTGCGGACAAGAACATAACATGTAAGGACTGCATTTTATTATCAAATATAAGTGCTTTGAACTTCCAGTAGACATGGTAGATCTGTAAGACTTTGCTCCAGCATGCTATTTCACGATTCACAAAACATTCTACAGCAAAAAAATCAGCAGATGGTTGCTAACTAAAAGTAAAAACCAACCCTCACTTCAGTAAGCTAAAAACTTATTACAGAAGCACAGAAAGAAAATTACTGTACACACCATTTAACATACAATTTTCATGTGTTGCTTCTTTCTTTTATATCTGTACCTGTTGTTTCTTTCTGTCAATATCGCAATGGCTTCATGTAATGTTTCCAGCGATTGTTTTGGACATATAATACCCAATTCAAGTCAACTTTGGCTTAACCATTAGTGACGTTGTTCCATCAAATGTCAATGGAACTTCTGAGATGTCAAGAGAGCGTCACAAGAAACTGAAAGAAAGGACTGACCTGAGCAAATTTCTCATCTCCTTCTCGGCCCACGTTCGTACCATCTTACGGGGGTTGCTCTTACAGTAGCCATGTCGGAAACGAAACTCGCCCGTCACATACTTGTCTCTGTCTTTAAACGTTAAGATTGATGTCTTGTAGATCTGTGGTATTGGTGGAGACAGATTGTAAAACTGCATTGTGAATCACACAAGTTTGAAGCTTGCAATATCACAGTCATGTAAAGTGTAACTAAGACATATCTAGGGCAGCATCGAGGTGGCTCAGCTGGCAGGATGTTTAGTTTACATCTTCAAGATCTTTGGTTTGAGATCTGTGACACCAGCTGAGCAACATTGTGTGACATTATTCAGTCTGCTACGAAGCAAAACCACTTTGTCCCTCTGACAGGACATAAAATGGAGATCCCATATCCACAAATGTGAGAGATAAAACCATGTTTTCTTCCATCGCCACTGAAGATTTTCTGCTCAAATGGGAGGCATCATGGGGTTGTTCTGAGTGTCGTGGTTAACACAATATTTTTGAGATTTTTTTCATACTTGATTTGGCATTCACTCATTTAAGCGTATGACACAGTGTGTGCCTGGTTGATACCGTTTGCTGACTATTGCCAGTCACCTGGGGGGAACCACGAGGGGTCGGCATCATTCGCCCGTTTCTTAATCAATGTTACATTTAAGGCAGGAGTTATGTACAACCCAAGATCAACTCATCACTGTTCTAGGTTTGCTTCCCACATATGCCCTGTTGTCTACTTATAAAAACGTCTAGTCCACTTTAAACTAGTGTATGCTTTTCTTTCTCATACAACTGGCAGTTTACATTCACAGTTATTACAAATTGTGTTGTGTCCATCACCTTCAACTTTGACCCTGAGCTTTGAAATAGTAGTCTAGTCGTACCCATTATCATTTATTCTTCTATCATGATGCATTGTACCTACGTACTCAGCCATTTTTGCTGTCACATGATGTGCAAACTTAGTATTTGCCTGTGACTTTTTGTCTTCGATAGTGCAGGCCAACCCCAAACCAAAATGCTTCTAGCCTTTCTTCAAGGAAGAGGCAGCAGTCCCCATCTTTCACTACCACGACAAGTTGATGACCTTTGACCTTCTCACCTTCACTGCTCTGTGTTCTCCCTTGCTGGTGGTGGCATGGTAGACATTAGCCTCCTTACCAGTGCTGATGCAGCCATTGATTTCACAGATCACATTCCTACTCAGCATCTTGAAGAGAATCATGCGTGTCCTTGGGTCCAGAACCTTACAGGGTTAGCAATAAATTGGAAAAACGATCTAAATAACCTTTCGACTCCCAGATATTGCAGTAGCTGTACAGGTTAAAGCATCATTACAGTCCATTTCCTATATGAACAGCAGTGAACAAGAGTTGGTTGTTTCCATAACAGAGTACTATGATCTTGTTTTGTTTTCAGGATTCAAAGAATGTGGATGCAGGTTCAGAAAATGCTCTCACACCCACAGAGGGTGGTGATAAAGCCTGCCCTCACTGTCATGCCCCAGAGGACTGTGATGATGGGTGGAGTCTGGATGAGAGCCTTAAAAGGGGAGAAGACCTTCAGTACTAGGTACTAGAAATCAAAGTAAAACCTCAAAATTACTACTGGAGTTATGTGTTGTTTGAAGGTTTGCATGGTGAAGTTAATTAGGAAGAAATATTTGCGGTGACACCATGTGTATGTAGTCCTTAACCGGATCGTTGTTTGGCAGAAGAGCTTCCCTCTTCGTTTCTCCTCTTTCTAGGCTCTTCTGCCAAACAACGATCCGGTTAAGGACTACATACACATGGTGTCACCGCAAATATTTCTTCCTTACTACTGGAGTGTTCTGTGTTCATTAAATAAGGAAATTCCTTGCAGCAATTTCAGCAATATACATGTATGTGTGATCATATCAGCCAACTAAAGTCATGCAATCATATAGTATATTGCACTGTAGCTTAAGGGAAAAAAAAAAAAAACACTCAGTAAGATTTTCATTGTTAAAGGCGATTGGGGACTACTGAATTTACAAGGTGTCTACATATATTGGCTACAGTTTGTGGCTGTGCATGACAATACTGTCATATTGTCGCCGGTCACACGAACCGACGAATCACTCGATTTTGGGTCAAATTTTCGATTTTGAGATTTTCAATCATTTCGATAGTAGATATTCCATACTACATATTCTGAAATTCTCAGTGTGTAATTCGGTGTAATTTTTACGTAGTTATCACTTTTGTAGAAGTATGTAATTCCATTTGTGAAAATTATTTGTTTTCCCCATAGACGTGTGTGTTAAAACAATCAGGCGATTAGACGGTTCGGTGACCGCGCGTACCAGTACGTGCGTACGCGTGGTCACCGAACCGACGAATCAGTGCGCATTGACTTGCGTGTAATTTTTGAAATTCAACAGTTCATTGACCATGCGCACAGTGCGCGTACTATGTAATACATGCGTTGACAATGACAACGCTCAATGTACATGTACACAGAGACTCCAACTCTCCCGTTTTCGACGGGAGATCTCCCGCCGAAAACTCATTTTTGCAAAATCTCCCGTTCTCCCGCTTATGATTTAATTTCTCCCGCCCTGGCTCTGTGTCTCCCGTTGGAAAGGATTTCTTACTTATTGCTATTGTATGTTGAAAAAAATAAGCCTTAGATAGCACCAGAGAGCATCTAGAACCCTGAGAATTTCGCACTTCGTACACATCAACTTGGAATCTCCCGTTTGCTAGGGGTTTCAGGCGGGAGAATCTCCAGATCAGAAGGTGCTTTGGGTTGGAGTCTCTGTGTACATAAGGACACACATGAAAAATGACAACGTTCTTTGCAGACCGAAAATACAAGCATGCAGCTCTTTGACGATTTTCCGCTTATTTGTTAACAATACAATGCGATAAAAACTTCACAAGTTAGAGCAAGAATTGAAGTCTGATGTACTACAAAAATAATTGGAAATTATAGACATGAAAGTGTAGCAACCATAAGTCAAAAATGGGTTAACTTCAAACGCGATTTTCTCGAATTGTTATTCTTACGCAAACCTGAGGGATTTGTCGGTTCGTGTGACCGGCGACGATATGTAAGAAGACAAACTGCCGATAGAATATCAACTCTCTCTTACCTGTTCCATTGTAGCCCTGTCTGCTTTATCTTTGACACGCACTCTGTAAGATGAGGAATAAAAGACACCACAGCATATCAATCCCCATCAACATAATATTCACTTCTCTACAACCATTTTGGAAGTACAATACATTTGTTTGATTGTTAATTTGCTTGCTTTCATTGTGACTTCATAATTTTCAAGGCACTGGCTACAAACTTTGATGAGAATTGTAAGAAGAACCCTCTATACACGACCAGGGTCCCGTATCATAAAATCAATGACAACTGCCACATTTCTATGACAAATTTGCTTCTAGCCAATCAGACGCAAGGATTTCAGTAGCTTATAGCAACTATGACAACTTGTCACTGATAACAAGTTCTATGAAACGGGGCCCTGGACTACAGGGTGACTTTAAAACAGTCCTGTTTCACTGTTCAGGTCACTACAAATTACTTAGTGGCTTGGAAGAAAAAAAAAAGAAAAGAGGAACACGGAATACACCTATGCTCCACCTGTTCACCTAGGGTATCAAGGAGCTGATCCTGTCATCACTTTTCTGTGTCAGTGCTAGTTTAGTACAGCTGACTACTCTTTAAAGGTACTAGCCCACATCTGCAAACCCACGAAAATCAAAACTGCATAAAACAGGTCCAATATGACTTCAAGTAAAAGTTATAACAGTAACATACCTCACCTGTCGCTCCTTGTCTATACCATTCGATAAAAGAGAGAAAATCATCGTTTTAAAATCAATTTTCAAACCGGGTCAACCCGACCCAAAATCGAATTACGAGCGCGGGCTATAGCTACGTACATTGTACATGTAACACGTATGTGGACCGGAGCTAGTGAGCGTTATACGCATGCATACGGATTACGGTGCATTTTCATTTATTTTTATGAATGTAATGGACTAATTGGAACGAAATTTTGCACAGGTGTTACTGCAATCATATCCAAACTCTATGCTAACTATGAGACCAATTGCTGCAGGTTTACAAATGTGGGCTAATACCTTTAACATAGTGTCCTTGAGCATTTGGCACATTTCATAGGTCATATACACCTTTTGCATATGCCATGAAATTTTGCATGGTTGAAGTATAATGCCTCCCAACATCATGTATGAAATCAAATGGTAATTCACCTGAGAGTTGTTAAAAAAGAAATGAAAAGCTTATCCTATGTCACTTGAGAATATGCTCCCCTTTTGTACCAAGAGTAAAAGTTGTAATTTTTTCAGGATCCCAATAAATTCACTGGAAATTTATGGTAGTGTTTCCCCCTCCATCATAAAGAAGTTTCCAGTTTTATTATTCTCAGGAAAGGTCTGAATTACCTACCTCTACACTGTACCAGCATATGAAATGAATCTAATTGTCAGGGTTGCAAAAGCCTTTTAATACACAATGACTGTCCAGCTCACTTTTTGAATACTGTAAAACCAAAGATATTTGCAGCATGAAATTTTCGCAAATTGCCACTGGCATTCAATGCATATACAGTGTACAGTGCACTCCCGTTATAACGAACACGGTTATAACGAAATTTCGGGTACAACGAAGTAAAAATTCAGGCCACAAAATTATCCATTCTATGTGTTTTTATTGTTTATCTGTTCAGTTATAACGAAATTTCGATATAACGAAAGAAAACTGCTGGTCCCGAGGACTTTGTTATAACGGGAGTCCACTGTAGCGTAGAAAAGAACTTTCATGAATCTTGGCTCTTGCAAAATTTGCAAAATTAAAATGCACATGAAAGAAATGTATGGTTAATACAGTATCAAAATTCTACAGAATGGCCAGGATAGTGATCAGAAGCATGTGACTACTCACCTGTCTGCTTCAACTTTCTTGTGAGTCTTGTGAAGGGAGTTGGAGGCAGCATTAGACAAATTCTTGGGTCCAGAGTACTTCTCCACTGTTATCTTATTTGCAAACCTGCTCATGGACTTTTCCTGGGGCTGAGAGAATAGAAAGAGACCCCAGACCCCAGTAAGAATGGAATGATGGAGTGAACAGAAGACATACGTGTACATACTTCAGCCATTCACACCATCAAAATGGCTGGAGGGGAAAAGACTATGGAACTATCTCATAAAGGGTGGTTTGCGCAGGGAATATCTTGGATTTTCACCAGTAAAATTGGTTTGGGAGTATTTTCTGAGCATGAATTGTCTTAACAAGCAATAAACAAAAAACAAAACAAAACAAAGCATCATCCTAACCAAGCCCCCTCCCCCCCCCCTAAAAAAAAAAAAAAAACAACGAAAACACAAGTACATCTCCAACAAACTTCAACTTTCCATTCATTTCTGATTGATACTCTGCTCTCAGCACTTTGCAACAACTTCACACTAACTCAAATGGAGTTACAGCGGTAAGCCATTTAATAACTCTGGCAATAATGATGCACTTTCAACAATGCACAGTTCGCCTTCAGTAACTTCATTAAAACTATCACATTATGAACATGCAGTTGTTTGAGCTTCAATCTCACTCATGCCACTTTGAAATGAAATTGTTTTTGAAGAAAGAGCTTTGATTTGATGGAAACTGAGAAGGGTTAGAAGTGTAGGCTACTACTTTTTAATCAAATCCTTGATAACTACATACCAATATCTACACAGCATATAATATCTGTGGCATTTACATGAAAGGCTCTGAGCAGGCTAGGAATCTCATAGAGTTTGTGAAGGACAAACTGTTAGGAAAGTTTTTTCATGTATCACACGGTAAGATGCATGGGTTTGCAACCTGTCAAAGAGTCACATTTTAGACATAGGATTTGTGTCATCATTCATGATGAGAAGGAAACCAACCTGGTAGGATGAAGTATCTTTGTGACTCCCTGAATTCACCCCTGGCTTTGGCTGAGGAAACAATGTCATGGAAAAAGAAAAAATAGTTGTATCACAAATATCAACTATTAAAAAAAACCCCATCACATTCAACCCTAACAGCAAGCATCTTTTGCTGACATCCTAGTGAATCTTGTATTGACAATCCTACAGCTAAAAATAACAAGTCAGTATTTTTCCAGTTGTATCACATAAAAATCCACACCACATTCAGCTTTAAAAGCTATCTTTCACTGATATCACATTCCTATAGATCTACAGACAAAGAGTCAGTTATTTTTCAAGTATATGATATCTAAAATTCTGGCATTTTTTCACAGGAGGAATGGTAACATGCCAGATTGTACATAAATTTTAACATTTTACACATAAAATAATTAAACTCATTTTCATGCATTTGACATCAAAACATGAAGAAAACTGACAAAATGAATGCACATATTCACTGTCAGAAGGGGTGGAGCGCTAAGACTTACAAAGAACAGGAGATGGGTTTACAGTATTTGTCAATGTTGAATTTGTGCATAGCCCTAAAACAGATTGAGCACGATCAGGATAATGTAAGATGAATGACAAAATTAGTCATCAAAACAGTAAAAACGGCCATGATAATGGAGAAAGAGATATAAAACCACTTACCTGGGGGTTGCATGCCCTTACAGCATTATATTTCTTGGTAAAATCTGGTGGAGATATGACAAAATGGGGTCTGAATTTTTTCAAACCTGTAATGATTATCTCCCTTAATCATGTACTACTGATGGACATGAGTTAGCCTCGATAGCTTCCAGAATTCATCTTTCCATTTCTATGTGTTGAAAACACTTCCTCCAATCAAAATTAAACCATCCATAATGAGACACATGCTAAAGAATCTTATAAACCAACTGCATGGAGACACAGCAAACACAATCTCTAAAATATGATACAAAGAATTGAAAACTGTGCCTGTGAGCTAGACATATACCACTTTCATTCCTTTTCAGTTAAGCTCTTCATACTTGAGGCAGCACAGAAAGCTTGTAGAAGGGAAATTAAAATACAGAACTTTGTCTTCAAAAAGACAGCTGCACAAGATATCCTAAAAAGTTGTGTTTTTTTTTTTTGTAAATGAGAACAGATTAATTTTGCTGACAGAAATTCATAGCTCTAAAAACATTCTTGACAAGAGAAAATATTTCTCTTTCTCTTCCTCTTCTATTTTCCATTAAAAGTCACTTACTCTGTACCCTTTCAGCATATTCTAAACTATCTAGACTGCGATCTCTTAGTACATTTTGCTACATAGCCACTGTTAAAAAACTTTATTTACATCCACCTTGATTACCAACGTGAAAAACAATAAAGCATGTATACAGTCCAAGTGTATTGAGTGTGCATGCATGTAAGTGAGAAAGGAGAGTCAAAGGATTGAGTGCATTTGATTTCCTGTTGGTCAAGTCAATCATCCAAACCTGAACTTTCATCCTCCCAGTCAAAGTACTCATCATCCTCTTCTTCCTCCTCCTCCTCCCATTCTGCCTCTTCCAGTGATGCTTCAAGGACTACAAAGAACAACAAGGACAACAATATACTTTGAATGCAAGGGCAGGAAGAATGCACATGTTTAAAGGGATCGTATAGTTTTGGTTGAGACCTAATTTCAGGTTTCTAAGATTTTTTGGTGAGATAATGAGAAACCTCTTATGAAATATGAAAGAACATGTAATTCCATGAGGAATTCAACGTTTATTTGATGAAAATTGTTTTTGAAATGGCTGAGATATCCAAAACAGAGCGTTTCCAATAAAGTGTGGGACCCACATTTTATTTCGATCGCTTTGTTTCACTTTGTTTTTTGGATGTTTCAGTCATTCCAAACCTGATTTTCACCAAATAAACTTTGAATTCCTCATAAAATATGCTCTGTACTATTTCATAAGTGTTTTCTGGGTATCTCGCAAAGAGTTAAAAACCCAATTCTCCTCTCCACCAAATTTTGAATAAACATTTACAAGCAGTACTGAATGATACTGCCTGCAATAACTTCTAAAAGCCTGTGTCCCCTGGTAAAAGGCAGATTTACTAGCACTTTACATTGATAAGTCATAAGTACTGATTACATTGATAAGTCATAAGCAAGTGTTTTAGCACATAGGAGCGAAGCATGCATGGAAATTAGAAATGATATTGATTTTGTAAATTTTAAACTAGAATACTGCATGACTTCTTAATTTCAATAACACTCGCTCTGACTTGTACACAGGTGGTCACTATAGCCAGGTGGTCATTATAGCCAGGTAGTCACTTGAGCAAGGCTGATTGGTAGACCTTCTGATAAAATGTGTCACATCTATATATGAAATGACAAATTGCATCATTTCTTAAAACTAATGATGAATTTCAATTTTCATCCTCAGATGAGGGGATGTTTGACCAAAGATCTTGATTCTCATGTGACATCAGTAAAGAATAGTAAATCCTAGCTGGGGAGGGAAGTCTACACTCCATGAAAAGTATGAGAAATAATAGCACATTGGCATTCAGTTTTCTTTACTCCAAGCTCCCACGCTCCAGGTAGAGTCAATGCAAGGGGTAAAAGGTGACTCTTTGTGTTCCCCTGTGCATTCTGCATTCCATTCTGCATCAATTCAAGGAGAATCTCACCTCTCTGACTGAGATCACCTTGCTCAACATCAGCTGTTGTCATGGAGACAGCGTGCCTTGGTGGGTGAACCCTGAATGAGTGAAACAAGTCATTGAAAGTGAATCACTTCAGTGCTGGGCCCCATTTCAAAAAACTTGTTACCAGTAACAAGTTATGACAGTTCATTACATTTAGTTGTTATAAGCTACTGAAATCCTTCCATCTGATTGGCTGAGAGCAAATTTGTCACAGAAATGTGGCAGATGCTACTGATAACAAGTTTTATATCACCAACAAAGCAAGCAGTACCGGTATGCTTGGATTCCTACAATGTATGGCGTAACCTCAATAGAGCTCCTCTTAATGTCAAAGTGCAAGAATATAAGAGTCTAGTCCGCCCTCACCTGGAGTACTGTAGCCCTGTTTGGGACCCGCACACTTTGAGGCTTATCCAAAAAGTAGAGGCCATACAAGTGACAGCTGCCAGCTTTTATAACCAGCGATTATGATTATGGAAGCTCTGTAAACAACCATGCTCCAGAATATCAAACTACCTACTCTGGAACATAGGTGTCACATGAACAGCATTATATTTATGCATAAAATAATCTATGGCCTGGTTGATTTGCCCTTTGAAAGACATGGTGAATTCAACCCTGAACCACTTAAAGGGACTGTACAGCACTGGCTGAGGTAGGGATTCATGTTTTGAACATTCCTAAGTGAGATAATGAAAAGCCTCTTGTGAAATATGAAAGAGCATGTAATTCTAAGAAGGATTCAACATTTATTTGATGAAAATTGGTTTTCAAATGGCTGAGATATCCAAAAAAGTGTTGATAATAAAAGGCGACATGCCCCAACTTTATTAGTATCTCTTTGTTTTACTTTGTTTTTGGATATCTCAGCCATTTCAAAACCGATTTTCATCGAATAAACTTTTGATACCCCTTAGAACTGCATGCTCTTTGACATCTCATAGAGTGGTTTCTGAATATCTCACAAAACGTTAAAAGCTAAATCTTCACCTCGACCAGAACTGTACACACCCTTTAAAAGGACCAGGAGTTGGAAGCCTCTTCAGATTAAAGCCCCTTTTACACTTTCACAGATCGCATCACGGATGACCACGGATTGTCGATCCGGGGTCATCCGTACTGTTTCCGGCATGACCGTGTTGACTCCGTGAAGTCATCCGGCATTATCCTTGATCACCAGTCATGTCCGCGAGAAAAATTAAGCTTGCTTTATTTTTCATCCCGGACATCACGGATGAAAATCAATATAAACTCTTCCGTGTTGGCACCGTCTACTTCGTGTTGCCGCCGTATTCCTTCCTTGTAGGCACCGGCTATTCCGTGTTGTCTCCATACTCATTCCGGGACAATCCGTGAAGAAATTGGGATGTCCGTATTAGCATCGGCTCCATCCGGGATGAATTCGTAGTATTTTGCCAAATACATACAATGTACTAGTCCATGAATTTGCTCACATCTTCCCCCATCAGTACAGCCAGCAACCCCTCAAACTGTTCGAATAATGGTAGCCTGAGAAGCTTTAGTAACTCACACACATTTCCTTGATGTTTGTGTGTGTGTGTGTGTGTTGATTTGTTTTGTTTTGTTTTGCTTTGTTTATGTCTGATGTTGCCACAAAATGAGAGTTTGCAACAAGAGATTTGCTTGATGTCGACAATGTACGCTGCTGTAGACTTTCTGGTGTGCTTGTTATTAGGTCTGGAGGCATGTTGTCCGAGAATAATAAAGTATCAAAAGCAAAAGTAAATGTCATCTGCCGACATTTTAGGGACATCCGTGTAAAGATCGCGCAGTGACCCAGTTGCATCCGTGCTCTTCGTTGATATCCGTGTCAACTCCGTATCGTTTCCGCTGTGGTCCGCGTTCGTTCCTTGTCTGTCCGTGTAGGCACCGTACTTGTCCTTGTAGCCTCCGTACTTGTCCGTGTAGACACCCAGTTGGGATTGTATTCACACCGGCATTGAGAGGAAAATCGATATTTTGCATGCCGTAACACCACGGATGATGATCCGTGGTCATCCGTGAAGCAATCCGTGAAAGTGTAAAAGGGGCTTAAGCTCCCTACTTCCAGAACTGATATCCATCTACATTCATTCTTCCCAAGAACCACCAAATACTGGAATGCCTTACCACAAGCAATAACCAATATAGCTTATCCAAGTTTATTCAAAGATACATTAAACTTTATTCAAACACTTTGTCTTTGAGACGTTGAGTAATGTCCCTCCTAGGATACCATGACCTATGAACCAAAGTTGAGTGTTGCTCTACCAGGGCTGATCAACGTACACCATCAAGATCAAGATCAAGGAACCCTGGTGTCGTAATAAGTCAATCAAACTCTACATAGGGCCTAGGTCTACCACTGACTCAATATAGAAAACAGCACTGAGATGAAGTCAAGCTTCTTAATTCTTTCTCAAGATGCATTCATAAATCGACCAGAAATACTTCCTCGTTTGCAGTTTGGTTCCACACTGCCATTCATCCGGCATGACGTTCATCCAAAGGAAAGCAGATACTACACGCCATTAAAACAACAAACAGCCAAAGTTAAAACAGACATCTCTAACGTTAAAACTTATCGACATCATTATTGTCTCTATTGAATCATCGGATATTATCGGATTGCCACGGCCGCCGCAATCGACACAGTTACACAACATCGGCATGCACACATGGGACTATGAGGCGAATACGAGCTTTTTAAAGTTCTTACTTACAATTCAATCTTCAAGCAGTCTTCTTCTGCATCATCAAACTGACCATCTGCCATTATGTACTTTATTCTGATTCTCTCAAATAAGCAACAAGAACGATGTTTTGATGTGACGTTACACAATCCTGAAGCCGTAACGTAACGTATGAAATGCTTCAGCCTCGCGCTTCGGCTCTGCTCTTTCGACAAACGTGGGCTCACGTTGATCACCTGTAGCTAGCTGTATGTACGTACATGTACCTACGCAATGTTTACACGTGTGTGTCGCAATATCTGCCTCTAAAACTCACACATGCACACCGTTCACACACTGACTCACACATCACAGGGCATCAAGCAGGCACTTGATTGTGCGTTGAAATGAATGAATAAATGAATGAATGAATGAATGAACGAACGAACGAACGAATGAATGAATGGATGAATGAATGAATGATGTGTTGTCTCAGTGAGTAGAGCGGCTGCCCTCACAATCGGGAGGTCGTGGGTTCAAACCCCGGCCGCGTCATACCAAAAGACGTTAAAAGATGGGAGTTGCTGCTAACTTGTTTGCCGTTCAACAGTTGAAAAGGTTAGAGCAACGTCGATCTGGCGCTGCTCAGTGGCTGCCGGGCCCACGATCAATTGGGCAAAAAGAATTTCCATTCTTGGACAATAAAATTTGGAGTTGTTGGAGTTGGAGTTGAATGAATGAATGAATGAATGAATGAATGAATGAATGAATGAATGAATGAATGAATGAATGAATGAAAGAATGAATGAATAAATAAATAAATAAATAAATAAATAAACAAATAAATAAATAAATAAATAAACAAATAAATAAATAGATGAAGAAATAAATACTGAGTATACAAACGAACATATAAGAACCATGGACCTACGATTATAAAAAAAAAAGGTCATAATTCACTAAGATGCAGTGTACTCAGTATTTTATTGCGACATGCATATTAAACTGAAAATGCACAATGAAACTCATGTGAACTAATCTTGCATCCGTTTGCAACCAGAAATCTAATGTTCAAAAATGTTCTCTATTTTGAGTGATTATACATGTATGTCAAAACTTTTATACGAGATGGTACGACAGAGAGATGGTAGGCCTACAAATTAAAGGGATAGTACAGTTTTGGTGGAGATGAGAATTGGGCTTTTAACTTTTTGTGAGATACCAAGAAAACACTTATAAAATAGTACAGAGCATACCATTTTAAGAGGAATTCAAAGTTTATTTGATGAAAATCGGGTTTGGAATGACTGAAACATCCAAAAACAAAGTAAAACAAAGTGATCATAATAAAATGTGGGTCCCACACTTCATTGAATCGCTCTGTTTTGGATATCTCAGCCATTTCAAAACCAATTTTCATCAAATAAACGTTGAATTCCTCATGGAATTACATGCTCTTTCATACTTCTAAGAGGTTTCTTATTATCTCACCAAAAAAAAAAATGTTAGAAACCTGAAATTAGGTCTCAACCAAAACTATATGATCCCTTTAAGAACAGTTCAATGTGTATTTTTCATAGATTTCACATAATCATAAAAAAGACAACAAAGTCATAAACGTGGATGTTCAGTCCTTATTTGTTGTTTTGTAAACCAACTTGTTTCATTTTGATCACAGACTACTAGTTATGAGTACTGTGTACTATATTGTTAACAATTCATTTCCGGTAACATCTTACAAATGGTTTACGGCGTAAAATATTACCAATGCAGGACTGTCAACATTGGAAACTATATGAGAGTGAGACTCCCATAGGCCAATGCTATAATTTAGGAGTCAAAATGAGTGAGATCAATAGAAGTGCATGCAAATGAAATAAAGTTTTAGAGTGAGAAGGACCAAAATGAGTGAGTCTCACAATGAGTGAGAGTTGGCAGCCCTGCAAAGGGCATAGGGGCCTATGAATGTTCAAATCAGCAAGCGTAAGTTGACGATGTCATGCTCTCACAATAATATTCTTATTCATCTGATATAAAGAAATGACAAAAATCTCATATTTCAGCTGTATAGATATAAAACTTGTCTTAATACCACCAAAAGTTAAACAAAAATAATAAAAATAGAATAAAAAAAGCAAAATATAAAAATAAAAAAAAAACCCAAATGTTAACTCTGATATATCTTGGTATGGAATATGTTTTTATTTGCATTTACTATAGGGCCCTACATAAAAATTACATATTTTCCGAATTTCATATACATAGGCCCCTACACAATGAAAAATTGTTAAGGTATGACATCATCAACTCGCTATTTGAAAATTCACAAGGACTGGTCAAGAAGGTTTTCCGAAAAATGTAAAATAATAATCAAAATGTCATATCTTCCTATCCGATTTTTGTCATTTTTGTAGCATTCTGTAGGGAATATTTTTGCTTTCTTTTGAAGCTGATTTTGAATATTTTTTGGGGTGGATTTCTTCTTTAGGTCTTACGATTTTCACCAATCAAGATAAACGATAGATTTTTTTGTGTTGTCTTTGTTTGTTTGTTTGTTTGTTTGTTTGAAGTTTTGGGGTGGGGGTCATATGTACAGCCTATATACTAGTTTCATTGTCGCTCAGTGTGAGATGAAGGGTCTAAATATGTCACATCTAAACTATCGATGATTCAAATGTTTAATCACGTTGTTCACGCTGCTTGCGCTCGGATCATCAGAATGGTCACCTGTCTCCTCCTCTAATCTGTGTGTTGGTGTGTGTCTGTGTTACAGTAGCCCCGTGTGTTATATGCATGACCATGGTGTACCAACAAAAGAAATGCGTCGTATAGAATCGCTGATGATGTGTGGATACGGATGGCCGATGGTCGCTCGTTATTTTGATCGTAAACACTAGACATGCTGCTGGCCTAGGCCTAGGTCCATCGTGTTCTTGTACGTATCGACTACACAATGCTTGGGAGTATCTGGAATTTCATCAAGCGTCATAGGCGAAAGTTTTTCGTCGTCGGCGCTGTCACTGGAGGTATGAATTCCCCATCTTCACAATGTAGATCTTTCGGCCGCATCTGATGCTATCTCTCAGTCTCATCATTGTTTGGCGGGTTTGTTATTGGGGGGAGGTGTTGTCCCTGGTACCTAGTCCCATACGTGCATAATTGTGTGACTGTCATTATCAATGTAATTTGTTCATCAAGACAAGTGTTTCCACTTTTGAAGTTAGTGTCTGTAGCTGTGCTGTCCGTGATTTTGTCAAAATGCTCACTATGGCACAGATAATAATCACTCCCTATCTGCATAGAAAATGCTCTGCCATTTACTCTCACTGTTAGAAATAGAAATTTTACACTTTACAGACCATGATGGGCCTTGGGGCATTGATGGCGATGCCGATGGCCCACTGATTTAGGGGTCCATTACCAGCTGATTACGACTCTATACTCTCTACTCACAACATGTTAGACGTCTAACTGTTAGTTTTCTGTGACTTGTGTGAGTGTGATTCCAGTATGAAGGCTTGTTTGAATTGAGGCTATAGAATACATCACCAGCTAGTCAACATCCATCTTCCTCACTTCATAACCCAAGCAAGCTCCATATGTCAGCAGAAGAGATCATGTGCTCAAGCTCACTGTCCCCGTAGCATCAATTGATTCATATAAATTCTCATTTTATCCCCGAACCACTCGCATCTGGAACCAGTTACCAACAATGGCAGTTACTGCCCCAACAGTAGCTGCCTTCCAGGAGGCTGCCCTTCCTGCCATCAGAGGGCTGAAACCTCCTGTGGGTTCCTTGCTGCTGTATTTAAAATCTTACAGAATTTTTTGTGTGTGCACATCACTATTTTTAATTGTAAATATACTACGACTGCACCATCACCCACTGTCACAGCACATCCCATCCCAGTTTAGTTCGGAAAGAGCTGCATCAGGGATTATCTCATCAAGGTTTCAAGGTTCAAGGCAGAATTGAAGAATGAACCTGTCCACACACACATAAATTTACACTCATTATCCGGGATTCTTGCTCCTCCATCACAGTGTTGAACAGTTAGAATCTATCCACCATCAACCCATTGAGGACGAGTCCTGAATATACTCGGGTAGGTGTCTATGGGAAATGCATGGTGGAGCAAAATCAGCCGTCCTCAATGGGTTAAGGAAAAGATGACAGTCAGATTCATTGGTGGTACTGTTTCTTATCAGTTCATTTCTTTTTGCGTCATATGTTGTCAGATGTGGTATGGTACATCATGTATACCATCATTAATTTCAAGTAGAAGCTGTTGTTTAGTCTTCATGATACTTCAAACTACATCACTGAGGTTGTACAAGATAGCCTCACCATGCCTATTTTCATCAGCAAATGGATAGCTACAGTAAAGCATACATTGTACATGTATAATCAAACAGACAATGATAGACTATTACTGTCTGTTTGATTATACAATGTATGCTGTTCTGTCACTGATAGGAATCGCATTTGACCATGATTACTTCATGAAATATTGATCTGCCTGCTCCCTAGTGATAACTCAGTCGTGCAAAAAAAAAAGTGACTTTGGGGAGCTAGTTGCAAAAATTTGTCTCGCGTTCTAAGATGTAGCATGCTAGCTGCTTATAAAACAAGTGGCCTATTGCTAAACATCTCACAAGTATTCCCCCCCCCCCCCCCCCACTTCCTGGCTAGGTTGCGTACTGCTCTACAAGTATGCTGAGTGGAAGTTGAAGGAATGGAGGGAGATTGAGGAGTCAGAGTGTTTGGCCATGGCTCGCAGACAACACCACTTTGACAGCAACCAACGAACTTGCAACATGACAGGTAACGTACATAGATTACCTCAGTGTCATTGGATAAAGCCATTCATTTATTCAGGCTGTATTTGTTGAGAATTTATCATGTATGAACCCCGTATCATTATAGTAACTGTTAAAGCTTACCAGTAATTGAGCAGTCTTCCACACAATTCTCAACATTTTGTACACTCTGGGGACCCCTAATCAGGGCTGCACAGTATCCCATTTTTTTCTACTGGTCCAACAGACAGGACGGACAAGTAGGCACCCAGTTTTTCCACTTTTTGCTAGTCCATTCCTGAAAAAATTTACTGGTTCGACAGTGATTTCTACTGGTCAGGGACCGTCAGACCAGTGCCAGTGTGCAGTGTTGCATAAATAATTGATATGGTGATCTGGAAATATATTTGAAACACTGCTATATGTTTTGCATATTGAATACTTGTTTGACCTTGACAAGAGTTAACAAATGATGTGTGCTTTGTATGATTATGTGTTTGTTGCCTGTACTTTTGTTTCTGTACAGTCATGTCAATGCTCCCACAGCTTAAAGAGCTGCTGATTCGCCACTTGCACACAGAAGAACTCATCCAGAGGCTGAAATCGGGGTAAGTATGGACATATTGTTTGTCGCTAGAACACAATCTTATTTAAGAAAGCATGGTGATTTAATGTTTCATTTCTAACTGGATGCCCCTCATCTGTTGTGGATTTTTATGTAATGAATATCAGATTGTTTATTTTTACCATGTTTGAGCCTCAATCTTGCAGCTAGTACAGCCTTATATTTATACAGTTGTATTTTGTTTTCCAGTAGAGTAATCATTCTATTCATAGTTTCTTTATTTTCCCTTTATAAGGTGCACAGTTTATTTCACTTTCTTTTTTCATTGTGTTTAGAAATTGAATGTAAAGTCTCTGTTTTTCCTGTATCTTTATGTTTGAACAGAACTGAAAACAAAGTTGCAGTCTGGGATGAACTAAAAGTCTTAAGTAAGTTCACTTCATTTTTATAAGTGTTTGGCTTTTGTGAAGAGAGCTGAAAAAAGCAAGAAGTTTTAAACAAAATGAGCAAGGTTTAGTATTGAAGATGTGAAATTCTAAGCTTGACTGAACTATTGCCAAAATCGTAACATGTGTCAATTACTTAAGATTTACAACAACAAAAAAGAATAAAAATAAAAGTATGAGTCAATGAAATTCATAGTGCAAACTTTCTTTTTTTTTGCCATTAATAATCTAAAAATTCCTCTGAGACAGGAGATATGAAGGTCATTGCTTGTTTGGATACTTTTTCTTTCAGAGAATTGTAAGAATTAAAAGTATGTAGGAAGGGCAGAGTAAGTAGGTACCTCTTTGATATGATCGTTTTTGTGTTTGTTATTGTTATTTTGTTTCATATTTATTTATTTCGGGGTATCTTGCTGCATAGATAATCATGAGTGAGTCTACTTATGCATTGTTTGCTTTTCGCAATTTCTTTTTCCTTTGTTTTACTTTGTAATAAACTCTCATTACTAATACAGGTTTTTGAATGGGAAAAAAAAAACAACAAACATGTTTGAGATCAGAATTCTAGAATAGATATTTGAACTAATAAGTCAAGATATTTACTGAATTCTTATTTTGATAGGAAATAGGGCTATGTAAACTTTTGATAGTGACATACATTCCGACTTTTGTAGCTGTGAGTGGTTCATGCTCCAGCTAATCAATGATTTTTGTGAAATGTTTCCCTCAAGGCTTTGCCAGGACCGTCACTGCCGTCTACAGTACAGTGATACTGGCCGTCTTTCTGAGAGTGCAGCTCAACATTCTTGGAGGTTACATGTATCTTGATACACTGGCAGGAAAGAATGGTCTGGTGAGTCCATTACAACATACATGGAGTAGACTTTAATGGTCCTGTTTACCTTTGGGAGCAGTGATTTAAAAATGTTCAAGATATCACATTTGATGCATATGTACTGTAAAACTGGATATTTTCGCGTGACTGATTTTTCGCGCTCGGCCGGGCAAGGAGAGTTTCGCGTGTTTTTAATTCCGCCAAATCAAGACATCAACTACTGGAACATAGGGCATTCAAAAATATTAGAATGCTTTTATTTTGGCACTAGGTTCTGGTTGTGCGAAATGCACGAAAATTTCAACACTGCGAAAATTTCCACTTTTACAGTATGTGTAGGTCAGTTGTATCACAAAACATACCATATAAAATTTTTGCAATAAAGCCTAGAATATAAGGAGATATTACTATTTTTCTCAATAAGCTGTAACTGTAGATGGTTTAGTCTGGAAACATTTTTTTATAAGTACTGTTCACATTTTGTATATTTACATTTAACAATACTTAACATCAATTATACTGATTCATATTTTTACATTAGTTGTTTCTATCCCTAACTTACATTTTAAAACTATTTTGAAGCACTAATGCTGGGTTTTTGTTTCATCTGCAGAGTCTATGGTAAATTATGCCTTTAATCCAAACTGGCATTGCATGATGATTGTGATGATGATGATGATGATTATCATCGTCACCAGTAGCATTATGATAATGTGGCATATGTGAAAAAGAAAAATATCAGTGGAACACATTCTTGTGAGTACACCTTTACCTTCACAATGAAATCAAACAGAAGAGTTTCTCTGATGTCACACTGATTTCATACTGCTTTGATTTGAAATTCTAGAAGATATGAACATGATATGGCAGACAATCTGGACATAGGTTTCATAATCTTTTTTCTTTGGGCTTTTCTTTCCTATGCACAGACCCACTACAGAGTCCATGCTACTCCTGATGTACAAAAGGAATACCTTGCTATGGTTCAGTACTTCCTTACTGATGGTAAGCAATACTATAATTCATTCTGGTTCTTTTCATTTCATTTCATTCCATTTTATTTATTTTCATCATTCGACAGGGATTAAAAAACACATACTGCAAAACAGTAAGAAAGTAAGTAAAGTGATTTGATTTACAAGCCTCTGTACAAAATCACCTGTAATAAATCATTTGCGAAATGATAACGTGCTCTCATTTGTTTTGAGCAACATCATCTATATATGTTGTAGTGCATTGTGTTTCACACATACTGTTTAAGATACTGGTAATCCAGTGTAATACAAATTCCTGTAAAAATTGATATTTTGGTGCGAGTACTTTTTCACACTGGGCCTGGTAAGATGAATTTTGCTTATTTTTAATTCTGCAGAATCAAGATGTCATTTTATTAGTGATCCATATAACAGGCAAAATATATGTATGCTTTTATTTTCACATTAGTTTCTGGTCGCACAAAATGGGCGAGAATGTTCACTTTTACAGTACGTGTAGCAGTGACTCACTGTTTTCACGGCTGGAATTGCTCATTTATCTTTTCTACATATCTTTATGCAGGTTTGAACGAGTTGGCCAAACATGTGAAGGAGGTCGTACAAAATGTAGTTGGAAGGTTGGTACAATGTGTAAATATACATCTGTTATGAATGTCCACGCACAGTCAACCTGTACAAAACCTGAAGAATTTTTAGGTGCAAGGTGATTTTTACTCAGAGGACAAATCCAAATCTCACAATGCCTGTATTATACATATGCATATCACCTTGAATCACCTATAATCAACAGTAACCAACCTACCAGCAGGGTTAGTTGTAACCTGAGAATTACAATTCAGCTTGAAGGCAGTGCTATTAAAAGAAGAAAAAAAAAAAAATCTATATTAACTCTTGGTAGATAATCTCTTTACAGTTTGTATATCTAGTGATTCCTACCGAGTTTGGATGATTTATAAAGGGTGTAACCAAATTCAGCTTCAACACCATGGTCCCATCTCAATGGTTAAACAGGGGACAACTGGTAATATTCATCCACCACCTACAGCATCATCTTGGCTTTATCACTTTTGGTTTCAGACTTGAAGAAATTCAAATATGAGATGTGTAGTCTCCTGTACGTATACTGTGTTCTCCCTGCTTTAAAGGGATCGTACAGTTTTGGTTGAGACCTAATTTCAGGTTTCTAACATTTGTTGATGAGATAATGAGAAACCTCTTAATATGAAATATGAAAGAGCATGTAATTCTATGAGGAATTCAACATTTATTTGATGAAAATTGGTTTTGAAATGGCTGAGATATCCAAAAAAGAGCGATTCTAATAAAGTGTGGGACCCACACTTTATTACGATCGCTTTGTTTTACTTTGTTTTTGGATGTTTCAGTCATTCCAAACCCAATTTCCATCAAATAAACTTTGAATTCCTCTTAAAATGGTATGCTCTGTACCATATCACAAGTGTTTTCTTCATATCTCGCAAAAAGTTAAAAGCCCAATTCTCGTCTCCACCAAAACTGTACTATCCCTTTAAAAGACAAAAGCAAGCAAACATACACAGAACAAAGACCATAGAAATCTGACATCATAACACTCTGAGAACCTTCATACTGAGGATGAGTCCAGAGTACATTCAGGCAAGTGTCTATGGAAAATGCATAGGACAATGTTGTAGCAGAATCAGTCCATCGGCAATGGGTTAAAGGTAGGGAATCCCATTTGCATGCCTTAAATGAAGAGTTGTATAAATACAGTGGTATGTTGAAGAGAGTATCATTTTAGAAACTCCCATAAAGTATTGAAAGTGGAAGGTAACATTTAGTACATTTTTATTGACCGTTAGATTTTGAATTGAATTTTTTTCGGGGCTCACCGTAAATTCCAGTACATTACTAGGCTACCTTTGCAGACCCATGCACTGCATGTGTGTCCATCATGTATATTTTGTGAAGATAGTTCATCAAAACTTACAAACATTTTCTATATACATTTTTGCCACACACTCTATATGTTATTACATCAGCTCTTATACTTTTAGATTTGTGTTTATAGATAAAAAAAATACAGAAGAGTGCAACAAAAAGGCTTAAATGTGGCTGACACACAGAACTACTGAGTAGTTGAGTTTTGTGCATTATTCAAATTGTAGATAACTGTTGACTTCCAAATTTCTCAGCAGTGACCTAAACAAGTCCTCTGAGGTTCATATTTAATGTTTTGCTGCATTTTGGGAGTTCTGTAAAAGGTATCCCCTACCTTTAAGACAAACCATGAAAATCTTGAGTGTGTCACTCACACTTTAGGTCCATTTATCAAGTACTCCATTTTGGCTTATTGTAGTTACTGGGTTTTCATGCCTGGTTTACCTTGGGCATCATAGACTCCACTTCAACAAGCCGAGTTTCGCTCTCGTATAAACATGATAACTATGATATCGGCAACAGTTTGTGAGGATTAAGAAACGCCACAACACAACGAACAGCCTCTTGCAAGATTGGTCTCTCATTGAAGTGATCCATTCCTGTATATGCCGTGTATTTAGCAAGTCTGATTTTATGTGAATCACGACCTCCTAACAGTTACAGAGTGATTAAATTCACAGTCATGGAGTATAGTATTGTATGGAGATTTGTATAAATTGTACATTATATGCATGTCGCATTCATGTCGGGATCAGATTAAAAGTTTTTGTGTGTTGTTACTTTAGGGAATAGCACCTGGGTGCACGTCACGAGACCGACACCACGAATCATACGGCCCATGAGTTATACAGCTCACAAGTCATACAGCCCATTAGTTGACACTAAGCCAATGAGGCCCATGAGACCTACACATTACGCTCCGTGTTATATCTGTCGAACTTGTGGGCTGTTTTTACCTAGTGTCCAACTCATGGGCTTATTTGCCTAGTGTCAAACTCATGGGCTGTATGGCTCGTGAGCTGTATGACTCGTGGACCTGTTTTCAATGTCGAACTCATGGGCTGTATGACTCGTGGGTGTTGGTCTAGTGGGATGGACCCTATAGCACCCAACGCATGAAATTCACAAAAACTAAAATACAACTGTATGTGCTGTAATGAAGATAAAGTTACCCTCAGTTTCTTGGTGAGAGATATCTGTTTTATAGGCCATAATCACAAACAACCCACATTGTATTATGATCTCTCTCTAGGATTGCACTTCAGAAGCTTCATAGTCTGTCAGACATGGAAGATGTCATTACAAAGGTCAGAGGTCAAGTTGAAACAACTCAGTTTGGTGGAGAAGGTGAGCTGTTAGTGAAATAATCTTGCTGAATTTTTTGAAAACCCAACCCCCAACAATGCTAAAGGTAGTCTGGTCGGGCTTCTATCTGTCCATTTGTTTAATCTCCTACATGTCTTTGCCAGATATCAATATGCAAAATTTTCATCACAATTTTAGAGTGTGCTTGATACACTGTTGGCAGATTAAGGTCAATATCAAGGTTTTCAAGTATTCTGTATTTGACACAAACATATAATGTAGGAAAACCCTAATCTGAAAGTGGGTCAGAACAGTTAATATTTTCCAGGCAGTTTCTTGTGTACACATGCAACCTCATTTTAACTCTGCAAAGTATTTTGTACAGGATTACTGAAAACCTTTTCCTCTTCATCTTTCTTTGGGAATGTAGTTGTGGTTCCGGACTGTTCCATTCACCCGCTAGGGAGGTACCTGATTACACCGGAGGGACTGGATGCTGAGGATGCAGCGTGCCAACTGTCAGATGACAGGTTGATGTTAAACAGGATTAGGATGGAAACAAGGGACCTTATTGAAAGGTGAGACCTCAAGGATCAATCAAGGTCAAGTTTACTCAACCTTAATGGCAGAAATTCACAGTGGAAGTTTAATCTAATTTGTAGATTACTGGTTACTGTAAAACGAGGAATGTTCGCATGCTTTTTAATTTCATGAATTTCGCGAGAGCCAAGATTCGCGAAATTAAAATGCATGTGAAAGTTCTTGTCTACATTATACGCATTGATTGTTAGAGGCAACACGCGAACATTTCATGGCTTGAAAAAGGCCGTCAGCTCCAATTCGCGAAAATTTCATCCCGTGAAAATATTGTGTTTTACAGTATGCAAATTTTGATTGTATGTGAAACACAGCATATGCCAACAGATATCCAAATAAGGATGTTGATATACAGGTGCCTTTGCAAGGTATGTCTTCTATGTCCATTACTAAATTGGAAAATTTTAATTACCGTTCTGAAGTTGGGGCCTATGAGTCCAATAAAGCAATACATACCATTACACCACATATTATAGCAATGTCTCCATTGCTGGACTGAGAGGTAGAATGGTGTGAATGAGAAAGCAAGGCTGTGTCATTCCTCCACTATAAAATGAGTGGATTTCAGTCTACTTTCACTTTTCTGAAAATCTTCAGTTGTAGATCATTTTACTGTCACCAGTACTTGCTCTGACTTAAAGGGCTGGTATAGTATTGGTGGAGATGAGGATTGGGCTTTTAACTTTTTGTGAGATACTAAGAAACCACTTATGAAATGATACAGAGTGTACCATTCTAAGAGGAATTCAAAGTTTCAGGGACTGTACAGTACTGGTTGAGGTGGGGATTCATGTTTTGAACATTCCTAAGTGAGATAATGAAAAGCCTCTTATGAAATATGAAACAGCATGTAATTTTAAGAAGGATTCAACGTTTATTTGATGAAAATTGGTTTTCAAATGGCTGAGATTTCCAAAAAAGTGCTAATAATAAAAGGCGACATGCCACAACTTTATTAGGATCTCTTTGTTTCACCTTGTTTTTGGATATCTCAGCCATTTCAAAACCGATTTTCTTCGAATAAACTTTTGATACCCCTTAGAACTGCATGCTCTTTGACACCTCATAGAGTGGTTTCTGAATATCTCGCAAAACGTTAAAAGCTAAATCCTCAACTCGACCAGAACTGTACACACCCTTTAATAGATGAAAATTGGTTTTGGAATGGCTGAGACATCCAAAAACAAAGTAAAACAAAGCAATCCTAATAAAAGGTGGGTCCCACCTTTTATTAAAATTGCTCTGTTTTCAATATCTCAGCCATTTCAAAACCAATTTTCATCAAATAAATGTTGAATCCTTCGTAGAATTGTATGCTCTTTCATATTTCAAAAGAGGTGTCTCATTATCTCACCAAACAAATGTTCGAAACCTGAAGTGAGGTCTCAACCAAAACTATATGATCCCTTGGCTGTAATTGAACATATTCGATGAGAATTAAAGTGTGTGTCACATTCAGCAGTCTTTTAGAAATGTACAAGCTGTATGCTTTGTCACCCTCCCTTTGTCAGTGTAATGAAACATTCTAACTTATCCTGACACCAGGATTCACAATGGCTTCATGATCTGCAAACCCTGACCTGCAAAGTTCTGATTATTTGAATGTCAGGGAATCAGGCGATGTTCCTGGTTTCTGGACTACAACTGAAAATAGAATCCTCCTTGTCAGCTGTAGTGTAAAGACAGTTGAAATGCAACCAGTTTTTCTCTCTGAGAAGTGTAAGATTGTATTTACATATCTATATCTACTTCGTTTTTGTTCATCATGTACATGTAGTGCTGACTTCAGCAGCGTGTTGAATACTTGTCTGGACATTGGCTTCAGCCGCTTACTGGACAACATGGCTGACTTCTTCAGGCCTACTTCAACTGTCAATGGACAAAGGTGACCTTACTCAGAGGCTTATCTTATTTCTTGCCTTTCATTTTCTCTTTTATCAAAATGCATATAATAAAAGCATAGCTCAGCATTCAAGCAGCTGAATAAACAATAATAAGTTTACAAATTCTTTTCTTGGAACTGTAAGTTGCCCATCACTTTTCAGTTTTACCCACCTATATGATTACAGAGTTGCAGATTGTATATTGCAAATGAAGTCTTTTGATATATATAATATACTCTTGTCAGGCAGTGAAGGAGTAACAGGATACAGGCAGCTCTCATTATAACAAAGTCCTTGGGACTGGCAGTTTTCTCTTGTTATATCAAAATCAAAATTTCATTATAACCGAACAAATACAGTATATCAAGACATATAGGTGATAATTTTGGGACATGGATTTTTACTCCATGGTAACCGGAATTTTTACTCCATGGTTACAGGAATTTCATTATGCAATTGTAACTGTGTACATTGTAATGGGAATGCAATGTATCTCAAAAGGAGTGGGGAGTTCTCTGAAGAAAGCTTGTGTGTGTGTGGTGTGTGTGTGTGTGTGGTGTGTGTTTTGTTGGCTGTGATATCTTACTAGGTTTACATTGTCATCCTTTTCTGCCCCTGTCTTTCATGCAGCCCCTGTGGTCTCGAACTACCCCTTGCCAAGATTGTGCCCATTGTTAATGGGCAGGTCAATGCACTTTGTTGTGATCCCCCAAATCATTTTGTTCAGGTAAGTCCTCCAATGGTTGTACAGTCTCATGGCAGACAATGTAATGATTGTGTCTGGGCATCTTTCCATACACCACCAGAAATGTTTAGCCTAGATCTAGGAGAGTAGTATCATTCAGTGCAATAACCCCCAAGTTTACCATTTTGTAATACATGAAGATTGCAGTATGGGAAAGTTTGTCATTACCCTTGGTGACTTATTGGCAAACAATGTCAGGGGCCATGGAATGCCCCCCCCCCCAAAAAAAAAAAAAAAGAATGCTTCACAACCCCTGAATGTCACTAGAATTTTGATACGATATACAATGTACCTCAGAAAGTTAATTGTGTGTACAATAATCACCTTGGCATCCTTGCGCTGTATTCACAATTGATGTTTCATAGTTTTACATTTTATGTTATAATCCTCATTTACAAATTTTGTGGGTGTGCAGAAAACAAATAAAAGTAAGAGTATATTATTTTCTGTTAGACGTCTACAAGGGAACTAGGGGATTTTAAATTCTGATGTAGCATAATAAATCCATGTCATTGCAGAGTAGCAAGTCTCTGTGATGACATTGGTTTCCAAAATAACTTATTATTACACCATATAGTATCAAGACTGTTTCTTGTCTCTAACAAGTATACAATTTAAGTACAGTTTTCCATGACTTGACAAAACATCACCTACTGGGGGGAAATACCAAGTTTACATGCATACCAAAAATGGTGAGTAGAAAAAAAAATGAATGGAAAGTGCGTCTTTTGTGTAGGAGTGTTATTTTGACTAGTGTGTATATTACATGAAGCACAAAATTATACCTAATACCAATTATGTTATACCTAAAACCTTCCCTAAAACACACAGATTTACACCAGATAGTTTTACGTCTTTGTTGAAAGAAATTCACAGGTAATGTAGGATGAATTGTAAAGAATTTTTTTTTTTTTTTCCTGACTCGGAAGGAGTTACTCCTGATGCAGTGTGTGAAGGATTTCGCATCCAACATCTACGAAGCTTTCAGCCAGCCACCAGTCCTGGAAGAAAACAGCCAGTGAGGAGACTGAAACCTGTTTTTCAGGAGAAACAATATTCAGCATCCATGGAGGCTGGCTTGGGAGAAGTGATAACAGTCTTTGTATCACCAGTCAACGTTCAGAATGCAGCATACAAGCGATTGTCATGTGTGGATGTGGACCCTGATCTCACCCACAGTATGCAGGAAATGAACAAAATGACCTGATTAATGATGATCTGAAATGATTTTAACATTCTGGGATGAGTGCATATATGAATTAAAACTCTGTGTGATATGTTCATAAATCAGAAGAGGACTGCAATGGACAATCAGATGGATGAACTGACCAATCAGAGGAGTGAATAGTGGATTGATTCAACCAATGAGAGATGCACTAGGTCTACGTGAGATGGGACGTTAGGCAAAGCATGAGTTGATCTCTCTTTGTCTAGCTCTCTTTGTCATCAATTGATGTCAAAAATCAGCATGCCGCCTTTCTCATGAGTTAGTAAAGACCTTGACTTCTCAAGAGATGTACAACGTATGTCTGGATCTTCATTCCATCTCCCATGCATCTCACACAGTGGAGATTTGCTTTTTTCACAAATCAAACAAAGAGCAAGTATGATGTTCACAGGAGGCATGCTGTTTGCTGGGCATTTTTTTGCTGGGCCCACATACATTATGTAAAATCAAGTATTTCTTGTTTTCTTTCGTTGATAATCATCCATAAATGATCTTTTTCTCCCACTTTGGTGATTGTAGTTCATGTTGTCTTCCATACTGATGAACTCATCAGAATGAGGTTGGTTTAGGTGTAAGGTGTGCTACTACTCCATGTGCCATATATTTCATTAGTACATCTATACTGAGTCTGTATACACCATACATTTTGAGAGTTGTGAATCGAGACTTCCAGACAATTTTTTGGACTACAGGACTGACCCGAGAAATGTATGTGTGCATGTCACATTCATGTCGACATCATAGTTGATACTTTTGGCTTTTTTTTTTAGTCGCAAGTAGCACCCATCTCACCAAATTCATGAAAATAAAAACTTCACAAAATGTTTAGCGTATACAGTAATGTTTTGGGAATTTGGATTCATATGACGATTTCCAAAGAGATAAAAGTTCATGATTTCCCACTTTGAACATGACATACAACAGTGCACTAACATTACAGGAGGCAATATTTTTCGTGAATACCGTTTGACTCGTAAATTTGCCACGGGTTACCGTGAAATATACATTGACATATTGATTGTCTCTCTAAGTTGAATACAGTACTCTGCCAGAATGCTTCTCTCTTTTCCTACATTGGGCCTGCTCTGTAATGCTCCCTCAAACTGGGCTCATATTTCACCTTCCATTGACTCTTGTAATGTAAAGACAATCTGTCCATCATATTTTTCACCCTGTACACCTTAAGTACTTATCTTTACTCAAGCATTGAAAGGTTTGTTTAGCATTCTAAGCTGTGTAGATATGCTCCATATCGTCGCTGCTGCGACAAGACCTCATATCTACAAAATGTCAAATGTTCAGGAAGAGCCAAAGAACATGGCGGCCAAAGCACTGTGGCGAATGGGATAGCCTTTCCTTTGACATTCCGTGGTGGCTTCATTTTTGGAGTAAGAAAGTTGGGATTTGGACAGGACATCACTTAACCCATTATTTGACCATTAATCCAAAAAAGTCATTTTCACCAAAATTGCAGATACAAGGTCTTGTCACCCCAGTGACGATATGTTTCCTGCAGTGTAAGCTCACATTGAGAGTAAATGCTATAGCTCATTGCCATACAGTGATGTTGATACATTTGTACATGCCATTAGATTGTAAGTATCCTTCATACCACATCATCTATATTTCACTCACAGGGGCCATTCAGCACCAGATTAAACCATTGAAGACTAGTCCTGAGTAAACTGGGGCAGGTGTCTATGTGAAAAGTGTCTTAAGGCAAAATCAGCTCGTCCTCAATGGGTTAATGGGTCCTTAGTTTCAGGTATGATTCACTCTTTGTCTGAGATTGAGAAATCCTCCCTAAACTTTTCATAGATTCTACTGACATTTTTGTCGCCAAAAATTTGCAAAGTTAAGGTCTTCACTTTGTGGTTTACATGTCCACTCTTTGTCCATCCTGTTTTTGAATACTTTGTGGGTCAAAGGCCAATATTAGGAGAGAGGAGACTGAGTCAAAGTGTTTTGCATTTCAGGATATCATCAGTGATGTGGAATTCATTTCAGTATATTTTCTTTGTAAAACAGATTTTTTAGACGAAAAAAATAAAAAGGTTTGGACTGAATACCACATGAAGGTATCATTTAGAAATTTAAGTCTGATTAGAAATTGAAAAAAAATAATTGACGACCATCTTTTAGACTTCTTATTTGGCTGTTTGTTCGCTCAGAAATAATATTAATTGTCTTCAAAATTGTAATCTCACAAGAATGCATCACAGATGATGCAGGTGCATGTCATGAGCATGCCATCCTCTCCTCCTTGTTCAATGCCAGACTGAAATGCACAATTAAAAGTGAGAATAAATGAGAGATACCTACTATTAGTACTAGTCAATTAACTTTGCAGTTATGAGGTTCCCTGGACAATATTGGTTGTGGAGTCGACATCTTTTGTGTGACAATCATGATAACGTCACTCTTTGTTTCCCTTTCTGAAATGTAGATAGTTTTGAGTTTACCCAGACTCGTTCTGTGAGGTTGTCACACTTTCACTTACCATAGATTTCCATCATCTAAACAGGTGAAATAGTGATTTTCTTTTTTTAGAGCATCTGCACCAAGGATCATTGTTACAGAACAGCCATATTTGTGTGGAGATTGTCAGTCATGCACAACTGCAGTGATACATGTATTTTCTTTTTCTTACTCATATAAGACCCCGTTTACAGTGCGGGGCTGGGCCGAGCCGCGGCCGAGCCAAGCAATTTTGTCTGTTTACACTGCCGAGCTCGGCCACGCTTTTAATTCAAACCTTTCAATATTTTGTCATAGTGGGGCTCTGCTTGTAAACAAATGCAATTTGGTATAGTCTGGTTTTCAGACCCTTTGCTAAATGGATTCCGTGGCGACGAAGTCGCCGTTCGGGCAAAGGCCTTTGCCGAAGGAGAAATCCTTTGCAGGACAAAACCACCTTAAACTATACTAGTTTTCGACGTTGAGGGGGTTGATATCCTGAATAGCGAAATAGTACGGGCAGAGGGTTTGGAAGCCAGACTAAAATTGGCCGTGCATTTGGCCCGGTTTGCGTTTACACTGAGAAAAGGCCGGGCTCGGCCATGGCCGAGCCGCGGCCGAGACCACCTCCAGAGCATGGCCAAATGCGCGGCCAATTTTGGCCTCGCACTGAAATGAAGGCGGGCTCGGCTGCGGCTGGGCCTCGCACTGTTAACGGGGTCTTAGTTTCTAGCGTTTGCTTTTGTGCTATCATTCATGTACAATTTTATTTGTGTATTGTTATGAGATTGCATAGTGTTGTTAGCTTTTTCTGCACATTTTGTTGCAGTTTGTGTCTTCACTTTGTTATGTTTTTCCCTAAAAGATGAACCCAAAATATCATTCTTTAGCTAAAGAAAGTAACATGAGAATCAAGATGTACAGTGGACGTTTTTATCCCAGACACCATCTATCATTGGTATTTAGTGTGGTATGCATTTTTATTCAGTTACATTAACTCTTATGAATTGCTTTAGCTTGTTATCACTTCTTGCAGCATCCATTCTATAGGCCTTGCCAGAAAGCAGAGAATTTAATGGCTCTACTCGCATCATAGCACAATTTAATGTTTGATATAATCTGCACAAACAAGGCATTGGCTTTGATACTCAATGGACCAATACCGTGAGAAGTATATGGATTTGATATTTGCCATGGTTTATCCTAAAAATCCAGGTCGGATGTAAGCGTTCTGATCCACATATTTGTGTTTGATTTACAGGGATAATGGACATTGTTATAGTCTATCCTAAAGGTGTGGTGAGACCAAGGTTTGTTATTTCTCTTCACGTGACTGAAGTAGGCATGATTTATGAATAATAAGCCAAAGTGTTCTTCTGTATGACACTCGCTATAAATGCGCATATGTCGAGGTGAATTTAGTGAGGTCAAAGGTCAGAGAAATCCTGCTGGTGATGAAATATATTTGCAGTGTACTAGCAGAAACAGAAGTCCATTCTGCCTGATATGTATCTCACCCTGCTGATTCAAACTTTGGTAAGCAGCTTGCCTTCTTTTGTGAGTTCAAGGGCTGTAAACATTTGGTTCAAACTAAAGGGTAGAAATCAATAGTGAATGCAATGTATTCATTACATGCATTTGAAAGTGATTTTTCCAACATATTCTTATAACAATGCTCTCACATGTTCCTGTTATAAGTGAGAATTTGATGGGAAAACCTGTTCAAGTAGAATTGTATAAGTCCCAGTTTCATATTCTCTTTCTCAACACAGTGATGTTCAAATTCATGAAATTCTTCCGTCGAGATGCTTTCATTGCAACTGATGACAAATTGCCCTGCATCGACGTAAATAAGCACTGAATTGATCAGTGTTTAGTAGTAGCCATGATAAAAAATCAAGGGCGTACATACTCGAGCAGGATTCGAACCTACGACCTCCTGATCACCAGACAGGCGTCATCTCCACTAGACGTAATGTGATGTTCATTGTGATTTTTTTTTTTTTTTTTGTCGACGAGTGTGTGTCCGTGTGTGTGTCCGTGTGTGCATCCGTGTGTGATCAAAATGTTCAGTTTGCTACTTCTCTGTCATTTATGAGCCAATTTTGATTCTGTTTGCTTTATATGATAGCACTACATGGGAGCTTTGAAACTTCTACACAGAATTTCAGTTGTGACCTTTGACCTTGATTTTTGACCTATATTGTACATTTTGCTACAAAATGCTACTCCTTCGCCATTTCTAACCCAATTTCGATTCCATTTGCTTTATGTGATGGCACTAGGTGAGGGCTTCAAAACTTCTACACAGAATTTTGACCTTTGACTTCTTTGACCTTTGACCTTGATTTTTGACCTACATTTTATTGTACATTGGCTACAAAATGCTACTCCTTCGCCATTTCTAACCCGATTTCGACTCCGTTTGCTTTATGTGATGGCACTAGGTGAGGGCTTCAAAACTGCTACACAAAATTTTGACCTTTGACTTCTTTGACCTTTGACCTTGATTTTTGACCTATATTCTACATTTTGCTACAAAATGCTATTTCCGGCGGGGACATATATTACACACCGCGTAATTTGTACTTTTCCTTGTTTTTTATGCTGCATTTTACCTAGTTATTACTTATTTGATGTTGCTTTGTCTTATTTGCTTTCCCAGATGTGTCATGCACATTCTGCTCTGCTTGAAGATTTTTCTTTTCATATTTACATTATATAGTGAAGTTTGGAAATAATATTTGCTGGGCTGAGAAGAACGTTTGACAGCACAATATGCTTAGAGCACATCAGGAACTATCGAGAGTTTATTTAACTAAAATCAATTTGAAAGTGTCTGGATACGCATTGATGCCCTATGTTAATTTGTCGTCATGCATATAGGCGAGAGAATAATACAGTGTACTTACACTTTTTTTTTAGATAACTTTAAAGCAATGATTGTGATGTCATATGCCAATCAGTATTTCTACAGAAACTTATTTTTTCTTCTTTTTCTTCGTTTGTGTTGTTCATGCATGTAATACAAATGTCGGGTGTACATAGACTGTGTGGATTGGCTAGCACCAAGCACTGCGTAAGATCACATTTTCCACTAAGTACTAACGCAGACATGAGTACCTGGGACTGATGAGAAGTAATACAGTGTACATGAAAGTTTCTGAAATTCTAATCCCACAACTGAATTTAGTTTGGACTAAAAGGTTAATTTTGTTTGATTGATGATACAGTAATTGGACCTAACCAGTAGTGCATTAGCACATTTAATTTTTCATTCTCTATTTGATATATGTGTGTATGATATGTAAAAATTTGAAGAGATTGTAAGAATTCTGTATGGAATGATGTTTTATATTGTCAGCCTTGTTTGTACGAATGTTGAATACATCGAAATGGATTATTAAGCTCTTTTCTATATTGCATCATATGGATTGATAATGTACATGTATGTTTTAAATAAAGTTTTCGAACAATGACATCATACTTTCAGAATCAGTGTCGCCAGCATGAAAAATGGGATTGTGCTAGAGGTGGCCAGAAATTGTTGCCATGAAATTATGTTAATCTTATCAGGGAAAGAAAGAGAAAAAGAAACTAAAAATTTGCCCGGGAAATGGGCTGACATCCAAAAAAGAAAAAAGAAAAAAGAAAAGTGGTAAAGGTCCTCACATTTTCTTGGCGCCCAAATCGGCTGAAAAGCAAACAAACAAAACGTATATACATAATGTATGTATGTATGTATAGGTATATATATATATATATATATATATATATATATATATATATATATATTGTATATGCCTACTGTCCACATTGAATCTAGAATTATGCTTTTAAAAAAAGAAAAAAAAAAGAGACTAATTATGCCTAGCATAATGCTAAAGAAATTATGTCAGAACGCATAATAATGTCAAATCTGGCAACGTTATTCGGAAGATTAAATGAAGATCACCAGTGGGGAGAATCCGTACGATCTTAGAGGAACTAGCTTTTTTCTCCACAAGGACCAATAAATTTGACCATACTACATATTTTCCATTTGACTTCTTACACTTTTTCTGTTCTGTTGATTGTTTGGTTGGTTGATCGATCGATCGATCGATTGATTGATTGATTGATTGATTGATTGATTGATTGATTGATTGATTGATTGATTGATTGATTGATTGACTGACTGATTGATTGATTGATTGATTGAAAGGCCAATTAATTTTTTATTTGATTTATTTATTTATAGATGGATGGATGGATTGGTGGATTGATAACCCTGCTTATGTTTGTATCAATTTTTTTTTCATGACCCGCAGTCACCATAATATATAAAAAAAGTACCAATCCCATTATGCTTGCGCTGTTTAACTCACAGAAATGATTGTAAGAGCAGACGGAATTTGAGAGAGAAAGGGAAAGCATTGGAAAAGTAAAAAAAGAAATGATTAAAGGGCAAGATGAAATATCTAGTGTCGAAAGACGTCTGGTGAGAAGAGAGAAAATTTAAAATTCCCTGCATGCCTTGATGCCTTGATTCAGCACTTTATCAAATGGCTATCTCATGATCTACCGAACTCCACCATTAAATCAAAATAATGTCTTCCTCCTAATTCGTCATCTATTATCCTACTTTCCGTATACACGCAATGGAGGGGATTGGACATGCCCTAATTACGGTTCGGTACAATCTAATTATTGTGGGATCTCACGGTAGTCCGCTTCAATGCGCTGCTCGAAATAATAATGTTCTAGTATCATCGCTGAAGTCCCCCGGTCGTCTGGCGATGAAGACAGATAATACAGCAGTTTTCTTGGGCGGCAAAGTCCCTGCCCAATATCCCGTCTCTCATCGGAGACCGACAAGAGATAGAGCTCGAAGGGTATCCAAATATTTTGCCATGGATAGCACGGATTTCACATCGGGATCACGATAACTGCTTTGATTCTCAGCAAGACAGTGCTGACAGAAATGTCTGCCCTAATATAAATGTTGAGAGAAGGACTGTAATGTTATACACACAGAACAGAACTGAACAAAACAAAACAAAACATAGCACTGGGTACCCGCTACCGGCCGACCGGCCGCGGCCCCTCCCCCGCCCCTTCCTCTCTCCCTCTCGAAAGCTCCCGCTCTCTCTGATGAATTGATAATGTTATTTATGATATGATAAACATGTAATATCGACACAGTTTCGTGTTCTATCGAGCCTCTCTTGACAGTCTATTCATATTTAGATATGACCGATCTTTGCTTTTATTTTGTCTTTTGCTCTGTATCTTTGGGTTTTTTTTAACCACATAACACATAGTGTACACTCCTTCATGCAGGTTTCAGCAGACTTAGAAATCTTACGCTATCAGATAATAAGGAAAAAATTCGGGTATCTATATCGAATTCTTCGTCACGTTCACAGTGGATGACAGCGATGATAAAATCAATACTGAGTAATCTTCTTGCCCTCTTTAACAGAGTTTAGTAGATCGTACAAGTAGTTTTATTTGTAAATTGCCGAGCTTATCCGTTTCGTTATAATCGATTTTTATCAGATGTTGAAATAACATATGGTATTTTCGCGAACGTATTCAAATGATATTTTGAGAACTTTTTTGAGGGAATTTCCATTAGGCTTTGAGCTGCTATTCCATCATATGATGAGAAAAATGTTGCGAAGTGAGTCTCATGGACGAAGAAGCAGACTCATGGCGGGGCGACATGACAGGTGACATCGGTATGAATAGTAATGATTAAAATGTGATTGCTGCCATCTATTGACAACTTACACCAGGCAGGCAGGGGCGGGGGGCGTGTTTTTTTTAGACGGCACAGATTGGGGAAACTAAAAATCTATCGGGGACCCTATCCCTAAACCTAACCCTAATCCTAATCCTAACCCTAACCATCAAACCCTAACCCTAACCCTAACCCTAACCCCTATCCTAACCATAACCCTAACCATAACCATAACCAAAAACCCTAACCCAACGTTTTTCCCATAGGTTTAACACGCGCCATGCCCCAATCTGTGCCGTCTTAAAAAAAAACGCGGGCGGGGGTGTCTTCCACCTCCCTGATTCCACAAAACTCCGTGGGTGATTCACTGATCTCCATGTGCATGCGTTTTCGAGTGCGAGGGTGTGCAGGCGTGTGTGAAAGAGTCTTTGTACACTCGATTGTTTGTGTTACCTTGTCTTTAAAAGTCTGAGAACTTCGCGTATTTGTTCATTTTTTTTTTCTTAGCCGAGAAATTAATTAGTAAATTATGGAGGTCGTGTCGTACAACGAGAAAAGAGTTATTTGACCTTCGTATCTATTCCTTAGTTTAACAAGGACACAAGACTTGCCCTGGGTATTGCTCCTCATCACACACTAAACCAGAGGTGACGCTGGTTCTTTTAGCGACAATAAATTGAGATTTCATTATGATGCCTATTAGCTAAGAGTCTTTATCAGTGGGCCTACAGAACGACCGAAGTACTCCCGAAGCGTTTAGATATACAAGTACGTGAAAGTCTTAAAGTCGTAATGAAGTTAGTAGAAAGAAAAAAAAAGGAAACAAAAAAATCAACTCCCACATCAGCAGTATTGTTCCGGCAACAGCCTTGCCCATCCTCAGGCCACCCCTAGTCCAGCCCCATCCCTCGCTGCCTTAGCCTAGACCTTGTTCGTCAACACACGATAGCTGTCAGCGGCAACAGAACCATTATTTTGTATTTTCCGCCGACAAGCATCTCTCGAATTTCAAACATGTGCGATCGGCGACGGTCTGCCGATGATACGATCCGACGCCTTGCGGATCGATTACCGAACGGAGAATGCCACGATTGACGATTTTATCTGTGATCGCTCGGTGCCTACTGTACTGACACTCGCTCCATCCACCGTCTGAAGTATGAGTTGCCGATAGAAAATTGTGATAGCTGTGTTTTGTTGCCCTTTAACTCCTCACCGCTACATACGTGCTTTGTTTTATTTCCACCATTTTAAGAATTAGGTTTCAAGGCATCAGATGCAGCCATGTGATGTCGCAAAAAGCGGTATAATATTCTGTCGTCTAATTTAGTAAATTTGTAACTGTGACTTACAGGCACTGACCTTATCTGTTAGCTTTTGTTAGTTGCTCTAGGCAGTACATGTACTTACACTTATTCATCTAAAACGGTGACGAAAAGGAGCATTCTCCACTTCACTGGATTCAGTTTTATATTGCTGTATATATGAATTATTCTAAAAAATCTGGACAGCGAACATAAAATGAAGACAAAATTAGACAATGACATCAGAACTTTCGAGTGCGGCATGAAACAACGATTTATTATCTGCAAAAAGCTAGATTTTTAGATGATGTCACATCAATGGTCGTTCGTTGCTGCGCATACAAGTCTTTAGAAATGCCTCCTTTTTACAATGAAGTAGAAAAAAATCTTTCTGTGAATCTTTTGATATTAGAAGCCATTCCGATTCATACAGTGATGATTATAGAGGGTTAATTGTTGATTATAAAGTATAGTATCTTTAGGTTGTTCTTTCAAAGTTAAACATCTTTGCATTAGAGAATATGTACACTGTAGATTCCTCGCCCTCTCTCTCTCCCTCTCTCTCTCTCTCTCACTCTCTCTCTCTCTCTCTCTCTCTCTCTCTCTATATATATATATATATATATATATATATAGCTGTATACATGTATTTTAAAAGCGGGCAGTGATCCTTAGTTATATGGAGCACAGAAAAAAAAACTCAGATACATCATTTCATTTCGTTTCTTATTACCACGTAGGGTCCATGGTATAAGTGTTCACTGATTAACCTTGAAATGTATTTGAAGTTTTACAATTTTAATGCCGATTTCGAATGTCTTAATCAAGTTTTGGAAAGCGTACAAAATACAACCATTATTTAGACTAGATTGAATAACGTAATTAAGTTAATCTGCCGCCATCGAACAAACCACTTCGAAAACAGCTAATTGTACACACAAACTAAAAAATTAAAAATATATGATAAACATTACTAATGCGCGCGTGTGCGTCTGCTAACAGTACCACGAATAACAAAATAGTATTATGGTAAGATATTCATCATGGTACGATGTCTATAATTTCAAAAGCGGGCAATGAAAAGCGGGTGGAGCACAGAAAAAAACAGATACATTATTTCGTTTCTTATTACCATAATTCTTGATCCATCATGCTTTGCACTACGCCCGTATGCTCTACTCTGACTTGCTAAGAGATACTGGAGACTATCCCGTTATCACTGCTTCACTTCACAAATCAGCTATTTTGATGGGCATCACGAATTCTTTTAATCGTGTTGATATGTCATGGACATGCTGTTACGGAGGATTACAGCGTTATTTCCAGAAGACAAATTGGCCAGATCTGAGGGGTATCTATCAACTGATGTCTTTGTCATAAAGCACGGTGAAGGAATCACGGAATGGCTCATTTCATCACGGCTCCCGACGTGCAGTGCCACATGTGCACAGCAGACTGGACGACTCGTTGTGGGAAATGCGATACTCCCGGTGAAAACTCCGCCAGCCAGTGAGGCTAGCCTCTCCCAACCTCTGGGGCGTACACGCTATCAGCAACGTCAACAATGTGGTCCCTGCATGGTTTTTCCTAGTTTTACATCATGGCCTCTCCCGGGCTAGCTATTCTCGGCCAGACGTTCTTTCCTGTTGTCAAAACAAGACAGATCAAAATGAGAGGGTTTGTTCGCTTTCATTTCTCGTCTTCCTATTCCTCCAGACATAAGCGAATTCTTGCTTACTCAATTTGTATAATTCCACATACGCAGTCGTCAGCGTTTTGAAGTATTATGTAGGTGACTACAAAAAGGACTTTCCATTGATTTTGGTATTCTGTCTTCCTTTTCTGATAGGCTTTCACTCTGCCCAAGGCGTGAGTGTCAGGTCTTTTATTACGTCATCTTCAAACTAGAGAGGATCGCATCAACTTTCCCCCAGTCCCATGCCAGAGATTACTAGCGAGGTGTGACAAAAATCATAGCGCCATCTTGCGTTGGAACAACCTTTCAATTTCCTCGAGAGGATGAAATGACATCACAGCTTTTGAGGTGTGATGAGATTTATTGTTTCTCAGATTTAAAGAGGAAATTTAATGGCATGGGCGAAATTTCACATTCATAGCGAAACTTGATAACTTGTCGCTCATTCAGATACTGAATATTTGCCTTCATCCTTTGTTCAATGTATAAATGATACTATTCCATCGGACTGAAGAAAGAAGAGATGAGACTGCGTCGTATTGTTGTAGAATTTCTTTATCATAGGAGGGCAAGGTTGAAGATATTAATTTCAAAAGTGACAGACCGATCCTTTTGATTCCCTCCTAACCGAACCTTTAAAGAAAAACAAAGAACTCGAATGATTTCAAGAAGAAAACAAAATACTAGAAGAGACATTTACACTTCATTTTGAAATCGGCCTCAATAGAGTTGAAAAAGAAGTAGACAAATCGAACTCCTTGGAACATCAGTTGAGTTTTGACTTGATTTTCCTCGCAACAGAAATACTGTGTTAAGTCATCAGTCAGCAATGCTATATGCTGGCATAAATGTTCTCCATTATACTCTTATTTGAAGTATATCCCATCATGTTGGGCGCATTTCATTCTGATTCTTGTTACGATGTGAATTCGCGAGACAAATTACTGGACATAATGAAGTGAAAGCCATTCCCCATTCAGGTGACATCAGTGTACAATACAAAATGGCAGAATGTTCATTTAACTTCGCAATACAATAAGAAAGTACATTGTAGTGCAATAGTAAGGGTTGAATTCTTTAACCGAAACAGATATAGCAATCACATAATCTAATAATGTGACTTGATGACGTCAGAGCCTCACAACTCTCCAGTTTAACATACGAAGCATGTTTTGGGACCAGTAATTGAACAACTCCCTCACCACTTAAATTCTCTATGAATGACTTAACACGACGGATTTAATGTATCCGTTGTCAGTTATAATAGGATAGACCTATTATTTTTGTGTACAGGTCAGTGAGCAATATAAGGCGACAAACAAGATTGCAACCTCGATCGTCTCATTTGCAAGTACGTACGATAGCGACACATACTGGTACGTGAAAAATGACAAATTTTCATTGTGCATATATCATGTCAACTTTACTCGTTTCCTTTGATTGGTTTTAAATCAAGAACCACTTCTATCATATTAATTGGTGCGTCACCGGCTCTTCTGACATTGAATACATTTTAAAATCGAGCAACATGCCCGTGTCTCCTTGTATCTTTCATCTCTGTCATCTTCCCTTTTTTAATCAGTTTCATTCGATTTCTGTTCGCTTATAGTCCATCTTTTCTCAGGAGTGCCATGAATTCCCTGCCATTCTTCAATGTTCTGTCAAACGATTGGCGACACGTTGCAAAACACTGTTGAGCAAGACCTCTGAGGCAGGGATAGATCTCTAGATCCCTAATAGCACGGAGGTAAGTAATCCATGCTTGTTAGACCATGGAGCTACAACATATCATTGTATAGCTCCATGGTTAGACCAATGAGGTAGGCCTACTAGGCTATAGATAGTACCTCCTTGGTTAGACTTGAGCCTTATATTACAGTTGGGGTGTGTAGTAAATAATAATTATAAGCAATGGTCACTTTAAACATTTTTGAAAAAGACAATCATGGAACCGATGATGGAGGGGTACATGGCGTGTTTTCATCAATCTTTGAATACTGGACAATGATTCACACTCTTATCGGCCACTGAACTTCGTCATAGCCACCAATATGAAGTGCATCTCTGACAATCAATATAAGCGGTGTTTTCATGAACGCAGGTTGTTCAAGAAAGAGCTAAGCAAACATTTAGATAAGTTCAAGGCGTGTCCTGTTCCCATGCTTTTCATGCATCAACGCACACGTGTCAGAAGGAACGCTTGAATCATCCCCGAATCGCAGAGCAGGAATAGACAACCTGCTATTTAGCTAATTACGCGCTCGAACACCTGTTCATAGCCCACTCTCACCTCTGATTGGTCGGGAACAAGTCATCGATGCCCATTCTGTAGGAAGGTGCGGCGGTGCGTCTCCCAAAGGAACCACCGGTATCAGTGTGGGCATGTGGCCCTGTTCACATCGATATTCGATATTGGAAGGATGCAGTTTCATACAATCTTAATATACTCCACGACATGTGTTCCCAAATTATGTAACTTCATCGAAGATGAATCTCTCTACTTGGTTGAGAGAGGTCTTCATGGGAAGAGTAGTAGGAGTCATGTTATCTACATGATGTTACGATGGATAACGCGCACCGACCATTTTTTTCCCGAAAGATGTGAAAGTAATAATTGCATCACGAAGGTCTGTGACAGATACTGGAATGAAAAACAACAACAACAACAACAACAACAATAAAAAACAAACAGCGATTGCAAAGACGTATTTTCCTGCTGTCTTACCACAGACAACATGGGTATAATGATGATGACAAAATGTTCATTTTCATATGATTCATAATCCATATATATCAACACAGTCGAAATATGTTACAATAACGATTTCCTACGTTTCTCAACATACATTAACGTTTCTGGTTTGACACGGGATTTTTCACAAAAGTATGTTTTATTTTTCTGCTCTTTGTTTTGAGTTTTTTAAACCAAAAAAGATGCCTTGTATGGAATTATGATAGTAAAACAAATATCGGTAAAACTTTATGGTTTCTGTGTACCGCTAACCGAAAATGTTCCCTTCAAATTCTATTCCATCCAGTGAGCTGAGACTGAGGTCGGGCGATGAATTCTGTTCGTGGCAGTCAACTAAGGTGTCTTGTCTCTCTGCGTCTTCTATGATTTCATCTTTGTTAATTCTTGTCTTTAATATTGAACATGAAGCGGCTTAAACTGTTCCAGCAGATTCCACCCATGGTCATTTGAGAATTTTTTAAACCAAACTGCTCCCCAACATGCTAACACGTCGGAGCTAGATAGCAAAGTATGTTTTTTTTTTCTTGAGATATTGAAAACGTCAAAATCTATGGTGCCTTCAGAGTGGCGTGAATGCTTGATTCAAGCATGCAGGAACTATTAAACAGTATATAGTAGCTCCATGATTCAAGGTTCTGGGTATGAAAAATATGTGAATCATATTGGCAGTCTGTTGTAATCTTCTCTACCAACCAATTTTCTATGCTGCAGTAATGCCACATTGTAGTTCCCAACACATTTCAACCACGGCTTCCCGATGGCGCCTTTTCCCATGAAACGGTGTCCAGTGAGAAAATAGCTGATAAAGACGTTGAATTTTTGCGCTATGTATCAGACATTAACATTTACATGACCCATAAAACCCAGCTGCACAAGACTATCGTCTAAAGCCCCTCTGTTTATCGCGACGTTCTTGAACAGCTTAAAAAGATAAATTGGGAACTTTAAAGTCATCGTTCTAATCCTTCCCCGTGAACTAATAATCAGCTAGGGATGTCCATTCATCGATGCATTGCCCTTTGTTAAAGTTAGATTACTATTGAGGTCTGAATGGGGGCGGTGATCTCCTCACATCGCCGATATGGCCTCTGTGAAGTCGAGGCTGTAGCGTTCAGGAAGCTGAGTTCTACGGAGACAATACCAACGCTTTGAGAGTGGTAGCAGGTGCACCATTGGGGAAAAGTAACTTCCCTATTCACTAGGTCGTGAGAAAGTGGGACTTGTTGAAATTGTTATTCCGTTTTCCCACGATGCTATTCTTCAGTAGTTTGAAACTTGATTTTTGTTATTGGAGGAGCCGAAATGCTTGTAACAATGGGATCCATTATCCTCTTGAAGAAGTCAGATTTGAATTCAAATATTTTGCTTTGGTAGCAGGTGTTCCACAGCAGTGGTTCATATTCGATAATCATCGATTTTTGCTCTCTCTTCAAGCTACCATGGGAAAGTACATAGGGCAATCAGCTGTAATGCAGCTGTCATTTGTATGACGCACCTCTTGACCCCCGGGAAAGGTGCGTCATGGTCGCGTCAAGTACCACCAATTTGATGACGCGTGGTACCGTCACGGGAGCAAAATGTCCGTCACAATACTGACCCATTATGTGCGTCATAGTCGGTCATTTAACCAGAGTGTGTCAAAAGGTTCGTTAATGGGACCGTCATGTAATTTTGCGAGGCTTCTTGCATGGTATCCCTCCGTAACAGAATAAAACAAACTCGCGATCGCGAGTCGGCCGAATTCACCGGCTCCTGGAAACGCAAAAATGACACAATTTTCATTCAATTTTATTATAACATACTGATACTCACTTTGTTCTCGTATGTCTTCTTTTTCTATCTGATGTCAGACTAAAGGTCTTTTCAGAAAGTTTGAGCACAAATTTGCTCCAAAACCACACTACCAAACACGATTTGTGATTAAAATCATCACATACAGCCCGCGGCATCGCGAAGCTCGCTATCCTTCAATTGCATTCACTGTAGTGTAGCATGACGACCGTCGACCGTGGAACCTGCAGCAAAACCACGTGCGTGATGTCGACCATGTGGTACATGTATACAGTACACGCGTACATACGTATACAGAAGGCGAGGCATGGCAGAGGCCAGGCCGTAAAACACATACAAACGATTATGGCACTAACATTACCGAGAGTCTATTAAAACCTATATTAACTCAAATTCTATTTAAACACTAGCCATATAAACCATGTACCTAACTTGGGTTTAATAAGGTTCGTGTTTAAATAGGCAGGGGCTTCAATCAAGCTGTTTTCGAATCGGGGAAGGGGAGGCGGGAGGTTAGGGAAAAAATTACTGTGGCCAGGCCGTAGTTTCGCGAAACTATATAGTTTGCCATAGCAACGTGTATATCAAAACACGCGTTTCTATGGGATGGCCATGAACTAGGGAACGGTTTAGAGAAATTCAAAGTCATTCGAAGTTGAAGTGGTTCTATCCTACGCATTTTTACTTTTGTTGTTGTTGTTCATATCTAAAAAAAATCGATTTCTTAATTTTTTTTCAACTGGTATTTGGGAGTCTTGTAATATATTTAAAATGTTGATAGAAATTTCTGAATATATTCAGAAAGTACGCCTAGGCGCCTACTGTTTGGATAAACGGTAAACATGCAGTCTACGTTCGATACGAAGAAATCATTACGTCTTTCACGAGGAAAAACATACAAAACAAACAAAAAACACCTACGAACGAATGTTGATAGCCAAAACTTTGATAAGTAATAAGCAGTTATCATGAGCGTGAACTGAAATTAATTGTCATGATTTTGTTGTCTAACCATGTGATGACTGCATCTCATTGAACCTACTCGTAGTGAATTTCTCTGGGCATACGAGACCTTTTAAGTATTTCTGTGATTGCATTTTTAATTGACTGATTAATCGATCTTTTTTTTTTATTGTTCAGGGAACATAAGATATTCGATCAAGTACATTATATTCGACTGTTTGATGTTTCCTACTATGCGCCAAAAGAAAGGCTATAGAATCACGATATCTTTGCAATGATTCCTTTAATTCAACTAATGAGCTGGTTCTTCGATCGATATTGCCAGGATATTTACACGCTGTTTATTCCAGTGCGCGCATTCTTCCGTCTGGCACGCACCTGGGTGTGGCACCTGCTTTTGTGGAAATTTCCACAAGGGGAGAGGGGTGGGGTGTCAAGTTTCTTCGAGCCGAAGAGACTGCATGTAAAACAATCTCTTCGCTCTAATTTATTGTCATTCGTGCTTTCCCCTTATTCTTTGCTGATATTGAACATTTAGATTTAACTTTACGAAGGTTGGTAGCACGTGGTTCTATTTTGTTGTGAGGTGTATGTAATTTCTTTTTTTATCATTCTTGGGAAGGAAAAGAAGAGTAAAGGGGAAAAGAAGAGTAAAGGGGGAAAGAAGAATAAGAGGGAAAGTAAAATGAAATGAACGGCACGTACGCTCAGCATTCACAGTAAGCCGTCTTTTTACACCAGCATAGTTATTATCATCATCACCATCGGACATCACTCAGACCATTTTAGCCTTTTCCTATATCAACATTAAGAAACACGCATAGTCCCTCGAGATAAACACCTAGGAAAATAAATAACAAATACAAAGTATCAACACCTCCCAACAACACAAATATTTAGAAAAGACAACACACGGCACACTAAAGCGGCTGGTATCAAACTTCGTCGCTTCGATTCGAAAAAGTATTGCAGCAAAGCGGAGAAATCGCCGTTACGAAAATAGCAGTGCGAGACACTTGAAAGAATTACGTCAAATACTTCAAAGTATAAAGGGAACGGATAAAGTGATATAAAATGGAAGAAATCGTACCAAACGATGTGTGAGAAACGACAGTGGAGAACGGTAAGTTTAGTAGTAGGCTATAGGCCCTAGCAACAGTTTACAGCACCGAAAGCTACGCGAAAATAAGGTGAAAATAAATACACATTGGAAACTCGGTATTGCGACGAGATCCTTAGGATCAAGTCAATAAACGATACAAAACAAAGGAAATCAATTCATTTTAACCGGAAAATAGTTTGTTATAAGTATTCCGTTATATGAGATCTCCTTTGATAGGCCGAGAAATACATCGAGTTTCCACGATACTCGGGAAAGAAAGTTCGAACGCTTTTCACCTGCACATACTGCAGTGCACATCAATACACGAACAGAAACTCACCTCCTCCTTTCAGAAAAATGATGCAATAACGTTACAAAAAAACACACACAACACTCTAAAAATCATTTCGTACTTGGGAGGCAAGGGACAAGCGGATGAAGAAGAAGAGAAAAAGAAGCAGACATTGCACAACGGAACGCTTCTACCCCGACTCAAATCGAAACAGGGTACTGGAGTGTAGTGGCAGCTGGCTACAGTGTGCAGCTAAGTTACTACACTCGCGCTCCCCAGCCGCCCACACATGGGGATACAGTACCACGGGGATCGAAGTAAACATACAGGGTCCGTAGGCGACAGGGATTCACGCTCGCGAAGTTCCGTTCGGTGTACACAGTTCGCAGGCAGCGAATTGCATGAGCGCACACAGAGCTCTGCAGCATTCCAGTCTGGTACGTACTGCGAATAACATGTGCGTCAAGGGTCAGTCATTTTCACGAAGAGGTGCGTCACCATTTTGACTGGTTAGTGCGTCAATGTCTCATAGAGGTGGGTCACTTTTTGTGACGGAGGGTACGTCATGGTACCTAAAAGGTATGACGCACATTGGTACTTTGACGCACCTATCCCGGGGGTCAAGAGGTGCGTCATACAAATGACAGCTGCATAACACACCAATTTGACATACCGTGATTTAGCAGAAAGATGCTTGGTAAATTAAGGGGTAAATAACACTACTTAATTACGTCATTTTATTGAAATGAATGGATTAATTACCAGATTGCTTGCTTTTCTCCAAGTAACAAAATGAAGTTTTTGTAAGAGCAAAGTAATTTAGACAGGAATACAAGTAATGGCCCTTCTAGTTTTCCCTCCTGGAATATCTATCTCGAAAAAAGTAATATCTTGAAACAAAAGCATAACTAGCGCTAGCATTATATAACAATAAACACACTTTACATCCCACCATTATGATGTACCAAGGAGGTTATATTATCAATGGTCTCTTTATTCAACAAATCATTGATCGCAGTCAGAGGCTGAATTACAAATGGTTTTATAAAAGTGAAAATATACATACACAGTACTAGATGAATATAAAAATTTAAAATTACAAATTCAAAATAACACGCAGGCTCATGCAAAACAAGAACAATAAAAAAAATGAAAATGAAACAATAACGTAAAGACAAAGACTGATTGAATCACATTTGGCCGGAATCAAACATTCTACTTTGCCTCGCCATGTCATTATTGTGATGAAATTCGAAAGACTTCAAAATAAAAACCATTTTTTTTTTCATAGTGATCAATGCATTTGGTAAGATGTGGGAAAATTGAATAATCTTCCGGAAAAAATGTTGATGGTGTCTATTCGCTGTATTCAAGATCGTGGCGTCCACCAGAGTGTTATTTCATGAGGGCGCCCTAACGCTACCTGCCTAATGCTGGTTCGCTGGTGATATCGAGCATTTTGGGTTCATTCTCCTCGCGATAAACGCACACCTGTGAGCTATTTGCCTTCCGCGTTTGTTTATCTGCAGCGACAAAAGTCACACTCATAAAGAGCAGAAAAGAAGAAGAGGGGCGACAAGCAAAAGAAGAATAGAAAGAAATCTTTACTCAATGTCATATAAAGAGTTCTGTGTTATCGACTTCGCACCGGCTGATTTTTTTTTTCTTTTTTTTTTTTTTTACCTCGCAGTCAGCCAACGACGAGTAGTCTGCTTATTTTGAAATCGTTTCTCCCATAGATGGCATCGAAATATTTTCATAGATAAAATTATCCCTCTTTATGAAGTAACACTTATTTCATGCAAATTGCTAGAGAGGAATTAAGGTACGAGATGCATATGAGTAAAAAACTATAATCTATAGAACCTTCCTTGCAAACAAACTTATCTAAAACGGTTGATAGTACGAGACTACGACAGGTTGTGTTTGGTGGTAAGTCTATTGACGGGCCATTGTCTTGTGTGCAACCATTCCAATGTAATGTCTATTGTTTGGTAGACTTCATTTTTGGGGACACGTGTGCAAGGGACCCTCGCCCGCATACAGCAGATATGATCCAAAGGCTTCGGCGTTTTTTTTTTTTTGAAACGAGGACTTGCGGAGATAGCTTGTCGCCGGAAGTAGCAGATCGTCCAGAGGGCTTGCTGGGATGTGATACAAACTTTGATTTTAGTGTGTGCTATGTGTGCTAAAACCTCAAGATACTGGCTGTGATACCATATCAATAATTTATCTATGTTAGCAGATGAAACGTGTGTGTGTGTGTGTGTACGTTTGTTTGTTTGTTTGTTTGTTTTTTATCTTTCCGGTCAAAAATATAGACAAGATGGAGCATATTATCAGAAAAAGGGGATGATTACAAATTTTCAGTAATTTACGTCTGGGGAAAGGTGGATTAAATCTTTCTTTTGAATTAGAGAATGGTGTAGAACAGGACACCATCATATGGCTCATGGTAAGTTACGTGAAACTCGACTTTGCACCAAATAGCGAACTGGGTCGGCAAGGCTTTCCACTGGTCCAGTAACTTTGGACCCGGTGACGATGTCTGCTGCGTGCAGGTGGACCCAGCCCGTCCTTCTTGCGAGCCATGGCAGGCGCCAGGCTGTCTGGCCGCCTGAATGGGCCTGGCCGCATTCCGATAGTCGTGTTTACAAACACAAAAGCCGATCGCAGTTCGGATAGTTATTCTCTTCGTCAACGAGAAAACTTTGGCAACTACGTCCCAGGTAAATGTGTCCCACAGCACCCTGTTCCTGTCCCAGCTGCCGATTCCCCGACTGTACACGATACTAGTACATATTCTGTATGTCATAACCACAGACATTCGGTGAAGGGAGAAAGGAGAGAATGCGCGATTGCCGATGAAAATAAAGGTATTTTCAAGGAAAACACAAAAACAGATCATATTAATGTAGGGGACTAGGCTTACATTGCTTCTCATGACTTCGAATGTTAATACTGCATCTTTAATTCACCACATATAGAAGGCCTACAATGGTAAAAGACTTCTTAATTAAATATAAGCTACTATTGAAGTCTCAAAAAGAATTGACGTCTCAAACAAGATGAATATTCGACTGTCTGTAAATACGTGAGTAAAGACAGGGACAGGTTTTTCAGATCTGGACGACTTTCTTCCCAACGTCAGCCCTGTTTGGTCCCGCGGGCGTTTATTTGAGCCTGGAAGAGTACACTGCCAGCAAGAAGTGCACGTGTGCGCGGAGGTCGGTGCTGTGGCGCCGGCGTGGCGGGGCTGATGAATGGGCGAGTCGAGGGTGGCGGAGGAATGCATTCAACAACCACTTTAGAAAGATCAACTTCACTGGACGAAGAATTGCTTCCATAGTGCATTGTGTTCAGTTATAAGAGCCCGTTTCTCCTTAGTCCTTGTGTAAAGGTGATAAGATGCGCGCTACACGTTGGCGTCCTAGTTGTCTCCACGTTCCCACGAAATGATTGCCGCTTTATCAGCCTCTCTTAATGCGAGATGGTGATTTTTACCTCTCGTTTGCAGGACTGAGCAGATTTCCTTTTCATAAAATGGGAAGCTGTGATTAAAAAATGTTTAAATTATCCTATTTGTCCCTCCATGGTATAATTCAGTTGTATCACAAAACACCCTACAAAATTAAGTATAATTATCTCTGATTTTCTCAATAAACCGCCACGGTGACGGCTTGGTCTCGAAACTTTTTTAAAATAAATTTTTGCTGAATGAACCCCCCTCCCCAATAATATCTTGCTTTAAAAGAAAACTTTTGTTCACATTTTGTATATACTGATCAACATTTTGATGTTGGTTATTTTCATCCCTTACTCACATTCCATAACTATTTTGAAACACTAGATTAAAAGTTTTTTTTTTTTTTAATCATCTGCAATTCTAAGCAAGGGGCTTTAATCTCATTGCCTTATATTCACCTCTCTTTGCTCCCCTTTTCGTTGGATTTGATCTGCCAATATGTACTGATCTCGCGTTACTCCTTATCATTGCCTCCTCAATATAGATTAAATGTCGATTCAAAAAATATAACAATTTTTATTTGATATTGAGAAGCTGTAATTATAAAACCAACAGGAACACAAAGCAGTGTATTTTTTGTTTATTTTCCTCTCGCACTACAGTATATTAAAGTTAATTCATATTACAGCGTACGTGCAAACAAGAGATTATGGACTTTAGATTTTACATCTCAACAAAACAGTCTTTTCTGGCTGATCGAGGACATTTTACTCGGGGATTATAAAGAAATAGATCAATACAAACAAACCAACAACATCCCGTTGTCGTGTCTGACGAGCAAGTTTATCTGTATATTATCGTAATGAATATATCCATATCATGTAAAGCAAAATACCGCCACTAAAATATATCCAGAGAAATACTAGTCGCTATATGATTGGAAATGCATCACATGGTTTATGCTATACACGTATTCACGTAAATCACCAGCTCAGAATGTTTGTTTGTTTGTTTGTTTGTTTTGATTTGTTGGTTTGTTGTTTGTTGGTTGGGTGGTCGGTAGGTTTTCTGGGGAAGTTTTCCACATAAATATACCTCAAACGTTATAGATACACCAATTGCAACATACTTGGTGCCAGGCAATCAGAGGGTTTGCCCGTATTTACAAGAGTCCTTGTGACGTTTTATAGTAAAACAGACAAGTTTATTGCTTAGCAGGTGGTGGGATTAACGGGAGAATGAAAAAAAAAAAGAAGAGGATAGATTTGAATTTAATGATAAACCGATTAAATGACAACCTCATCCTCAAATGAAATAAACTAATGTTTTATTAAATCTTATTTTTGAATGACACTTGATCTAATACAAGGCACGAATTGTGATCAGATGTTAATAGACCGTTTCGGTAATGTATTCAAATGCTATACGCAGGCTTTGTTCACAAAATTAACCACAAAGCTTGCCAGAGGCTTGCCCTACTTAGCAACAACCAGACCCGGGTCCTGTTCGGTTTGGTTGCTGTTTTACTATTCAAGCCATAAAGGGGGAAGGGGGTTCAATGTGCGTATCAATACTTGATTTATGCACTGCCGTAACAATGCATCTGACTCATTGCATAACCTAGTGAATCATCTTTTCTTCTTCGTTTTTTTTTTTTTTGAAGCCCCCTAATACAGCAGAACTAATGTAAAACAGAATCTTAAACACTTCGAACATTCGGCCATGCCCTATCTTCGACAGATAGTGAAGTCGGTGTGAAACGTGTCTGTGAACGACAGATCGTAATAATGGGCCTTGTTTATGTGTGGCAGATGCGAAGTTTTGAAAATAACCTTGCACCTGTTAGCACTGGGAATACCAGACATAGTTTTCCGCTCAGCCGGCCACGAAAGGGGCATTATCACTGGCGGTATATAGGCACAAACGAAACCTCGCATGAAAAAAGATACGATCGCATACACACAGGTGTTCCTATAGAAAATCATACTTGACTGTTGATTCTAACCCTGCGTTCACATTGTCCCCCGCGCCGCGGGGAAAGTCCCGAGCTGTGGGACTTTCTCCTCCAAAACCATAATGTGAACGCTCGCTGGGACTTGTCCCCTCGTCCCCGCGAATCAAGTCGGGTACGGGGACAAGATTTGGAGGGGAGAGTGACCTTGGGGCGAAATTGATAGCGTCCAGCTGTGGTCATCAAATGTGCGCATGCGCTGTGCCTGGCAGAGCTCGCCCCAAGCTCCAATTGCCCCCACAGCTCGGGGACAGATGAGATACAAATGTGAACGGTCAGTCGTAAAAAAGATAAGATCTCTTGAGGCTGTCCCCGCGGCGCGGGGGACAATGTGAACGCGGTGTAAGGGGACAACTCGTAGGTAAACACGACGATCTCAGACGAAATAAAAACCTTGCGGCGGATATCTGTTCCCAAGATGTTAATGGAGTTTTCGCATAATACTCTGTTATTGTGTTATGTGAAACATTTGCGTGAAAATACGCGAAAATTCGTCCTGCTGCAGCCGATGGAACAAGATACCACTAGTCATCTCCTACAACTTACAAGCATGTCACGCGATTGTGACAAGATTAGAGTATTTTCCTTTTCTCTCTTCTTCTCTTTTCATTTTCGTTACTAGAAGAGTAGAAAGTGGTAACTCAGTTCAGCTGCGAAGCCATGTAAAGATAGTGGATTAAATGCTCTAGTGCATGTAGAAGCAGCTGATCTTTGGATATCGACGTACAACGTGAAACATTTTAATTGGCCTATTATATTCTATACAGTGAATCACCGGTAAAACTATAACGATATCCCCCATCCAGTTAAAACTGCAAGATATTTTTCTTCTCAGTGTTATTAATATTATCATTATTATGATTATGATTATGATTATTATTATTATCATCATCATCATTATTATTATTATTACCGTTCTTATATAACGCATGATACCTTTGGCAATGTCGTTAGAGTTTTTAAGTTAAAACAACATATCTCTGTTTTTTCTTCGATTAGTGTCGACATATCGAAAGTGAAAAGGAATCGCATCACAATCCCCGGCACCATTGAGGTCAGTATTTAATTATGGCACGACCCTGACTATTAAGGTGTCAGTCTATCGATCGTGGGCCCACCTGGCTGCCTCGTGATCACCTGTTGGTTCTCATAGAACTGTACAAAGTCGTCTACGTTAGGGACTGTATGAACGGACCTCATACAGGTAGGTTCAGGACCTATGTCCGTCTATCATCAATGAGAGTGACAGTTGTCCAGTGGTGAAAACGTGATGGTCTGAACATGGCTGGTAACATCATGATTGGTTTGATAGAACAAAACAGTGGCGGAGTATGCAGCTGAGTAAACAAAAAAAAAAAAAAATAAGGACAAAACAAGCACACAATCACATACCAGGAACATGACCAGTGCCGGATGTTAAAGTCTTCCGTTTCACTGTGAATTACTGATATGAACTGAATGATGATTGTGGCCGCAAACAAACCCCAGAAAGAAAACCTGGTTCACCGCTAAGCTTTCTACCACCCGACTGTGGTAGAATTTTAAACCCGCCTCGGCTTTCATGAAAACTTTCAGAAAACACCCCCATAAAAAGTGAATGAATAACTACATGTATATCCCTTTAATCTTCATTTTATTGCCTATATCGTTCCCATGCATGGCAGCCGTTATGTGGTTAATGAAGGAGGTACATGTACTAGTTCACTAGTACCTCCTTGGGTTATTTAAGCCACTGACATTTCAATGAACGTTACCCCTTATAACTAACTGGTGACCACCGTATCATCTCAAACTAAGATCCCATCAGCTTCCATAAATATCGTTCCATGGGGTGTGTTGTAGCTCCATAATCATACAAAGAAGGTGGATTATTCCTTCCACCTCCATGGTCATAAACCCATACGGTACTTCATCACCCCCCCCCCCCCCCATGTATGTTCTACAGTTATGATCCGACCAAATCAGGTCACCCGTACGCCCAGTTTATAGCAGTCCTGTCAAGGAGAAATCAGATAGCAGAGTATGGGTCTCGGATAGTTGTGAAACCTTGACCTTTGGTGGGTTTATTTTGCTAGTCCGGCGAGGTCAGTTTGGGTCAAGGGAATACACCCACACCATCCATCCATGCCATTGATGACCACTTGACTCGTCTACTGGTCCATCATGCCATCGACCACTTGACCCTTGGTCTCTGGAAGGTCAGCCAATGCCTATCATTGGTGCCATAGGATTTGTGATAAATGACTCTACATAATGTAATGCGAAGCTTCTGGCATCAGGAATTTCCATAATAAAAATTATAGGAATCATTCATTGTGAATGCAAGCTTGGATAAAAGAGATAGAAATGTGTAGCTGCCAATTATAGCTGATATGCGAATTCAATTACTGTTAGTCTGCAGAGATGGCTTTATTCTGTACATGCGTCCTTTTTAGACAGAACCAAAGTTAATTTTTACGTCGTTTTTCGGTTGTTTGCTGGATTTAATTTGCTGTTTCTGTTTCCGCATGGTGAAATATATTTACATTTCTATAGCATCGAGAAATATATGACAAAGTAGGACTAAGTATACGCAGTTATATAAAGAATTTGAAGTGATAAAACAAACTACGAGGGGGTGTTGGGGCTCAGTGGATTTAAGACCACAGACTACCAGTCACGAGGTCCGTGGTCCGAATCCCCTGGCTGCAGCTGTTGTTCCCCGAGGCAATGCAGAAGTCCTTTGCAGAGATCCCGTGTTGTCTTACTTTCAAGCATTAAACATTGTTAAATGCTTCCAACCAAAAACAAAGCAAAACAAAAACATCAATTCAATTCATTTCAAATCAAATTAACATCCTGTGTGATTTTAGTAAGAATAAAAATGCAACTATTAGCGGCTCGTTTTGCTTAGCAGAGGTACTTTCCGGGGCCCAACATTTCTGGACATGTAAAAATTATGAGCATGTGACAAGTTTTATCAATGCGCTGTATGAGAAATGGATTTAGGCCCCGAATTCGGGAGACTTCGAGCGACTGTTCTTTGTTGGATTTCGAAGGAATAATTATACACGCTATATATCACGGCAAAAGTTTGCTCTAAATGCAAAGTAAAAGGAGGATCTACAGAAAGGTGACGTGAAAGGGAAGGATATATTATTATAGAGATTCGAAAATAACCTCTTTTTATGTTGTTGTACTTTATGACATAGAGAATCCAGTTAAATGTTTATGACAGTTGAAAGTTGAAACCCTAATGAAAAGAGAGCGTTCGTCATGGACACGGAACAATGTGCTGAATGAGATGTTCCGTGCATTTATGCATGCATGCTCTGTCAACCTAGTCATTCATACACTCCTTACATAACGACATTTTCCCATTACCAAGAAATTAAAAACATTAGCAGTCAGCATGACAATACTGATTGCTTTCTCAACGCCTTCAATTATCAAAACAACCTCAAGAGACATAGAAGACTTACTTTGTCAAGCAACGATTAGAAACATAAACGTAAAGATCTGTACAAGGTCTTTTTCTAAGGGGCATATAAGCCAGTTCGGAGTTCCACTTTGCGCATGAGCAGAAACAAGGTCATTCGGACCAACAGGCATGTTGGTTTTTAAATTTACTGGGATAAGCATCTGTCATGTAATGATTATTCATGTAATCCTTATAAATGCCGCTTGCCAGCACATCCACCTGACAGCAAAAGTGGTATTTGGCAATATCAATAGAAAGAGATTGTCAATACATCCAATGCAAAATAATGAAATGGATGCTTTCTCAAGTGTGAATTGACAGATCATTCTGCTCATTTGGTCTACGCAAGTTCATTCTTTGTTTGAACGGGATTGATGAATCCCATAAATTGTTAGGTAAAGCTTATGCATTATGTCGCTCTGAAAACGAGTGAAGTGCCCCTAGCCAACTGAGAAAAAAGAAAGGTCATTCGTACCAATGTGCCCATGAGCTAACTCCGAACTGGCTTATTAGACACAGAGGCCCGAATTCACAAAGGTGGTACAAATGAAACCATGGTTTAAACCATGGACAAAAACCATGGAGCGCCAAGTGTTGCACGGAATATTTCGATACGAAATTGGTCATTTCGTCATCAAAATGACCATTTCGTTAACGAAATTATCATTTTGTGGACGAAAAGTAGATTTAATTACAAAATGTCATTTCGTTGCAAAATAATAATTTCATTAACGAAATGACTGATTTCATAATGAAATGTTCCATGCGACACTTGGCGCTCCATGGTTTAAACCATGGTTTAAACCATGGTTTGTACCACCTTCGTGAATTCGGGCCAGAAAGTGTGAATGCCGCTTTTCCCCTCATCAGCACTGGACTTACGTAGGGCGAAAGTAGTCCTCGATAAATGGTTGCAACTGATACCATCTTGTGGAACACGGTTCTCTCTCTCTCAAAAAAAAAAAAAAAAAAAAAAAAAAATCGTGAAATGATGTGTAACCGGTTACAGCTCGTTATTTCGAAGGTTCGTTATTCCGAAGGTTCATTGTTCCGAATTTCATTTTCGGATTAACCAATCTTCGGAATAACGAACCTTCGGAATAACGCCACAAATTTTCGGATTAACGAACCCTTTTTCATTTTCGGATTAACGAACCTCTAGGTATAGGGAATTGCGTGTTTCGGATTAACGACCCTTCGGAATAATGACCCTTCGGAATAGCGAACCTTCGGAATAACGAACAGCACCCTGTGTAACCGATCAATATAACCGTTCTATTTCTGTTGGTCTTCTTTCTCTTATCCAGGATATCCAAATGCCTTGCGTTCTATTGATAAATATCATATGGAAGCAAGCATATAGACATTCACATCATCATGTTATTGATTCATTTTGCATAAATCTGAGATACCTCTATAAATATATACATCAATTGATATTATTTGGACTTGAGTAACAGCAGATCAACATCTACCTATAATCGCATGCATTCGCGAAGCAATGGAAAGAAAGCAAACATGCAAGCAATTAAAAAAAAAACACGTGCAGTCATGGCAATATTAAATTTGATTGAAACAGGTGCGTTTGTAAGTTTTCATATGCTTACTCTTCTTACAAAAGAATCGTTTGCCAATTCAGGAAGTGAATGACTTTCTAACCCTTGTGAGGGGCTGCTTGTAGTTGTACACTACTGGCTGCCGCTCGCGTGCCGGGGTACAAAACGTATTTGCCAGGATCTATTCACACGCTTGCGTAACAAAAGAACCCCAATAACAGAACGTGGAGTGCGATCCGCTTGGATGATCCGCCAGCAAAAGAAAATAATAACTGCGTCGCGTGGCGCGGTGCATCTGATAAGAGAACGGCACGCGCCCATGATAGATAGTCGTCACAATACTACGTTGTCGGAAACACTTGTGTGCGGAGGGGAATGACTTTGATCAGGGGAAGTACCATCACTTTGTGATGCGCTTGAGGAATATCTTGGATATATCTCATCAATTGTGGTAAATGTCTACCAGCACGCTGACTTCATTCTCAGTCATCAAAGTGGATATATCGCCGAGTTCCCAATTGGGTCAACCAAGAGCTTTGGAGTAAGTACATTGTTCACTTTTACCAGATAAATTAACTAAATTTATATGCATGTACATATGGATATCAGGAACATTGCGATTCGGATTACAAATTTCATGTTCTCGTCAACTATCGGAGCCCGAAAGACTTCGTTTTACTCTTTGTTAGGTCTGGTTAGCTGTTTTCACTTGAACAATCGCGGTTCATTAACACACAGGAGATGGTTCACGATATATTATATATATATATATATATATATATATATATATATATATATATATATATATATATAAATGGTACCTAGTTGGCAATGCAGACTATCAGATCTAAGACAAACGGAAGACAGCTCAGGGGGTGATCCGTGTCGCGTCTTCTTGCAGCTGTGTATTTCAAGCCGCGCTCTTCAGCAGTGCTTTGTTCGAAGTTTCCACAAATGAATGGCCGGACGAGCGGCCACTTTGGCCTGATTGACGTGATAACTGGACGGACAATCACCCTGACTGACTCACTTGATTGCCCCTTGCACCTGGAAAGCGTTATTTCCAATGTTATGCCGCCTTAAATTTCATTTCCATGCTGGATTCGGGGCAGGAAAAGGGCGGGAATAGGTTGCAAACGAAAAAGCTTTGCTTCAGGGCACGACCATGACTTCCACTAGCTTACAGTGGCAGATCAGAGGAAGGAGCGCTCTTGCCCATTCGTGGGAAATTTCAGGCATCAGGAAATATGGAAAGCGACGTCAGAAGGCATGGATACGAATTTGAGTCGGAATCACGCCGATTAAGACCTTTGAAATCACATCTTTGTCGTCTGTTCAGACCGATGGTTTCACGCCCGTACGATGGACGCACGTGCGCAAAGCGGCGGTATGTGGAGGGGACAGCGCGCCCAGCACACGCCTCGCTTCGGCATGCTTGCGGAGAACCCACTTGCATGCGGAAACGCTGCACTGTGAATGTCCTCTTGCAACAGAGATCATCGCCTCCAGCGGTTTCGCATTGCTGACTTCCAGCCTCTTTCCCCCTCCCCCTTCCCTAGCTCACTTTCCTCCTTTAAGTCACTGCAATAATTATTGACGGCAAGTTTACTCAATTAACGGTATCCCCATGAGCTAATATCTCGCCAAAAGTCATTAGATTATTGACCGTGTGAAAATTCGCCCCTGTCAGAAACTTGAGGTCACTTTGGGTAAAACGGTAATTTGGTATAATATGGAGTATACTATTGCCGTTCTCAATGATAGTCGCGTGCCGTATTTGGCAGACTATATTTGAACCCGATGGGAATATCTCCTTTAAGTTTATATTGAGATACCGAAGGGGGAATTTTATGAACTGAGGAAAAGAATCGAAAAGTCAATACTAAAAGTGAGATCACGTGTATCATGTTGCCCTGAAGGAATTCACGTGCATGTAGGAGCAACATGGCGCCATGCCACAAACATTACCCAGAATGCACGATTTCTAAGACTTTTATTCGTGTCGAGTGTCTCCCTTTCATCTCATGTTAATCAAAATATGTCTAAATATATCATCATGTGTTGAAGGTTTACTGCATGGCCTGGATGTATCGATTGGTCGACATAATATTACAATCGTACATCAACTGTCTTCTTGTACAAGATTGAAACGTCTCCTTGATAGGCCTTCATGAATCTGTCACGTTGTATAAAAATGCAAAACGAGGTTACTAAACAGAGTACAGAGACGTACATTTGTGCATGTACAGCTGTAAATCGAAAAGGAAACACCAAATAACGACAAAACGAAATCTTGATATACATGCATATTGAAGAATACATCTTCACCATGTAGGATCTACAAATAATGTACATTTGTAATAGAGAGCTTTAGATTTATAGTAAGGAGGACAAGGTATCACACACACCTCCTTGGATGATATACCCAGTGTGTTCATGACGCGTTCCCTTCCGGGATGAGAAATATTCATATGTAGGAACAGCCGTCTCTCGCATGTGCAGAACATTTCTTTCTTTCTTTCTTTCTTTCATTCTTTATTTCTTTTTTTTTTTTGGCCATATGGCTGCGTAGATTAGCGTTTACTACATTAAATGGCACTGAGTTTTCTGAAAGATGAAATGATATGTTTACAGTTGTACGTTCACTCTTTAAACAAGTGTGTATTACCTCAACGGAAAGAATATATTTTATACGATAACACGAGTGAAATCAAACGTCCGAGCACGTTTCCAAGACTGGAAGAATGTGTTGAGTTGGAACAGGTGAAGTGAACTACATTGTGAACTCCATTTTAGCATGGGGGGGGGGGGGCATTGCAATCGATGTAAATAGGACATCGCCAGGTGTGCTGCGTCGTTCTTGTCAAGAAAGCGCCATTTTGGAGTCCGCGTTGCATGAAACTGTAACAATTCTGCAATAAATGGTAACCATCATTGTTCCGAAGGTTCGATAATCCTAAAAAAAGTTCTTTATATTCCGAAGGTTTGTTAATCCGAAAAGGAAATAAGTTTCGCCATGACGTATTACGTTGCGTGTTTCGGAATAACGGATCTTCGGGGTAACAAACAACAGCTGTTTATCACAATGTCAATGTTTTCTGATCCTAATTTTCTGTTGACATTATTAATTTCATCCCGCCTTGTTATCACGAACTTTATAAGTTTAGATTTTTTGTTTTGTTTTTTTTTTGTTTTGTTTGAAGGCTATTATCTCTTTTTTTTTAACAGCAAGGCGCGTCTCCACTACTCTGAAGGTATTGAATCCATCAGTGTTGAATTGATTAGCCCCACTACCAAACTACGCCAAAGTCAATATTCATGCAGCTACTGTATTTGCTTCGTGTGAACTCTTGAAATTGTATTTGCAGCTTTCGACATCCCGCATATATCAGTTTTCAAATCCCAGACATTTATGGCACCCGTGTTTGCTTGGTGTACGAATTTATCATTGCTATTGTTATCGTCATTATACTGCTAATATTATAGAATGACCATTATTATTCTTGCCGTCTATTGTTACCAGCGTTACGTCATTATTACTGTTTAGTGTTATTATCATCATTATTTTACGTGCATGCCTCTGTATGAATGGCGCCAGAGGGTATTTTTTTCAGGTTGTCTGTCCGTCAATCCGTTCATCCATCCATGATTCATCTGGAAGCCCCATGCAGATTTGACACTGACAAGTGAAAAATAATATACAGTGTAGTCAAAAGATATGATCAAATGCCTCAGATGTTTTTCGGATCGTTCTATACCATTTTCGAACTTCCAACCTGTTTTATATTGTGTTTTCACGGTACAATTGCACACAGCTCTTCTTCAGTCATCATTACAGTAGTTCAAAATACAGCAGTGACAAGCTGCTTTAATCTCGTAAATTGCGAAACCTAGACATTACAGTATATTTTTCATACTTCTATTAACATTTGCCATGATGGATTGCGACAATGACATCTACCTCGTAGTAAGGTTGGTCAGTTTTCTATTGTGATATACTCAGATCTATATGCATATCTATTCTTTGAGGTGTGTCAGAGAGGGGTCTATCAGGGGCAAGCTATTTCATACGGAAACCTGATGACAGGATTTCAGAATTCAGTATGGAACGGGTTAAGTTCGGCGGGAGGTTTGCCACCAGACATTTGATTTGTAACTTAATGATACGCAGTGATTGAAATTCAACTGTAACGTTTCTTTTCACTGGCTACCCACACACATCTCATAGAGGGTACAATAGAGAACTGTATTATAGTAGTGTACATTTCTTTGATAATATTCCACCAATCACGATTACAACGAAACAAACAATAACTCAAACAACAAAGTTAAACAGCAATCTGTGGCATTAGAAACCATTGCAGCTGCGACAAACGGCGTAGTGCTGCTCCGGCAGTAAGATTGGATTTAGTGCGGTTCAGGTCCAAATTCGGGTAATAAAAGGCAGCGAGGAGAGATAGGCGGAAAGGAGGATAAGTCGGAGTGGATAAAGCTTGTCTGGTGCCAGATTAGAGGTCTACAATGCCCCACAAGGTGATAGCTATCACACCGTCCGAAATGGGGTAGGGAATGAGATAATCGGTTATTTAAATTGATCACTGGAGCGGACGAGATGCCAAGGGATTTTCGCGAGTCAGATTCTGATTCTGATCGTGATTTAAAGAGCTCATTTCCGGTGTACGCCCCCGGCGTTCAGATCGCCAATGTGTGCCGATACAAACCTGTGTGTGCATGAATGACGTACTTTATGATATAGGTAAGATTTATGTAGAACGACGTAAAATCTCAGTTTTACAGGATAAAATCTCAGTTTTACAGGAACTTGTATATCACGCGGATATGCCCCAAACATTCAATTCAATTCAAATGATTTTATTTCCACATAAAGTAAGAAAAGAGTATAATGAGAAGGCCTACATAATATTTTGAGGAACTTTGAATCACATAAGTTTCAACAAAACATGGATACAATAATAACATTAACTTTGTTTTTAGATAAATAAACAAGTAAGCAATACAATTTTATTTTGTAACTCTGATGGAAAAGAGGAATTCACAAGAGAAGCATCGCTTGTAAATTTGGTGAATTACTCTAGAATATGGTGTATATCCTTCTAGTGCAATATAGCAGGAAGGAAGATGACGATTATCATCTAATAGTTTCATCAATAATTCATTGAAGAAAATTTGACAAATTAACACACGATATAATTTGCTTAGGCCCTACTTCGTTCTTAATTCATCAGCATAATCCATGTCGATTCTAGGTGTGACAAGACAAGAGTGATACTCCTTCTCCACAAACACACACACACAATCGCGTGCGCGCGCGCACACACACACACACACACACACATTCAGACCAGGGAGATACTCGCCTACATAATGGAGAGAGGTGGAGACGAGTTACGTCAGTGATGATCTTTAAAGGGGTAATCCAGTCCAAATATAAGTTAGTCTGATTAAAAAAAAAAAGAGTTGTAAAATTCTTACGAGTCCAACTGTAAAAAAAATTGCCTGAAATTGGATGAAAAATAAGGAAGTTCTGACATTTTGAAGTTTTGCTAATTTCTGCAAAACAGACCCTGTATACAGTGGATATGAACATGCACATGAATGAGCTAACCATGTCATACCCTCACAATTTTCCATTGATCGTGTACACACACACACACACACAAAAAAATGACAAATTAAATTGTTTCTGCCATTGAAGTCTGAGACATGATGTTATTCCTGGTTGAATAACGTCGGAATAGTGATCAGTTAGATATACGAGGATTTGAGCCTCGGGCATAATTGCGTTTGAATGAAAAACTGGAAATGTCATAATTTTATGTGTATATGGCAAAATGTGAGGGGATGACATGCTCACTTTGCCATTTGCATATTCTTATTCACTGATCAAGAAGTGTTTCCCGAAAAAAAAAATAGCGAAACTTAAATACTTCCTTATTCATCATCCAATTTTGATAAAAACATTGTACTGTTGAACTCGTAATATTTTATCAGACTACATTTGGACTTGATTTCTCCTTTGATCATTCCAGATAAGTAATGAAGTATGGGGGCTTTTTCATGCAACGATTATTGTACAGAATGAAATAAATGTCAACGAATTTTTTCAAACGAATGTTGATAACAATTTGAAGTGGATTTTTAAAACGCCGATTATAACTGAACAGGGAAGCCAATAGTATACCATGACACATATATTAAGACGAACTTGTATACCCCCTCTCCTTCCAGTTCCACCTCAGATTGCCTTCCTACATGTACCTGTATTTCTTCCCATCGCCATTCAGTACGAAATAAAGTGCGATTTGGCGGCTCTGTTTTCTTTTCTCCCTCTTCTTCTGTTTTTTTTTTCTTGCCTCTCCTCTCCTTTTATATTTTTATCACTTTACGCCAAGTGGAATGTGGACACTAGGCTGATAACATTAGCCGAATGAACAATAGACGTGGCGCCGGCCAGGCGGGGCAGACGGTGCTAAGTAAACGGGCGGCGACACCAGAGGCCCATACAGAAGAGATAACCCGGACCAGCTCAAGACACAGGTGTGCGTTAACTCGAAGAGCTTTTTTTTTTCCACTCGAAGCCAAGATTGCCTGTCTTGACTTTTCTCTTGCGCCGAGATTTGCGGAACTTGCTTTATTTGTGTGTGTGTGTGTGTGTATCTGCGTGAGCGCGCACATGTATGTGTGTGTGTGTGTCTTTTCCATGAGAACACCATTTTATTTCAAACATGATTTTATTTAATCAACACTTTAAATTACTTTTGTCTACATTCTTCGCCGTAATTAAAGATTCAAATATTTTCTAAGTGTATAATTTTTTTGATTCTCTCTGACGCTTTGAGTAAGATGTCTTGAGTTCGAAAGTTTTTTCTTCTTTTTATTTGACCTTGGGTATGCATCCGTCATCTGGGACGCTAAATAGTTTAAATGTCTCGATTCAAGTTAAAAAAAAGTCTTTTTGCTCTACTGCATGACCAATGAGTTTTTCTCTACATGAATAGCTGAAAGAGTGAAAGTCTTGCGAATCTGATATCAAGATTTGAGAGAAAAATTCCTTTCTTCTTCTCCGCCTGCTGTGTACCAAAGAAAGAGGAACGACGGGTTTACATTTTGACTGATGGCGACTTAAATCCAGGTGGCATCGTGAAACACACCTCAATAAACAGACGTGTAAACAAGGACTGTGCAAACAAGCCATAATTCAGACTGATGTATAAACTCGTCTAGCCACCCAACCCCTCTGGTTACCAACTCTGCCTACTCAGGGCTGATGTACGATAAATTATTGTGTTAGTAATCAGACAGGTGAAATATCCCGACCCCTCTCCGCTTTCGATCATACCCAATTCCCCCCTTAATAACAACGATGTGTTGTAATTATTACGTTATGTTAGCCTACTAGTATTATCCTGTTTAGTATTTTTTTTTTTTTGGTACAATAGCGCTACAGTAATGTGATGGTCCCGTCGATTGTATCCTATCATGTTTTCGATGTTATGCGATATTCCTGTGGGCTACATTATTTTGGTGTAATGAAAAACAAACAAACAAACGCTCTCAAGAAAAACAATGTTGATAAGGCAACTGTAATAGATGAAAAAAACCTCACCATATACATGAGTAGAAGAGAAGTCTAGCAAGTCAGTTGTGTTACTCTTTATGAAAGGAAACAAGAAGGACAGAAAGAAAACAAAGGAACAAATCACAAAACACAATAAGCAAAGTCATAACATTATTACATGATTATCCGTCTTGTCCACACGTACATATAATGTACATTGTACATCTATGAAATATATACGCACATTACTAAACATTAATAAAATGTCAGTTAATGCTACATGTACTGCTGCTGATCATCGGCCAGAAGTTAATTCATTTGTGTTGTTGTTGTTTTTCAATTACTTAAAGGCGTAATTTACCATTTGCAGATGAAACAAAATCCAGCATTAGTGCTTTAAAATAGTTCTGAAATGTGAGTTAGGGATAGAAACAACCACTGTAAAAATTTGAATCCATAATCGATGTTAAGTACATTGAAATAGACAAAATGTGAACAGTAGTTATAATAAACATGTTTCCGGACTATAATCTACATGGTTTAATGAGAAAAGTACTGATATCTCCTTATATTTTAGGCTTTATTGTGAAAATTTTATGGTAGGATGTTTTGCGATAAAACTGACCTACACATACATGTACATGTAAATTATGTATCAAATGTGATATCTTGAACATTTTTTAAATTACTGCTCCCAAAGGTAAACAGGACCTTTAAGGCAATCTTTAGCTATTTTCTTGGCATTATTGAGATCTTTATTGTTACATCACGGAGTCGCATCACGACTGTGCGCAACACTTGAGCTCTCTTCACTTTCCAATTCAAACTCAAGATCAAACCCTGTTTTTTTTTTTTTTGTTTTGTTTTTCTTTCGAAATTTGCTCCAATTCACGAAAGTTTCGTGCAGCGAATTTTCCTGATTTTACATTAGCTTGAAAGGTCAAGCAGAGATTGTACACTGTCTCCCAGGTGCTGTCATCATATTTGCCGATATTGGATGTTATATGAAATGGTGTGGTCTTTGTGTAAGACTACGAAACAGGAAGAAAACTTGCCGTCTTTCAGCGCCTGTCAGTTTGCCTTTCTCCACCGGTTACAGGTGTTCTCTGAGCGGAGAGGAACGAATTCATTTGAACCTATCGACAACACAAATTGATTGGCCTTTTTAAGGAAATGTGTGTGCCAGATAACAATTTGCCTTCGGATCCCTTACTCAACGGAGTGTTACACAGTTCCTCTCGTTTTGAGTCTATCTCTGTCATCACTTAATCAAAGCTTTCTTTCTCAAAGTGTCTTTACACGAAAATCTCCGCTTTTTAATTACGTTTCCTTGTTCCCCTTGATATCTTGATCATGATGCCAAGATTCGAAACGTCTTGCTAAATTTGACACCATTTGCTGCATCTAAAAATACTCTATGTTTTGCCAATTTGTTGATTTCTGAATAGTCTGGTCTTACAACCCGTACTTCCACTCCTTAGGCTATACCGCTCTGCAGCCAAGACGTATCCCCATAAGCAGACATTGTGGTACACACACTAACATGATTGTATGAAAGACAGTGCAAAGTAAGCATTAGCAAAGGATGAAAGCCTTGGATAGAGACTACATCACAAGTTTTTATAAAAAGTTGTTCAGGCGTACATAAGTATGTTGAAGGGGGCATTCACTGTCTGATTGTGAGTGTGATATCTGTTTCTCAATTAAAACATCAATGCAACCAGTCTCTGTCGTGGTATACTGTAGGCCCCATCATGCAGCATGCACCTGCTAACGGATATAAATGTATTCAGCTCTCAAAATAAAGATTCAGTATAAAATGCGTGTATACTTTCATCAACAGGAGCCAGTGAAGGTAAATGTGGGTGTTAATTGCTACGCCATTTGCCCTAGATTTGTCAGGCTTACATGTCGTTATATTCTGTGAGTGGAATATGATTTCCACGTAACAAATAGTTCAAAGAACAACAGGTGAACAAATACTTTACTGTAAATGAGGAGGAATTTCAAAATTGGTCAAGACACAGCCAAAGTATGGATTACAATCTCAATAGACCCTTTCTGTAACTATTACAATTTATGGATGTTTCTTTTCTTATGCTAGTCTAGTAACAATGCATTTCATTCATAATAGATGCTCTCTCCCATTTAGTTCCATAGGCAGAAATTCACCTAATTGTTGCTAGGTCAGGCAAGCCTCCTTCAAGCTTTATGGTTGTTATGGGTAACCTTTATGAACAAAGTGTGCATGAAATTTGAATACATTACAGAACCGGTATATTGAATGTACAGTTTTAATACAGGGGCCCGTTTCATAAAACTTGTCATAAGTGACAAGTTGTCATAGATGTGACAAGCTACTGAAATCCTTGCATCTGATTGGCTGAGGAAAATTTGTCATAGAAATGTGGCACTTGTCACTGATAACAAGTTTTATGAAACCCATAGGCCCGAATTCACGAAGGTGGTATAATGAAACCATAGTTTAAACCATGCACAAAGACCATGGGGCGCCAAGTGTCGCACGGAATATTTCGTTACGAAATCGGTAATATCTTTGACAAAATGACCGTTTCGTTAACGAAATTATCATTTCGTGGACGAAATGTTCATTGAGTTACAAAATGTTGTCATTTCGTTACAAAATAATCATTTCATCGACGAAATGACTGATTTCGTAACGAAATATTCCATGCGACACTTGGCGCCCATGATTTTTGTCCATGGTTTCAACCATGGTTTCACTTGTACCACCTTCGTGAATTCGGGCCATAGGATCTATCACCAGGGATGTGGAAGATTTCCGTGGTATTGCACTTGTCGTTTGCTATATCGGGCAGGTGGTGGAAACAAATTTTATTGGGTCAGAAATATTCGAGACATGAACCACACAGACTGATGCCACCACACGGAGTTCTTTTATGGAGGTATAGAGGTCAGTTCCCCAATGTTTACTACACTCTGTGCAACTTTCCTTCCAAGGATCTAGGATCATATACATTGTAATAATTCGTTCAATTCACTTGTCTACATTGAAGGCAATTCAATACTTTGAATCCATATCGCATTATTATCTTTATTTCCACATGACAATGTTCAGCCAAGTTTCCTGGTTAGCATGCAGGAGCAACTTTGTTTTAAAGCATGCATTCCAGCGCAGTGTGAATAGCTAAGCTGTATATATGTATATATATATATATATATATATATATATATATATATATATATATATATACATATATATATATATATATATATATATATATATATATATATATATATATATATATATATAAATATATATATATATATATATATATATATATATATATATATATAAATATATATATATATATATATATATATATATATATATATATATATATATATAAATATATATATATATATATATATATATATATATATATATATATATACATACATACATATATATACATAATTTTTAATGGAACAAAGGCAAAATTAACATGTTATTGTTAAGTAAATTCTTTCGCATCTTTCTTCACGATGTGGGACAAGCCTGGGTAGCACATTTCCTTCTCTGAGACGAACTATCTCGAATTTTAAAACTTTACTGAGGTGGAAAGAGAGGGCACGATGATCACACTGACACGGTTTGCACAGATGATCTGACGTCACAATGCTGGCGCTGTGTTAGACATTCACATTGTTGACTGATTGGCAGTGATAACAGGTGTCAAATCGTAAAATCTGTGAGTTTGCTTAACTGGCCATCATTTGGCATCAATGTTAGGCGCTTTTGTCATGCACTGAAGATGACATGACCCAGGGAGGTGAGATTCACCTCCCTGCATGACCACAGTGCAGGCCAGACTTTCACGTGCAATGAATGGCCTTAGAATTTCGAAGCAGTGGTCTGTAAAGCGTAGAACTACTGCACTTTCTCCCCCCCCCCCCCCTCTCTCTCTCTCTCTCTCTCTATGCCGAGACCAACTCACACAGCAGTCATATCAAGAAACTTTGCCTTGACATACACGCAGACGATTTTCAGCAGTCTACGGTTTTATGAAAATGCAAGCCCGTTTGGATAATTTTAGAAATTATCAGTCATTTTGTCCCCATTCTCCTAGCGTGACGGGTTTCAAATATTGTTTGATTGTTTTTGATGAACACTGTGTACGTACCATTTTTTTTTTTGGGGGGGGGGCACAGAAAGCACAGAAATTATTCTAACATTTTTAGGTATTTTTTCGTTTCTCTTACTAGCAATCTGACATGACCACAGTCAGAGAATTAGCCGTCCGACTGAACAGTCTTGTCTCCGTTTGTTCGATCAAGGAGTTACCAGCTGGTAACTCCTTGGTTCGATGTAGGGAGATGGGAGAGAGTTCCCACCTACTACATGATTGAATCTCTCGTCTGCACGCTAGGGCATAGAACCAGGACACTCTGCCTTCCATGATCGAGTAGACATGTCTTTTATAAGACATGATAAATCTAAAGTCACTTGAAGAATCCACTAAAGGAACCTATACCATGGACACGTCCAATTGTCTTCTACCAGAATAGCTGGTACAGTAAATCTCGGCGTAGGCGCCGTGAGGTCTGGTTGTTGCGTCTCGTAGTCTAAGATGTTACATCTTTGTCTCGAACGAATATATTCAAACGATTGTCATTGACATTCAAACCTCTTAGTGTTGAATCCTGAGATCTATCTCGAGTGCAGTATCATATTTTGTATGGTTTTCGTCTTTTAATGATATGAAGGGGGCTAAAAGACCGCTTGGGATGTGCAAAGGTTATTTAGGGTCTGCAAAAGCAAGACTAACTGGATGTGGCGGAGATGCAGGTGTGCATACGACGGTGTGAAAAGAAAATGGTCCCGACCACCAGTTTAACGAAGTGACGATCCCAAAAGCCGTTTATCGGTCCTCTCGATGGTTTGTTAGTAATTGATTCAGGCCGCGGCATGCCTTTGAAGTCGTTGATTGGCGTGTGGGTTGCCATGACGACCGCCAGCCAGGCGCCCGGCTGACAGGCGAGGCAGTGGGCATGAATGGGTGACGTCACAGGTCCCGGCGCCAGCTTGCCGCCGTGAGTTTGAGTCGATTTGGAAAGGGCTTGGGAGGAGCGATTAATCACCTGCTTGAAGACCAGTATGGGGTTCCACCACTGAAGTAGTCTTACTTCACCTATTCATGATGTGGACGTCGTAACACCCATCTGCTTAATAAACTTACCTGGACTACATTGTTTTATCTTGATTCAGACAAAAACACTTTGCTTTTGTAGACATACAATCTTCCAAACTCCGGACAAAACCATAAAAGTCATAAAGGTGGGAACAGCAACTTGTGTTGAATACAATTGTTCATAAGTGTTGGAATGCAGAGACTATTTTTTCAGTTTTCCCCCTCCGGACAGGAACTAAAATGGGCATGAAATGGGCATGAAATAGGGATGTGTGTACAAGGGTTTTGTGAAGAGGGGTTGAATGATTGGGGTATTTGAACTGGTTGCAGCAAAACTCTCGGCAGTAACTTGTTCCCGCAAGATTTGTAGAAACCAAGTCAGGTGTCGATTTAAAGATATTGTTATTCCTCCTCAACAAGCTCGCCAGGAAAAGAAATTTCTTTTCGTGCTGTCAAATATCGAACAAGAGCAAAGTTTGCGAGACTGACAAGCAACAAAGACAATCACTTCTAACCATTTTGCAGACTCTAAATTTCCTTAAAGGGAAATCTGCTCCCAAAATCTTTCAAATGCTACATAACCTCTTTCAGAAGGCAGGGGATAATGTTACCCTTACGTCGGTACAACACGAGGGAGAGTGTAAAAAGGAGACTTTTTGCAGAATTCAAAATACACATTCTTTATATTGTTTCATCATTGTGACGTCATAAACTGTTGCAGTCTCTTTCTCCAGCGACAGCGACCCATAGAATTGACCAAAATTTTTAGAAATGCATAACTTTTCGACTGGCTTTCCAATTTTTCTCAAACTGCACTGATATTTTCTTCATCTACATTCACAGAGTTTCCCCTTCACAAGATTTTTTTTTTATTCCACTCAACGTATTTAGCCACAAGGGTGGCAATTTCACCAATAAGGGCTATGAAAGCCCTGCAGTGGTACACATCGCATAATACCAAATCAATGAAGTAAAGGGAATATGAGAGAAATGGATTACTCTTGTTGCTTCTGGACCAATCTCATATTATTCTTGTAACCTTTCTCAAAATCATGTTGTTTTGGCCTACACACTCGCAGGGCATGCGTGAGACACCGGAAGAGATTTACAGTACAAAAGGCTAGCACACAGGTTACAGTTCGTTATTCCGAAGATTCATTAATCCAAACAAGAAGAAGGTTCATACTGTAATTCCGATGGTTCGTTAGTATAATTATGCACCTTCTTTTTATTTTCGGATTAACGATCATCTGTGGTAGGTACGGGAAATATTCTGGTTTTTGGGATAACGAACCTACGGAATAATGAACTTTATTTCATTTTGGAATTAACAAAATTTCGGTTTAGTAACATCTTTTAAAGAAATAATATTCAGACCAATTCAATATGGGAGACTCTTGTTCTCTGGACGAAAGGAGACTGTATCAGTTACACATAATCACTGCCGCTAACAGTTTCATAAAATTTGACATAATTATGGAATTTTAGAATTTCACATGTTCTCATAAAATCAACAAATACGCACTCGTACACAAGGCGATAATTATATCATCCCCATACAGGTCACACAGTTAACAATTAATCTTCACTTTGATTTCTCGACTCCCAGCCATATTGCTGTGTAGTCGTGTAAAATTCTCGATTTCAGAGGCATGTTCCGCCGCTTGACGACATGATATTGGGCCTGGTAGATTTCGAAACATCGCCCCCTTGTGTCGATCATGCGTCATGCCTGCATGCGTCCTTGTAATATCTCGGATGTACCACATGCTCAGCTTAGACGCATTGGACACAATATTCATCTATATTGCAGGGAATTTTAAGAATTGTTGCCAATCTTCAAATATATCTTAGACCTGTAGACCCTTTATTATCTATATCTTCATTGACATGTGTCTATGATAATGCGTAAAAAAAAAATCGAACACATAATGGCATTGCCTCACAAAGTGATGGCGGTTGATTTTTTATTTGTTTGATAGTGTATCGATAGTAATTCTGTATTTTTCTACGAGTCTTTGATGTAGGGAAGTGCTAGACTCAAGACAAATGAACTTACAATGTAAAATATTACAAAACGTTCAAAGATCATAAAATAGCAGTAATAGTAGCAGAAGTAGTACAAGTAGTAGTAGTTGTATGATGATATAAACTACATATCCCTTTGTTACAAAAGAGATAACACAGTCTCAAATCTCCCAGTCATGGCTGTAGTTTGTTTACGTGAGAGGAAAGGTAGACTACTAAATGAACGTCATTAGACACATTTCTGGTGTTAATGAACCGTCAGGAGACACCAAGAGTCTGACGTCACTCTGTTTACAGGGAATTCCCCCAACACGTGCAGATGACGAGGCAGATAAGTGTGGTTTTCTTTGAAACGCTTTCTGTGATAATTGATCGCGAAAATTAGACAAGTTTCTCCTTCCACTTGCTAATAATGTCATTGAACTTCCAAGGGGGTGAAGGATGGCGCACACCTCACTCCACTGGCTTAGTGAAAAATGTAAAAGGGCTTTTGGTCTATTGACTGATTTATGACTTTTTTCTTTTTCTTATAGTGTACAATATCCCTATAGCAAGGAGCTTTGCGCTATAGCTCTTTGAGATCTACTGTGTGCTGATCATATTACAAAATCATTACAATCAGACACTTTAGGTGAATTTCATCAAAGCAATGTACAATGTATAATATAGTGTTTGCTACTTCAGAGCAGCTTGTAGGTTGACTCCAAGGTTTTGTCAAGTCTAATGTTATTTTCAGTCTGTGATTAAATGTCATGAGGAGTTTCCTGACACTTGAACGTGTCTTGTCTACATATATATATATATATATATATATATATATATATACAGTGGAAACTCGATATAACGAGATGGTCGGGACCGAGTCATTTTCCTCGTTATAGCCGATATCTCGTTATATCAGTAGGCATAAAAGAAGGCATAAAATAATGACATTAATTTGCACATGTGGGACTACCCATCATATTTCAATCAATCAATACTGAAAACTTGATATTGTGTGTGAGGGAATTACTCACCTTTATGGGTAAGAAGATGTTTTTGGTAAGGAATTCCAATATCAAGAATGTGTGTCTTATTAATTGTAGATGTTCGAATTTGTAAATTTATATAGCTTGCGATTATATCAAGATCGTCTGTGGATTGGTATGTGCATGGTTATCGTATGGGTGTGTGTTGTGTGGAAAGCTTGAATATGGTCTGCACAATGCTGTGCGTGTATGTGACACATTCTGTATGTACATTATGACTGCGTGTGTGTGAAGACGGGGAATTCCCTAAGTAGAAGGCCAATCACAGCATCAGATTGCCTCACACCTGCTAAACGTCATGATGATGTCATGTATACATATGGCCGTCCCACCACATTTTCTGCATGTATCAGTGTGCGTGCACACACACACTTCACACATACAACATGCAGTGCTAGCTGGAGTGCATTGAAGAAAATGATTATATGTGTACAAGACAGTTTTTGGCGCATCAAGCTTTACAATCTCGGAAGATGATAGCACAGGCGAAGTAAAGCTTTACCGAAGGCATTTTGCTTTACCTCGCTATAGCAGGTTTGATTTACTATGTTTTTCTTTGTTTGGAAGTCACAAAATATATCTCGTTATAGCAGTTATTTCGTTATAGCCGATCTCGCTATAAGAGTAGCATTTTACATAGACTTGTGTGGAAGGAAATTTGGGACCGAGAAAATTTCCTCGTTATAACCGATATCTCGTTATAGCAGTGTTCGTTATACCGAGTTTCCCCTGTATATATAATTATATAGGCCTATATATGTTCGCGCTGAAATCGATATTATAATAGGCACACAAATGACTGCTGGAATCTGTATACGAAATGATTAGTGTATCATACCTACCTTACAATCTACACACATGTACGATGTATGTGTCATAGTTAAAGAACTGTGAGCCTGTCTATATACATATATGCTATCTACACAGAGAAAATGTTAATTCATTTGAATCCGGTAAATTTGTTCGATAAGCGGATATCTAATGACGGTGAGTTCCAATAATATCAAGAGAGATTAAATAGTAAGAATTTCACCATCAAATACACAGAGGCTTGGTGGGGCCACAAAAGAAACTATTTTTTTTTCTCAAATTTGTGACAGGGAAATCCTCGTATTTTGTAATATGGATGCACTTAGAGTAGGGAGGTGGAAGTTTCCACCTCCCTGCTTAGACATCACATTCAAGTGAATAAGACAACTGCTCGTGTATAGACTACTTTTTTCCACTGGTCTTCACTTTGCATGTCAGTTCAGTTTTGCAAAGTGTGGTACCTCCCTGGCCAAACTTTTCAGTATAGGGATGTTACACGTGTCTACCCAATACAATCTCTCTCTCTCTCTTTCTTTGAAAACACGAAAGAAAACCCGACCTTTCGCACTAATGACATTATATTTATCATATGCATCCCATCGAGATATTGTGTGATATAATCTATTATATATCTCTATGATCCACGTCTATATCAGCCCAGACACTCCACCACCAAAATACCAGCTCTACGCAGGGAGGTGAGACGAAACCTCCCTGCTCTACGTAGGTCACAATCCAGCTGCCAGTCAGCTCCAAAGTCTCTCGTGTATTCATTAGTGTCTACTCGTAAATAGCCAGAAAATGTCTATTTTGACGTTCAAAGGCATAGATATCAGGCACTCGTCGTGCCAAGAAAGAAGCAAAAAAAAAAAAAAAAAAATCGGAAGTCCCATCGAAAAGAAAACATGCCATGATGATTAGTGTATGTCGATGGCATATCACAGATAACACTCCAGATACGCGAGGAGTCCAATTAATCAAATGCTGCAATTCCATTGGTTGAGTCCGGCTGTGCGCTGGTCGTAATATACCCCAGCGAATAGCGTAAAATTACGCCGCAGGTCTCGCATGACTTGTCGGAGTACACATTCGCCTGCTGTGTTCCTTCGCCTACTCCTATTGGTCGTGTATGTGTATTCCGAGTCTGACCGTGTGTGTGTGTTTGTGTGTTGTGTGTGCGTATGTGTCTGTGTAGTTTGCGAGCAGTGATGCATAACAGACAGTCCGACAGCGAACCAGCCCAGCCGACCGTCAGCTAGGCAGCGGTCGCCTTATCAGTAAGGTACATTCCGTTTTATGCAACACAAGCTGCTAGCAGTGCTGTACGAGCGCCCGGAATCTCGTACACCAAGCCTCAGGATCGTGTTTCATGAGTCATATAGTTGTATCTGGAGATAAATCCATAAGTGAATACATCCACAAGCAGGGTCGGATTCTGTTTATACGATCTTTCACCTATTAGTCGAGAGCAAGTCACATCCTGGTTGCTTCGTAGCCATAATTTGGTACACTTCCTTATCCATCTCCACCAGTGCAGTGGCATTGGAAAACGCCATTCTCTTCAGAAAATCGAGCGTCATAGTCGGTTTCATACACTGGACAGTTTGGGTATTGGAAGCTGTACTGTATCTACCATCTTTTTGAGGAAAAACATCCCCAAATTCAGAGGAATTTTCGTCTTTAGCTTGACATATCACGCGACATGAAGCAACCTCAAATGCAAGCACCTATGGTGCAGCAGCAGCAGCAGCAATTTTCAGCGAGTCTTCGTCACACGTTACCCGCGTACAGCGGCGGGGAACGAAAGCACAAGCGGGCAGGTGTGGCCAACTTTACCATGTCCGACTGCTACGAGAAGTTGAAGCAGCTGGTTCCAACGATCCCTAAAAATAGGAAAGTTACACGAGTGGAGATCCTGCAACATGTAATAGACTACATCCAGGACTTACAAACGGCGTTAGAAGGACAAAATATCAATGTGAAAGTCATTGGAAATTTGAACGAACTCAGCGGCATGATGCGAGGAGCGATGCCCGTACCTACCCCGGCGGCACCCAACAGGACGCCATTCACCACGCTGGTACCGCAGCAGCGGCAAAACCAACAACACTGCCCACCACCACCACCTACGCCACTCGGACACAACAACCAGGCCAACATGATGAGACAGCAACAGTGTCAGTCACAACAAACGTCACTCTTCCAACAGCCAAGTTACAACGAGTTTCGTCACAGACAACAGGTATATCTATTTTGTTTGCCTTCTCTCTCTCTCTCCTTTCATTTCGTCCGTGTAAATGGGTAGCCAATCAACGTGATCAATGGCATTGACAACGCCATTCAGATTGACATTGCATTGGATGGAGTCGAAGCGATTCTTATCAAATGTACATAATCGTCTGTGACCGTGGAGATTTACAAGTCTACTTTTCCGCTCTCTGCTAGGTATATATCAAACATACATAGCTTAAATCATATTATCCATTATGACACATACCATATATCGATCAATGGGATTTGCCTTCATGAGAAAGACTTTTTTTTTTTTCATTTTAATTGTTGTCGAGAGAGTAAATATAAACCACTTTAATAGTATAAGAGGCTAGAAATGAGGGGATCACCGCACTGTGGAGCTCACTCGATTAACATGTTGCACACTACCTTTAAACATGTTAAAATGCCATATAACAAATCGTATGTGGATAGTGGAGTCCCATCGTAAATATATACACTGACTATGCCATGTATCTCTGTCGCTGTCGATACAATGTTGTTTGTCTGGATGAGTAATAGTGCCCCAATGCAACGACTACGACCTACCAGCATAATGTATTCACTCACTTGAATTTAGATTATACTAGAGTAGGATCAACCAAATTTTGATAGAAAGTGCTCACGCATATACAGAATTACGTGCCCTTCAATAGATATAATGCACTATACTGCATGCTGCTAAAACACCTCAAAACAAAACATGGCGAGATCGAGAATGCCATTATGGTATTATTTCTTCCATGCCTTGCCCGGATGATAACGCCATACGCTTATTATCTTTATTAGCTTTTCATTCTTTTTCGTCAGCATGACTTTCTTAATTTCACATGCATTTGAATGCACTTCATTGAAGTTTCACAAGGTAACATTAATGTCATAATATACTGGCATTGTGGCAATATCAAAATTAATGCCCAAATGCAACACTAGTGATGTAACAACAGGTTACGAGTACTGTCACTAGTCTGTATACTTGTGTTTGTTCATGAAATGATTTCACAAATATTTTTGCAAATTTGAGAGGAGAGGGTAATTGAAATAGGCATAGATAGGTGTCACATACAATCCAATGTACAACATACGTAACGTTTTCCAGTTCTCTCGCCGGTAGAGATCGCTGTAATTTATTACGTAACAAAACTTCAAATGTGAGTATGTTATTGATTTACATTATCAATATTGAGTATTTATTACAGTGTCTTTATTGTTATACTGTTAGGATTCAAATGTTCATTTGTATCACATATAAAAAAAAATGAGGCGTTGTACTTTCATAATGAGTTGTCTCTGCGTCCATCTCATGAAAGGCGTAGTGGTAACCATGTTCTGGGTTGGCATGGGTTAATGAATAGATTCTAAGAGAATTGCTGCGTAAATATATCTGTCTGTTGTGTGTCGCTAACCAGCTGCAGAATTGGCGCTTCGCTCGTTCATTAACCTTTGAAATAAACCCCGCTCGTATGGTAAGAGTACGTGTATTTCAGCCCAGATGTCCGGGACGGGGTATTCCAGCTTGCGACATTCATCTCGCCCTCCAGCCTCGCTCACCTTTTGTCATGTGTTCTTGGCTGTGCTGGATCCAAGACTTTGCCACCAGTAGAACACAATGTAGCCCACTACAATAGCGCCTTTTCACTGACCGGCCTCAGCCATTGAACCCTAATTGGATGGAATGGCGCGCGGGTACCCCGTCCTTTCGACGACACAGCTGTTCCTGTTGTCTTGGCCCAGCCCCTGATCTCCCACAAGTACATCAGGGGCCCGATGTTGTTACAGCTTGCTGTCATACATCACAAAATTAGTGTTCCCATATTCTACTTCAAGAAAAGAGTGTGTGAGTGAGAGTAGCTAAGGGGCAGATAGAGACAACTTGCTTTATCATGTAATTCCCATAAAAGGTTAAAGGTCATACGAATGACTTTACTTGATCTCAAACTCTCAAGCTAGACTCTGACTTGGTGCATAATAACGTGGTAATGAACTCTGGGTCTATGATATTATGTATATTTTCCCACAACTTTAGTGAGTATATGACCTCCTGAACCAGGTGTTCAGTGCTGGCAGGCAGGCAGGCAGAACCAACCATGGCATGGCCGTGTCCTTGCGTCCTCATGCCATCCTATCATTATTATCATCTACCATTGTATACCGGAAGTTTAGCAAGTATTGATTATATCTTAACTGACCTTCGCCGTTCTACTTAACGCTTTCTTTTTGTTGAATAGGCCTACCATATTACCACTGCCAGCATGTCTTATCTGAAGGTATGGTGAAAGTTCTTAAGATAGAAAGAATTCTCTCTCCTATCTAACGCCAACCAGAGGAGCTGGACACTTCAAGGGTGCACTATTCCACTCCCCCAAGGGTGCCAAATCGCCAGTCAGTATGATTCGATTTCAAGCTTTATCGACACATGTCCAAGGCCACAAGGGTACCTCCTTCCAGTGCAGTATGCCCATCGACAGTTATCCGTTCATGTCCCGTCTATAAATTCTGTAAGAATCCTTGACCAAGAACTTTGATACGAAATAACTAAAAGGCCCTGATACATTTTTTTAAACTTCGTCATTATTGTGTCAAAATTTTTCTTTTTCTTGAGATGGGGAATAACGCCCAGCTCTTCCGACACGTCCTTCAGGGAAAGTGAAAAAGCTGTGATGCCATGTACGGCAAGTACGTAACACATGACGAGTGTATAACGTGCCATTATTTATTTATTACGCAATCATTTTATTGAGAAGAATGGTCACTGGTGGCTGCCCGGCACCCCTCCCCTCCCTCGTTAACGTGGTATCTTCTTCCATTATTGATGCCGAGTATGATTGTAAAGCGCAGCTGTCGTATCGACCAACCTATAAACCGCCATCGGTGTTTACAAACAATGCCAAGTCGATGTGACCGGTAGATAACCTACGATATAAACACACTGCAAATCATCCCACAGCTGTATAGTGTGGGGATAAGACCACAGGCCCGTTCACACACAAGGGAAAAAGTGCGATTTAAAAATCGATTTTCTTATCGCGATCAAAATTTCGAAATTTTTTCCAGTGTGGACAGAAAAATCTCACTAATTACCGCGATCCTTATCGCAATCCAACTCGCACTATTAGTGCGATTTTTCAGAATAATCGCGATTATTTTGCCAAGCGTCGTGTGTGTGAGCGCGATCGAGATTCGGAAATCGGTATTTTTAATCCCATCGTTCGTAGCGCGTGCGAAACTCCCAATTGGGACTGCGGGGTCAGTCTTCGGTCATGCAAGATTCGCGCATGCGCAGTTTGGCCACTGATCGTTCTTTCCTTGCTGCGAAGTGCGATTTTTCCCCGTGTATGAACGGTCGAAAAAAAAATCGAAATTTGGATCGCGATTGAAATTTCGATTTTCGTTGTTTGTGAACGGGCCTAAACGCCAAGGACATGTCTATTAATTCTGAACCATGTCTACAATTATTGTATTAGGGCAGCTTTTGGTATCTTGCTCAACGTTAAATGGACATGTGTTTGTTCCTCATCACGTTCTATAAGCATAAAACTACATGTATAACATTCTCGTCATTTGCGTACATGTATGTCCCACATCAAAGCCACTGATACTCTTATAGAAATTATCAAAAGGAAATTTACACAAACGTACACAAGTAAGCCTACCAACTAATGAACTCCGAACTACATTGTACGTTGTATTAAATGGGATGGGATGAGAACGCGTTTTTTTTTTTTTTTTAATATATACAAAATCTATTTCTTATCGCTTTTGACGATTGGAAATTGTCCATGAAATGCTTACGTGGACCAGGGAGGTGAGCCCTCCCTGCATGGACTCTTCATAGCAAAGGGCAAAGGTATCAACGGTGATACATATTTATAAATACGTGTACATACATGTACCAACGCAACGTGACTAAGGGGGTATCGTCCTGGACTCCTTTGAGCTTACATAACATACATTCCCTCCGGTATGAACATTTTCATTCCACGAGATAAGACTCGGAAAAACCAGGGAGGTTTCCACCTCCCTCGAAAAACACACGCCGCTGTAGACACGATGTGAAATTCCTCGCTTGGCGCCCGTGTGTGATGGTCGTACCGAGGAAGTATACCTCCTTGTGTGGTTGCTGGGCGTACTTGCTGTTGGCTTTGGACATCTACAGCTGCGCTAGCCTAAGGAATGACCCGGTGAAAGTGTGTCGAGTTCGATGACCATTAGTGCTTGAAAAAGGAGAGAAAGACCACCTCCGAGTCCATTTGGCAAGGGATGATAACAGGTTATTTTTAGACCGGAAAGTTGCAGCTCGAGCAGCCACGCACCTGTGTCCTTGTGACGGAAACACGAGCGAGTCGTGAAATTGTGTTCAATGACTCTCTCTGTATGAGGAGTCAGCTGTGCGGGAAGTCACGGTAGATGTACTAGAGCAGCTCTCTTGAGCCGACGAAGTTTCGATTTTTCTTTCTTCCCCTTCAATGGTGACACAGGCTTTATTAGGATAATTTCATCCTCATAGACATAATGTATACAATAGGTATTGTAACATACGCCCGAGTTGTTTTATGGTGCCAGATAACCGCATTAGCAACCCCAACACGTTCGTGTTAGTGGTAACAGCGCCCTGGGGTTATGTGCTGGAATGATGTATTCAAGAAATGTATTTATTCTAATTTGGCATTCCATTTGTTTTGTAATGTATGCCCGTGTTAAAGCATTTTGTATACCCCGAACAGATTTGGTAAGTTCGTTTGTTTAATTCCGTTGTGTGCTAGACGGAAGTTTGTCTGAGTTCTATCGCATTTCAATCCCCCTTAACAGTCTGATAGATATAGCGAGTTCTCCACTTCCTGGCGTATTTTTCTCCCGCCAATACTGTACGTGGCCTAGTCTATTTCTGTTCGTGAAGTCGTTGGCATTGACAGATTTACATTACATATCGTCAGCCACAAACTGTATCGTATACGATATAGGCTTCTGCCAGCATGATTCTAAGATGTTAAATTAGAATGTTCACATGCTTTGGATTTTGATGCATTTACCACGCAGTCCAGTGAACACCAATATCCCTTGATTTGATTGATGTTTTTATCCCAACGGAATTCTCTGTGGGCAATATGACGGTGCAAGTTGGAGCTTCAGATTTTATGAAGGTCGCAGATGAAAATGGAGGGAACTATGGGAACAAATTAAAGGGGCCCTGAAATCCAATTGCATGTTGATCTGTGTTGATTTATAATACCTTCAGCATCACTTTTGCGGTGAAACGAATATCTAGAAACATTCCATATATTTTTAATGATTTTTTCTTTTATTTTTCTTCAGATTACTTGGGAACGCCCACAAAAAATCCTTCCAAAGCAAGCAATATTCATATTCTTGAGATGACATCATCTGTCAATCATTGCTAAAGTGCTGAAATGTTTAACAAAAGACAATGGAATGCACCTTCCCCTCGACTCAGCATAACTTTCATGTTCCCTCGCCATGTCTTTTGTTAGTCACATTAATATGACAGAAACATGCAAGTTATGCTGAGCCAAGGGGAAGGTGCATTCCAATTCCAAATTCCATTCCAAATCTCAAGAATATGAATATTGATTGGTTTGGAAGGATTTTATGTGGGCGTTCCCAAGTAATCTGAAGAAAAATAAAAGAAAAAATCATTAAAAATTAATGGAATGTTTCTAGATATTCGTTTCACCGCAAAAGTGATGTTGAAGGTATTATAAATCAACACAGATCAACATGCATTTGGATTTCAGGGCCCCTTTAAATTCAACACGAGGGATTTTTATTTACCAATACTGTGCATTGATAAGCCAACGATACAAGCTTAGACTTGCTATTGGGATTGACTGGAAAGAAGCAATTGTTCGTTAGACAAGCATAATCCGACAATGTACCGCTGTTTGTAAATCACTGCCGAGATCATTTACATGTATTTATGTCTTTGAATGACATGTTAATGACAACTGATTTTCTTTTCTTTTTATGTTGTGAGCTAAATTTTCTGACATTGACAGTGATGTCACCATCTGCAATATTCAAACCCTTGGAAATATTATCAGAGCTCGAATGTTTCATGGGGTAGGCACTTTTGTGGGTCACATTTTTGCCAAGGACAGTCCGTTGGTGGCGCTATTCCACAAATGCTCCCGTGACATCAAGAACAACTGCACGCCAGATGTCTCGAGCTGCATGTACAACTTAAAGAGAAAACGATTCCCCGTTTTCAGCATATCAACTTGTGTCGTTCTGTCATGAACTCACTCAAGTATTGAGTGTTCTGTGTGAAAAAAATAAAATCACCAAAATCAAGGTGCCTTGTATCAAACCTACCTGAGCACAAAGATTAGTTCTATTCATTATTCAGAGCAGGACCCGAACGGAAATACCACGACAGTTGTTCATGAAGTAGGGCAACGTCCCATGACAACATACCATCTGCCGTGCATACATGCCCGTGACCCATGAACAAAATCGTGGCAAAAATACTCACAGCAGAATGCGCGCATGGGACTGAGTGAGAAGACAGCAGTCGCACAAGATTCCAATCCATTAACGGCGGACGGACCAAGCTGCGATGCTTGGCCCGTGGATACTTTTAATGCATAATTATCAAGATTAAAGTTTTAGAGGTACTTGTGTTGCCATCTGTACACCTTGAGATCTCCCCTCTGCCAGGAACGCGATTGTCAGTCATTGTTTCATGTCTCGCACTCGGTAATTACCCTCCCAGCGCATGCCTGCTGCTAACGAACATCTGCGGAGTATTTTTGAATGGCGATGGTTTCTAGGGCGAGTGTAGCTATACCTCCAGAACTGCCCTCCATCTCATTGTTTTCGTAGTAATTCCCATTCCTTTGACCATCTGTAACTCGGCTCCAGTAAGGATGAGCATCATGCCTCATTAACGCCCTCTATAGTTTTAGCCGACGGGGAAAAGTTGATTGTCTCGTTTCTTCAAACCAACTGTCCTCCTCATCACAATGTAACGTTATTCTGCTTATGTAATTATAACGAAACAGTGTCACTTGTTTCTCGTCTTTTTTTTTTTTTTTTTACCATGATGGTGGTGATTTTGCCATTCATTAGGTATGGGTATGATATGCCCATGTGATATTGCAGGGTAGCTATAATTATTATTTTATTTCATCTCAAAATCTGTACGAGCCGTGAAAAAAAAAGACCTGTGGAACTAATTAGTGCCGATGCTACCACTAATCATTTAGCACAAACACACACACACATACACACTTGTCCTATATACACACGCAGAGTAATGTCGAGTGTATGTCCAGTCTGTCATCTGCTGTACACGGTAAATGTGACAGTTGGCCGTCTTAGCTGCATCCATATCCCCTGCTCACCCGAAATGGGGGAACGGTGTGACCCCATTTACTCTCTCTCTGAGCCTCTCCCTCCACCCTGACTTGGGAGAGTTTGGTTGGATTCCACGAATCCCTCCTAGCAGTCGCCCCATCTGCTCTCCGCCAAGTGAAAAGCCCGCTGACACTGGCTGACAGTTGTCACATCAGTGTCCCCTCGTCGCCTGGGAAAACCCTGGGAGAGTTTTGGCTGAACTAGACGGGGAAGATTCTGTGGATTGACAGCGTGTTATACATGCGGAATTGTAGCATATCGTCGTCGTCCAAAATGCATGAGCAATGAGCGTGCTACTGCTTAAAGATTTTTATGACAGTTCTTAGTGATAAGGCTTCAGGATATTCATGGCATTACTGTACTGTATAGTAGAAACAACAATTTACATGCCATTTTGATAAAATGAAAATGATTTGGAAAGTTTTGAAGAAGACAGAGAAAACATAGGCCTAATCGAAAAACATAAAAACAGGGAAAAAAGAACTAATCAGCGAAATACATCATAAAAGGAACAATACTAGTGTCTAAAAATACGATTTTGATTTGATATTCATACCCGTGACAGAAAACAACACCTGTCTACAAAATCTTTTAATAAACATGTTCTCTGACGTTGGTTTATATGTTTCATCAAAGTTCACTTGAGTGATACATAGTTAGTATATACTTTAGCAATGTAGCTCCATGTTGAAGCAGTATATCCATAAAAAAATGCTCCAAACAGTAGCATATCGGATCCCTTCGATCGTATCGAGGGGATTAGTATCGGAAAGCCTTTCATACTGGGGAGCCTAATTTTGGCGGCGAAGGATAACAAGCGTGTTGCCTTGACAACCGCACAATTTTTTAGTCCTATCGTGATAACAGATAGTTGGGTATCAGATTGGTCAGATTAAGCGATTTTGTTCTCGAGAGCAGGAATTAAAAAGATCAGCAGACGATCTCGCAAAATTATTCTCTTTGTGCAAACAGCTGTGAATGAAGCCCCGTAAAATTGGCGGGGAAAAGGAGAGATTCCCTATGAAATATTGTCCTCCCGGTTGTTCTGCATAATGATGTTCTCAAACCCAATTTCAATCATTGCTTTTGCGTACTGGCAAAGAAGCGTATAGTTTCTCACTCTGCATGTGGCCCACAAATTTAACACGTTCTCGATCTCGAAAATTGCTTAGTCTAATTTGTCCTCACACGAAATGCGCTGATGGGTGTTCATGCGTGCATGCAATGTAAACTTCAACCCACATCAAAATATGACTATTAATGGGCTCTTTCATTATTCCTGTTTGAAAAGAATTTTCAATTAGTTCCACACCCTTAAACCCGCAAGTGAAGTAAACATCAAGTCAATTCAAACATGGCGTATTTGCAGACATCAGAAATATTTGCGTGGGTCTTTCTCTTCCGGCTTCGTGATAGGAATTTGTCTGTTTAGATGTTGTAGTACATTGTATTGTACTGCCTGCCTTTTAATTACCGTAGAAACCATTTAACTCTAGTCTTAGTCTCTATAGTGTTCTAGGAAGGAAGCGTGCACCGACATCCGGGTATGCAAGGGAACAAAAAGTGGCGCGAAATCTCATTAGATCTACGTGTTTTCTGTTCGGATGCTCTGTTTTGTAGAATTCTAACTTATCTAAACAGGTATATGACAATTTGAAGTACATTGGATCCCGCCCTTGAAACCAGTGGCGGGGTTAGGCCCACATTTTCCTCCACACAATGACGACTGAGTCAAGGTTGGCCAACAATTGCAATGCTCTGACGAGTTTTCGCATTGAAGTTGAACTGTTTCCTCTCGGATGTTTGCGCATGTTCATTAGGAATTGTCGAATGTGTCGTGAGTTGTCTGTATCAACAGCTGTGCGTTATCCGCATGACTGAAGATTGCCACTAAATGCGTGATTGGGAAAGGGGGGGGGGGGGGGGGTGTCTAAACATGGTGTTGTGAGCAGGTAGGAAAATACGTGTTAGAGCTCAGCGTTCCGAAACCTTGTCTTTTGAGGAGCGATCTCTGGGGCTCAACGACTTCCTTTCTCTTCGGGCACTGGAGCACGAGACAACGACAGTGTTCATGACTTTTGTAACAGCCAAGTGGTATCAATAATCGAAATGCCAAAACAACTGAAGGTGACACGACATTATTAGATACCTGGTTCTAGTGTAGGACCTGCATTGATGATATTACAAAAACAAAGGAACTCTTCCTGTGTGGGAGTGAACGGGAGGGGTGAATTTTGTTGTTCTCACGATCCGCTTGGTAGGCGTGGGAAGCTCTAGTGGGTCTTCTTTCTCTTTTCCCTCTATGATCGTATCGCGTCACCAATCGCTAATGTGCATACCAAAATGTCAAGTTTTATAGACAAAAGAAGTTATACTGAAGAGAAAATCACGGCGAACGACATCTTGGTTATCATTGAATGTAATTCTGTGAAGGGGACCTGAAAGTCAGAGAATATTTCCTTCTAGCCTGAAGTCTTTCACATTCATTAATAACATATCACGTAATAGGTGTTGTTGAATTACACGAAGTGTATCAGACATGTAGGGCCTACGTATAGCGAACATATAAAGCATGATTATTGTAATACTGTAACCTGAAATATGGAGAGGCATATTATGTTTGTGTGCCTGTTTACATTGTAAGCAAGACATGCTCGTTACTTCGAACATAGGAACTGCCAACGTTAGCGTCCCAACAGAATGAAATGTTTCCATATCGAATTATCAGTGATGCCCAAGTATTATTTGTCCGCTTCTAATCGAATATATCGATGATGTTCCGAGTATTTGTTTGTTGAAAATCAGCAACGATGACAGCATCATGTTGGTCAGTGTATAATTGAACGAGTTCGGTTGGCCATGTGTGTACGCAGCGTACAGCCGCGCAAACACATGGCTATAGAGCAAACCAAGTGAGCTAATCGATCTTGAGCAACGATTTATTGAATTTTTAATCAAGGCGTGTGAAAGGGACGTCAGAAGTCGACTGCACTGTGCAGATGACACTTTTGGCTAGTCTCCTTACTGGACAAGAATTAGGACTGTAACTCGTGTCCCATGGCTTGGTCACGTGTCAGCAGTAGGATACAGGATGTTCCGCCAATGGCTATGAAAATATCTACGTCGCGTCTTGTAGATATGATAACATAGAGTGAAGGCATACACTGAAAAAATGTTATGAAACAATATCTGAAGCACGTCATGAACATAGGGCGTTATGGGGTGAGAAGAAAGAAAAATATGTTGACCACGAGTGGGTTTTGTATTGAACAAAGAGTGGATATATGAACGTTTTCGAACATTCCAATGAAATGGACAGAATTAGCCATTGATCGCTCGTTGGTAATGTATCAAAATGTCTACACTCAGTGCGTCTTTGAATATACATACAACTGTAGGTAAACAAGCGGGTGTTCAGCTGATGAAAACCCAAACCCTACTATCGCTATAGAGTATCTAAGTTGAATAATATGTTACTCGTGTGTCGTACACGTGTATATTATTGTCACCTGTCTTAATTGGCACTTAAAACAGTAGGCCTATTTTCACATATTAATGTACTTCTGAGGCTGTACAACGAAATATTTTACTACAGGGTTTGGGTTATCTCTCGGGTCAGACGTTCCTGTTTTCTCTTGGACACGTATATATCTCATGAGATGTTTACATACATAGATCAGGGAGGTGAGATGTAGCTTTTGCGGATGGCCACTTACCAAATCATGCCTTGATAAGAGTTGAATGTGTTCAGGGAGGTGAGACGAAATACCCCCCCCCCCCCTCCCTTGATATGTTGTAACAAATATCTCAATGATTTCGTCTATCCGATCACTTTTCGAAAAGCCGGGAAAAACCGGAAAGCCGCGAGCTGTGTTGTAACGAATAAAATGATTTGCAAATTAGGGTCTTAACGGATGAGACTACACGTCAATGGTCAGCGGAGTCTGACTGACTTGCTTACTTTGCTGAACGTGGGAAATACTGTCTTGCCAACAGATTTTCCCGCAAGATAACAGGTGCATCTGCCGCTGTCAATGGGTGACATGAATGGACACCACTTGACTTGATCCGCCATATTCACGGGAGGCTTTGTGATTTCGCGCCTTCAGACTCTCGCATCCGTTTCTGTTGACCCTGTTTAACATTTATTTAAAGTTTGAAAGGCCGTGATTTTCACTCTCCAGTCTAGGTTTGTTTGAATTTCAGGGTTAACTAGTTTTCTAGGTTAAGACCACCTCACATAGCTGTTCAGTTTTAGATTTATGGACTTTTTATGTGCTTGTGGAATTCCAGAATTTCGCTTTGATGTATACCAAACAAAATTGAACTCGACGAAAGGTGACGAGAAAGTGTACTTTCGTGTGGCGAGGAATGAAGTTCAAAACCTGCGTGAACCCCAGTGTGTGGGACTGCAGGTAATTTAGCTTGTCAGCGTGACAGCGTGGCCCCCACCAAATAGAATTACCCCAAGATTCCCTGGTGATATTTTTACACGTATTTACTGCTCTGCGTGGTATATTCTTGCGAGACAGGCAGTATATATCACCGATGTAATTGTTCACTGTTGCTAGACGTGTACAATAATTGTTGAGAGTTTCCATTATTTATGTGTAAACCAAATTACGAATTTCTGATAGCTCTATTTTGTTGTTAATAGCCATGAACCCCAGTTGCTCATTTTCCTGTGATTTTGAATCAGCGGGATTTGATGCTCCGCAGATTCCCACGCAGGATGGAATGTGTGTTTGGTGTTGTAGAGCTATTTCAGCTGGGCTTTCTGTCACTGATGCAGCCAATGTTTTGATGGTAAACGAAAGTATGATGTCGCCGTGTATTGGCAAGCGCTAACAGGAACACTGATCGTGTTATGAATGATGTTATTATTAATGAATCATCTTGTATATTTTGGCACACGTAGATCGGTGGTGGTTGAGGGGGATGGAAGTTTGCACAAATTTAGTCTGTCGCGAAATAAATTTTATCGCATTAAAAAAGTGAAAAACTTCGCTATTACGTGCCACGTCTTCCTTGATTCAAGGCTGCGTGTGGTTTACGATGTTGTTGGGTCCCGATACTCATTCGTTTTGTTTGTAAATATTAGTCATGGTTTTGTTTTTAGGCTGCTCATGCAGTTGCATTTCTTTTTTGTTCAATCTTTTTAAAGAGCTAAAATGGATGGCGAGTTATATTTGCTTATAGAAATACACAAAGCACAACATAACCATGCATGTTAAGATGTACCGTATGTGTATCACTGATAAAAATGAAAGGATATCATGTATTTATATGATGTGTTAATACTCTCTCTCTCTCTCTCTCTTTCATTCTCTAACACAAATGTACCTCGATATCAGTGATTGGATGTGATAGTGCAACGTAAAGAAACTTACACGACCTATCGTAAGTGAGATTCTAACGATTTTGTTTTCTATCTGTCTGTTCATTGTTGACCACAGATGAGCCACCATCACACAGCCAACATGGCGGTCATGTCACGACATCCAGGGCCTAAGCTGCATCCGTACGAGACGCCCGAGAGCTCCCCGGAGTCACGGCCGTGCAGTTGCTAGCGGCGCTCCCTCTTGTTTCTCGCTAGCAGTGGAGGAGGTTGCTCAATCGTCATGGTAAGTACCACGGTTTGACAGAATACAACTTGAGTCCGTCCTTTGATATAGGTTTTTAAGGGGGCCTATACGCGCGACATTTTTTATACTGAATCTAACAAGTCGTTGATGTTAAGTTTCTTCCTGACTGGTTTGTTTCCTAATAGTGAAATAAAAATTTCAGCAATTCTTAGGTATAGGACAATTTGACTGGTGGCATGTAAACTTAACACATTGCACAGCCGCCTGATAAGAATTGTAACTATCCGACTTCATGAAAAACCCACACACAAAAGTTTGAAAGCCACCATAGATACTCGTCCATCCAAGTGTCAAGACTACATCTCGTGAAGTTGTCTTGAATCCTGGGTCAGATGGGTCAATCGGTCCCGCGGGTCTACCATCAGAAGACAGCACCACAGCATCGCTCGCTGTCAATATCGGTGTCATCACAGAATACATACATGAAAAAAGAAGAGATAGGAAGGCATATATCAGCCTCGATCAACCACATGGCTCGTCTCTCCCATCAACACGCTCCAACTTCTCTGCGCCTGGAGCGGGAGGGTAATTCCTAGCGGCAGTGATGGCTAGGAACAGCTGGTCCCAGTACCGGTGACCTTCCTTGACTTTCCGCCTTTCACCCTGACGTTGTGTCGGGGCGCTGTCGTATTTGTTTTTTTGAACAAATCTCTTCAAGCAATGAAGAAGACTTGAAGTCATCGTGATATGTAAGGATAACTATGCATCAATTTTAACGAACGGGATCATACGTGGCCTTAAGGCGCTCCATGTCTCGGAAACTACAAGTAAATACCACATCCATCGGTTAAAGGGTGTGTACAGTTCTGGTTAAGGTGAGGATTTAGCTTTTAACGTTTTGCGAGATATTCAGAAACCACTCTATGAGATGTCAAAGAGCATGCAATTCTAAGGGGTATCAAAAGTTTATTTGATGAAAATCGGTTTTGAAATGTCTCAGATATCCAAAAACAAGGTGAAACAAAGAGATCCTAGTAAGAGGCGTGGCCTGTCGCCTTTTATTATTATCACTTTTATGGATATCTCAGCCATTTAAAAACTAATTTTTATGAAATAAACGTTGAATCCTTCTACATACTCTTTCATATTTCATATAAGGTTTCTCGTTATATCACTTAGGAATGTTCAAAAAATAAATCCCCACCTCAACCGACTTCCAGTACTGTACCGTCCCTGTAACATAGGATGAGATCTAGGTGTGCATGAATGAGAAACGTGTCTCTCTCATTTCAATAAGCGATGGCAGAGATAAGAAATTGGTCTCTGCTTGGGGAGAAACTATAGGTTAGAACTAGAAGGAGGAGCACCAATCAACTGACTCGTTTTCTGAACTCGCTACTCGCAGTTCTACGGGTACACTACGTGACTGCTCATGCAGCTATGCGGGCAGGCCGGGAAAGACACGAGGGCATGAACCCGAGTAACCCCCAAGTCTGAAGGTTTTCTCGGAACAGGGAGGGGTTAGTTCTCTCGCACGCATTCAAAAGGTGCCAAATACATCTTGTTCGTTCTTCTAACAGGGAGCTCCAACACACTAGCTTCATGGGCCTATAATATGCGATGTTTTGAGCGAGTGAAGTTGGGGTGAATGACCAACCAAGAACGTTTCTCGCTGCACTCCCCACAGCTGGCATTGGAGAGACAAGTTTAATTTTCCAAATATTTCGAATATTTTGATGTTTAATAGTAATACAGCCAGCTAACAACTTTGGTGTATTTAAATACGTTTACATTCGCTCTTCCAGCTATCCCAGCAAAATGTGATTTAATTGGTTCTCAGAAGAGTCCAAGGTTGCCCTTCAGCAACACTTGTTCGAGTACCGTTTACCCCGTCCAAAGGATGGTTTGATAGCGCTCACACGTTTTCATGTTCCACGTAGTAATTTAGGTAAGGGGGGAAGTGGGAGGGGGGGGGGGGGGGGGCAGGAGAGGAAAGCCACACCACCCATTACCTAGCATGCCCACAGCCATGGATCCTGTCCCTCTTTGTGCGCTTTCGTCGTCTACCTAGTATGATGACATACGGTACACTGAATTTGCCAGTCAAAATGAACGTGCATGTTTCTCTAAGATCGTTAGAATAGGAAAAGTGAAGTGAAAGTAAAACAAAATCTACAAACTTTCACCTTTATGCGAGATGCTGGTTGGAAGACTACCTGACCGTGAGTAATCATGATATTGAATACATGCGGGGAGTGATATTAATAAAATAATAATACTCCGAAGAGATCTGATTAAGCCTTACGTGGAACTTGATGGGGAGTGCTGTAAACTATATCGTTTCTTTCTGTACCGAGGACAATCCGTGGCTGTAGTCAGGTGGCGGAAGTGTAGCGGACAAGCCGCTAGGTGGCTGAACGTCCCCGCCGAGTCGTAGACGGGATGACCAAGCTTGTTGCTATGCGCACCTGCTTCGAGCCTGAAAAAATGGCCTCCGGAAAGCCACGCGGGGTAACAGGTGACGGGCGTACACCATAGGGTGTGGATGAGAACGCCTTCCTGGATGTAAAGCTCTCGAAAAAGGGAACGATGGGGGAAAAAAAGACAGAAATGAAACTGGTAAGCTGCCTAAGTGGAAGGCACCCACTATCAAACCAGCTGGTGTGTATGTCGCGGTATCTCACACAGCGTTTTGCCTACTGATAAGTCGAAACCGAAAGAATGCAGGAGTCATGTGTATATACACCAGCTTTTTATAATCGCTTACCGGAAGTTAACTTCTGCTTACAATGATATGAAAAGCAGATGTGATTATCTCATTTTAGCTTCCTGTTTCCGTAGAAACTTGCTGGCGGCAGGGACTGAGTAGAACCCGATCAGACTGGTGTTTGTTTATATTAATTTTAGATATCATTTTGTGTAGCCGAATGCGTCACTCAACGTTCGAAGCTATGTAAGCCATACCACCTGCTAATCTGTATGGTTATAAAGGGCATGTAAGGGATTGTAAATTCTATATGATCATTATAATAATGTGAATTCCTTCATGAAGGATTTTCCTTCGCTAAAGTATCCAAGCTGCCTGTTTCCAGGGATTGAAATAACCGTGGTCATGAATTCTGCTGGTACAAATTACCCAAGTCTCATATTCTGGAACCTGATAGCGAGAGTGTATTGGTTCGATTGCTCTTTTTCCGAGACCGAAAACAATTTACGAGCTATTATTGCTCCAGCTGATCATAATTTATTCCCAGCATCAAGCCGAAGTAATGAATGCGGTCGAAGTGTGTCCTACGCGCAATAAATTTCATGCAAAATGACACTATGGACCCCTTAAAAGCAGCGCAAGAAACCCGTCCCTGACAGTGGGAGGAGGAGTAAAGTCAAAGTGGCGTCACTTTGCGAGCGGTCATGATAAATCAAACATGAATGTGATTTAAAGTACCAATAAAAGACATGTACTTAATGTAATAGTAAAGGGCAAGGTCATTGTACAGTCTGGTTTAAGTAACCGTGTTTATTTATGTTCTTTCAAGAAGGAGTGCAATAAAAAAGAAATTTCATGTTTGTGTGTGCCTTGTTTGATAAATAATATATATATATATATATATATATATATATATATATATATATATATACACAGTCAGATCATCGTTTATCAACCGGGATTAAAGTATTCTAACATCACATCGCATCCTGGTCGCTGATGAAGAATGCGATGACTAATCTGTTTGGTGTCTTGTTTCTAAAACATGCGTTTTCCTCGCCAGGATGAAGCGTTTTAATGCCATTTTAGGTTTTAATCTCATATATAGTCAGAGTCAGTCACAGTCAGATCATCGTTTATCAACCGGGATTAAAGTATATTAATTGGTTCCATTGCAACATACAGTGTATGATAATGTTATGATGATGCAAGTAGACTCTTAACTCGTTCATATGACTAAAAGATCTCTCTTTCTCTTTTCCTGCGTTTTCCTTCTGTGCAGTGTTCGTTGTCGTGATCGAGACCGACGATGATTCCATCGATGCTCTCGAAAACAGGGGATCATTCTGTCTAACCGAATCTGTACTGGCTGTAGCACACCGAGAGGGGGAAAATGAATCGTCGCACTTTCTGCGGATTGCAGCACCGACCCTTTCATCGGCAGCAAAGAACTTCGCTGGTGTGACGAGCAGCGAGGAGAACGGAAGGGCGTGGAAACTGCATTTTGCGTGCTGGATGGATTCATTGAGTAAAGAGGACAGGAGAGATTTCATACAAAGAGGTGTATAGACAGAGTGACTCACCCTTTGCAGACAGTGATCGTGATATCCAACCTCTCATGCACAAATGGACATTATCAAATTTAGTATTGATGTAAGGACTGGGACTTGGTTAGAGTCATCTGCCACTGTCCGATGTCATGAAGCTTTCTGAAGAACCAAGTACGCTGTACATAGGTACCGCCATGTCTGTCCCAGTATGGAAAGACACGTTTAACATCACCTTTGAACCACATACGAACAATGTTCCTACTACTGTATCATAAAGTGAAGAATAAAGAATTATAAAATGCTTTGTTAATGTGTATATGGAACTACTCTGCACTTTGAAATTCATTTTGCCAATGTTGTTTGTTTCGTGTCGGTGATTTGTTAAACTCAATATTTATCGGGCTTTAAATGGGGTAAATTGGCATTGTCGATAAATAATCATGTAGGCCTATGTTCTTCCCTGTGCGGAACACCAAGCTACCACAATCCTTTTCTGCACGTGTAATCTGACAGGATGGGATCCATCGTTTGATATTTGGTTGCCTAGCCGGCAGAAGGGCCCTAAGGCTTGCATGCTCCAAAACCTGCTATAGCAGAGCCCTAAGGATTCCTTGTATGCTCTCAAGCTTGCTAGGGCTCTTCTGATTGGCAGGCGACGAGTTGCATTCAATGAGCGGCACATTTCAGAACGAGTTCAAACTACTTACAATAGTGAATTGCACCCCGCTTGTTGCGTTTAGTAATTACACGTACTGCATATTAAACGGTTTCATATATATCATTAAGATCACTGAAATCCAATTTTCGCCGAATGACTCTGAATTTTGTTAACTGAGATTAAGACGCGTTTTGTCCTTCACTTAACATGATTTTGGTATTAAAAAAAATTGATTAACCTTCAGAACAAACCAGCGATATTCATTCTCCAGCATTTGCCTAGACAATCCTTGTATACGAATATTAACTGCATAGGGCTGGTCATGATTATCTCTTTTACGTTGAAAACCTAGGCGAGGACAAACGCTTTATACTGGATAAGGCTTGCCTCGACGTCTGCATTGCCGCCGTAGTGTCACTTTCAGTGTCAGTGCTGTGCTAGATGCTTTGTGTAATCATACATTGCTTTATAGCAGAAAGCAACAACACTATTTGAGTTTATGGTTGACTTCATCACACTGAACGTACTAAATGAAGGTGAATTGTTTGTTGGGATGATATCGTCCGTTATGGAGTATAATGGGATTATCGACAAGCTTTCTGTATTACGTAACTCTCAAGGTCTCACCCCTTACATTTTCCTCTCCAGTCAAAGTCACAGTCCAACCGAGCAACTTTCTCATTGATTTTTACGATTTTGCTGAGCAGTCTGTCATAGATAAAGACTATTTATGATTAATCTTGCCATTCCTTCACTCCGACGTTAAAAAGAAACATTCAGTCATCAAATTGAGGGCGTTCCAGAACTTGGATTGTGTAAGTCACAGGTCGCTAATAGAGAAGTACTTGAGTTGACAGAGAGCGAGGCGTGTGGGTAGAGAAGTGAATTCCAAGACGCTGAACCGGGTTTCCAACCGGAAGGATCTTTGCTACATCGTGAAATTATATTGGCGTGTGAAATGTCAACAAAATCTGGTTTTTGTAGAGCCGCTGTTTGGCCAGGCACGGTCCGAACAATGATATTACTTCTTGTTATGCATAAATCATTAACAGGGTCAAGAGTGTTACGACTGCATCACTTATCTTCAGCTCTGTTTCCACTTGATTTTGTTTTGCTTTGGTTTGTTTGAAAAGTGAGATTTTATGTGGAGGGTACAAACTTCACTGATAACAATTTTAACGTGGCATACACAACAGTTTCATGTCGACGCACTAGCCTATGCTAGAAGCATGCAAGCACCTTTGCCCAGCAGCAATTGTGTGTCTCGTTAATACGTGTAAGGTCATGTTTGTAAGATTAGGTAAGTTCGTTTACACCTATCACAATTTTGTACAGAATTTGAAAATCTTGAATATGTGGTATTAAAAAAAAAAGTTATATGGACTGATAATTCTAGTTGTATACCGTGTTCTTGATATGGTCTGATATGGTCTGGTGTATTGTGATGGAGATGATGCAAAAATGCGGATAGTGAGTTATCCAGTTCATTAAAAAAGTTTATAATAGCAACTTTTGCGGGAATGGCAATTGTCATGGTAACGACAAGATTCCTACTTCCTGATTAGCTGTTGCTTGTTGCTGTGGGAAGTTTCCGTTCCAGCAAGAGTTGCTATCCTAACATCTTTTATGAAATGGGGGCACTGGTTTTTCCATATTCATGCACACACGCACACATTAATATAATATAGTAATATACATTACATAAAATTATGTATGTATGCGTACACATTATATGTATAAACATACAATGTACACATATAAAATATATGTATATATATATATATCCATTATATATATATATATATATATATATATATATATATATATATATATATATATACACACAGACACATACATAATAATAATATGCTATACGTCGTGTATCGGTTGTTTAACTGCCTTTTCTTGAATAGGTTTAGGTATAATGCACATACATTGTACAGCTAAGTCGACCTCGCACTCGACGAAAAACTGGTTAAGTCGATGAAAGATCTGCCCGTTGGATGCATGTTAATTCTTTTGAGTAAGTCGAGATTCACGTCTGTCAGTTCAGTTCAGTTTAGTTCAGTTTATTCAAACCAAATCAAACAACAAAAATACAAGACATAACTGCAAAAATTCAGACTGAGAGGTTTGGGACCCCAGTGAAGCACAGCTTGTGGTCGGGGCCCCTTTACACAATACACTACAGTATATGGCAAGGTTTAACATATTTACATGGAGTATAACACGATATGTACAAATTATACAACAAAATAAATGCAGACAAGTACACGTTTACCACCTCCCCCATACACAACGCAACACACACACACTCACACATACACACGCATACACACATGCATGCACACTTCACACATGGCTACCTCATGAACGATTTTCCCCACTTCTTTTTTATTCGACCTTATAGGCGATATTGACTGTACAAATGGAGAGATAATAATCAAAACACATGTATATCTTTATTCTCGCGTCGATTTGCTTTTAATTGCAACTGTTTGACAAATTGCCCCAAGTAAGTAAGCACTGAGTTAATCGTGTTTCAGGAGTATATAGCCATGACAAAAGAACCAGCACTTGCTGTCGGGCGGAAGCTCGGTCAGTCGGTGGTCTAGCATTTGTCTAGTGGATAAGACGTCTGTCCGGTGATAAGGAGGTAGTAGGTTCGAATCCAGCTCGAGTATGCATGTCCATGATTTCTTTTATGAAGACTGCAACATGTGTAGGCCTACTGCTGAAACACTTGTCAATTCATTGCTTATATACGCCGATGTAATAGGGCAATTTGTTAACCCGTTGCAATATTCGTATAAAGTTAAATTATGCAAACAGTGGGGTAAGGATAATTAAATCGGACTTAATCAAGAAAATTGTGGAATTTATACATTTTTCTTTTATAAGAAACAAAGTTATCGGTGTCAATTTACACAGTACAGACGAACAGGGGTGCTGTCACAGGTTTGCAACTCCCATATACAACATGTAAGCGTATGTAGTTTGGAACACAATTCAATAAGAATAGAATATTCAAATTGAACACCTGTATTACCTCGGATGAAAACTCTTAAGTAGATCATCGTGATTTTGAAATAATTTAACGCTTTTGAACTTTGTAAGCAATGTTTTTTCCTTTAAAACCCTTGTGTGTGTATTTTCCTAGTTTGATGAAATTGTCACTGCATGATCTATCTAACTGTGTTCTGCTATTTTTCATCAAGATCACCCTCTGTTAGTTAGGCCTACATCATCAACTACAACTTGTTTAATTGCCTCACGTCTCCACCATCTGCTGTCACATAGTAATGTAAATTATTCTGTCTATATAGAGTTTTCTTGAAGAAAAATCATTACAGCGAGGTGGTACGATGGGAGATCAAGGAGGAATTGCTCACCTGGTACCTTATGTGGGTGCACAGTAATCCTATGTACATTTTCCCATTAATAAATCCACATAGTATTACATCCAATCTCAAAATGGTGTATACATTATTTTTGTGCAAGCCGCACTTTTCTAGTGCATGTTGGAGTGTGTGTCGCATGTACATGTATCTAGGCACCTTTCCTACCTTCTATCTCCCTTCTACCTTCCTGGTCTAAATCTCCTTGGCTCTAAGCTCTTCCGAACGTCCAAATGTCGTTTCACTTTGGTACCCACCATGATGGACCTAGGTCGGTCCACGGTTCCCCACCAGCCCACCTCCCCACCAGCCCACCTCCCGACCCATCAGCCCCTTGGCCCTGTAGCCATGTGGTCTTCATTCTAAATACGACCGAGACGCAAAGTGCTCTCACCCCTGTAGAACAAATTGCGACCATAAATCGCATAGTTTGGGATGAAGTCCCACTCAGTCATCGGCTCAATTTATGACATATCGGGAGAAATATCATGCCAAGGTCAATGTGTCGTGTCTCCGGGTCCTCGTAGAGGCGAACCCCAGCCGTTAATAGAGTTACCGTGAATTTAAAGGCACATTACTAGCTTTTTCTGTCATCAAGTCCCATAATTCATGTGCTTGGAGGTTGATATGCTATAGCCTTAGAATATTTGCGTACAACCGTAGCTCAATGTTCTTTTACAAATAAAAGTCGCCAGGGTTTATGAAAATTGAGGGAGTCTCATGACTTAGTATCAATGCACATCCTATTCACACTATGAAGAGTTTTTTTTTTTTTTGTTATTTCATGGAGCTGATACTAAAAGTACTATAGATATCTTAATCTCACCGCTCGTCATTAAAAGTACCCTGTATCATCATTATCATCATCACCACCATTTTCATCACAAACATTATTACTGAATTGATGTTAAAATATCAGTACAGAATGTTTGAAAAATATTA